>VTPC01090049.1:626952-645257 GCA_011009095.1 Ignelater luminosus
TCTTGTTTCCTAACATGAAGAAATGGCTCGCGGGAAAAAAATTTAGCTCAAACGAGGAAGTCATCGCCGAGATAGAGGCGTATTTTGGAGAGTTCGACAAATCTTATTTTTTGGAGGGGTTAAAAAAATGGCAGGAACGTTGGGAGAAGTGTATATTTCTAAAAGGAGACTATATTGAAAAATAAAAAAAAAATTTTTGAAAAAAATTGTGTCTTCATTTTTAACACGGGTACTTATTGAACCGTCCTCGTAAAGCAATTTCGTTTAGTTATGAGAAAAGACCTACTCAGAAAAGTGACGCCCGTACTTATGAGAGGCTAAGTTTGACACTGAAAAAATAACCAAGTACTATAAGCTAAGTGATCATATGATAAATAGTAGAAATTCTTCCGTAATGACTATAAAGAAAAAATGTGGTGTTGTTTCTGCAAAATGTTTAATCATACCAATTCAAACTGTTGGCAAAGTCAACCGCAAAACAAATGAAATGTCACAAGTAATTTTAATAATACCAAGAATAACAGCTACAGAAACTCATCTAAACAATCACACTACAATAATGAGCTAGGACCTCAGGCAACAGAACACAAGCCCAAACACTACAAAAGAAATAACACGAAGCATCAACACAATAATACAAATCGTAGGGTTCATCACACTATCACTAATCATCGTAATTTAAACTTCAACAGGCTGTCGACCGCGACCCAGATTGGGTGCCAAAGTAAACGTACTACCATCCGTAGCCGTCCAAGTCCCACAACTACAGTCACACTTTAAAACCGACGTTCCATTGGTAATATACCTGTTTATTTATGGAAGGCAACTAAAATCCCTCGTAGACTTAGGAGCAGCAGTGTCAACACTGAAGTCGCGAGTAGTCCAAGGACCTGTATTCAAATTTAAAGATATCAACATTATCGACGCCCCAAAGTATCAAATAGGAATTCTAGGGATGTAGAGATCTCATTGGGCCACAGTAAGAAATCAGTAGAATGCATTTCCGAGTTCAGCGCATGAGATTAAGATGAAATTTGGGACTAAAATAAAATTTGAAAAATACAGGTGGCTACAACTGATTATAAGGCAAGTCGTGTGAATGGGGCGCTGTGAAAAAAAGATAAACCAATAAGAACGCTACTTTCTAATAAATGTATGAACTCGAGAACACCGTCCGCGTTTGGGTGGCATAGACATTTAGATATTTGACTTAAACCCGATGTCACAAGTTTTACTCATAAAAAGTGTTTACGGAAAATTAATTTAAAATTGCGATCTTATGACTAAACATAATACAATCTACCTAATGCTCTCATAATTTTCTTTTGGATCCTATTACTATATGCTAATTTCAGAAATCCATCGACTTAAATTGCCAAACTGCCAAAGTCATTTCTCTTTTAGGAGGATTTTTCTACGTGAAGTGTGCTGAGTGACGTAATACAGGAGGCATCCACTACCATCTTGTTTTTCTAGAGCTTGGAAAATTGGCATTGTCGTTATGTGTCAATAAGAACCATACAGACCTGTATTTTTACCGTCTGATCGCACTTACTGCCATTACTTACAAATGCTATTATTTTGTAAAAATCTAATAAAATATATTATAAGTCGCGAGAATGTTTTTATTCACTCAAAAAAACTAGTCCACTTTTTCTAGTAAATAAGCATTCTCTTAATTCACTTGGAGTATAAATAAGTATTATCTTTTTCGTAATAATCTTATATTTGTTGAGAGCTGTTTACTGATTATTATTTTATTTACCTACTACACTCTTTGATTATCCCTGTGCTACAAAATACAACAAAGTTACCAAGAAAAGGTTATGTAATTTGCAACGAATTCTTTTTCAAATAAAAAGAATTTTATCAGATTTTCCAAGCTCAGCATAGTGAACGTTAATTGCATTCAGAAGGTTTAAGATGAAACTTGAAACTTAACAAATTAGATTAAACATCAGACCTACGAAACAGTTTTTATCGAATTAGCAGAGGCTATAGGTACGAAAAGTTTAAACATTCGTGGTTCATTTGGAGGATGTTATATAATAATAGATTAAACTCGATAACTATTTAAATTTGATGTTTATCAAGTTTAAAGAAATATGAAAAATTGGTTATGTTGAAAAGATGTTTTATTCGGTAATTTCAGTGTAATCTCAGTAGATTTTAAATAGTCTAACTTTAATACAAAAGTTTATTTAAACACCTATTGTACTTATGTCTTTCGATATCTGCCAGGTCAGTGCTTTGGAAATTAGGTAAACACAATTATTAAGTTTCTCAAAAGACAAACTATATGTTATAAAAATGTAAATTTAGAGAAACACTTTGGCTTTAATTGCAAGTAGAAAATAACGCAAATTAAACATTCTCCTAAAAAAACATGGTTGGCCTTGGTTGTGCAAACATTCATGAAATAATTAAGAAGCCCTAGAAATTCAATTTTGTTTTTCTTAATTAATTAAATTAATAGCCGGTACTACAAACTTTCTTATTAGTAATAACTAATAGTAATCTTCCTCAGCTCTTGAAATATAGTTGTCTAATGGTTAATTAGCAATATAAAAACTACCAGCTGTAGAAGATTGATTACTACGAGGACTTATGGAAACCGTTATAACTAAAATACCTACTTTATAGCTATCAAGAAATGATTTATTGTTTATCTATTAGATTTCTAAGAAACTAATAAACTAATCAATGTGGACATGACCCAAAACCGAATTTTCAGATTGCTCGAATGGTATGCGTTGGCGAACGTTGTCTGGCATATGCACAAAACTTCATTTAGGTATATAGTATGCACAAAAATATTGATCTTTAGCTAAAACTATATTCAAAAAAGTAAAATTAGTTTGAACCGATTTTTTCATAAAAACTAATTTTTAGCAAAGTACGGACAGTAGCCGTCTACCCAATGAAAAGTATTCTGGAAAAGATAGTCAATTACTATTTTTAGGCACTCTCAGCTTTTGTTTGTTCTTTTAAAGGCTGTCGTTCGGATATACTCGTCTGATGGTTTCTGGTAGTCTTTTATAGACGGCAATTTATCTCAGTAGCTGATGATGTGCAGAAGCTCTTTCCTGGAGGAGAACAGTGTTCATTGTGGAAGTAATTTAATTAATTAAAAGCGAAAACTCATTAAACTAGCAAACGGTCTCTGAGGTTCATCTTAACTTATCAGTTATCTCAAGCAATTTGGGGCGATTGTACAGGATTACAGAACCTTTTCATCGATTTTGTGGTAGTCAATATCTTTCTTTGTCCATGAAACGATAATAAATCAAGTTGTGAAATAAGTTTCTGGTATGCTAACTTTAGGAGTATATGCAGTAGCAAAATGGTATAAAACCAAAAAACGAGTTTAATCTGGATCATCTCAATAAAGAATTATGTGGGGTTTGGACAAGTTTGACAGTCCAGTCTTGCTAAATTAAGCTATTTAATTCTTACTTACATCTCAAAACCCTTGTGTGGGGTTCAGTTTGTGCACCCAAGAAATCGAGTTGACTTTCGGCTTTGTTAGAATATCTATCAGAATTAATTTAAAGTTAATTGTAAAATATTAGATTGTGAGGTTAGTTTTGCATGTTTGTTTTGTTTATATTTTTTTGCAGGGTAAGTTAGAGGTTTGGTGTAAGCTAGATTAAGTAAGTCTTTGTTCAATATTAAATCAATTTATGAATACTTGAATTTATTTACCATTTAAAACTTACAATTATAATAACCAGCTTTTGTGGTTTTTGTTTGAAAAATCATTCCTTGTGTTTAGGCTTACGCACTGCCAGTATCTATAATTATGCTTGCTTCTAGACGACTATATTGATAACCAGATATATTCAACTTTTTAATATCGCATCCATCACAGATTTGGAAAACAACTTTCCGACTCAAACACAAACGGCAGCAGAATACGAAAGTACTTTTAAGACGCCGCGTGAAACGCCGGTAGCAAACGAATCACCGATGGTTGCTGCCAACCGTCCAGAAACTTTATGATTCAAGTGCTACCACTTACTGACTGCTTCTGAACACAACCATTATAAGTCAATTATTGTTGACGATCAAACAAAGTACCACCAAGTAGACAGGGTGGTGTTAATTTTTGCGTTTACACATGATATACAGCTCAGTGGTTTTGATTTTCTACTTGAGCTCACGCAAATGCCAAGGCTTGCGGGATTATAATACCTTTTGGCTTTAAATCTTGCCCAGATTAAGCTTTACAATAGCGCTAGCAAAACTTACAGACTATTTAATTGTGATAAATATCTAAATAAACATTTTCATGTATCCCATTCTTTTACCGCTACATTATATGATTATACATTTGGTATTCGTGATATACGCTATCTACGTTACTTTTACGTCTTATATACTTGCATGCCAGTTGTCAACCTTGCTTACTGTTATTTATACTTTTTACAGCCTAATGTGTATTATTTGTGCCCGATTTTCATATTTAATTTATATTTGTTTGTATTTGTCTTGTCTATTTATTTCAATTTTGCGTTGGTTTAAACATATTGTTACAACACATTTGACAGTATTAGTAACTTTGGAGTCTATTTTTAGCTCACTTTGGAGGCATACCATCCTACCATTGTCCCTGTGGGAGATATTTCGAAGAGCAGGGGACTAGAACCAGTTAATATTTTACTCTATTGATTATATTCTAGAATCCTCAACATCTTACAGAACCCACGACCCAGCCAACCAGTTAGCTGGGGGTGGTATAAACTTTTTAGTTTTGTGCATGGCAATGCGCTTTCCAAATAATGAAAATTTTGTTTATTATTTAGGAAATCATCTATAGAGAAAACATGCTCATTCGATTTGTGATGCATCTAAGTATGTAGGCAATAAAGTGGAACAGAGTTTTTAATAAACCCCTGTAAATTCCTTTAGTGTTTGAAAAACCATTTAGGGAATGGCATTATCCAGGGCTGTACTGCAGGTATAGCTATTCAGATAATGTGGTTTTCTGCAGATATAGTAGTAAAAATTGAAATATTTCTGAAGTAACACAAACAGTTATAATAAAGCTTCCTAAAGTTTAATTTTTCAATCTTGCAAGTAACGATTCTAATTTTAACTTTTCACAAAAGAAATGTGACACGTGGAGATATTTCTTTTTAATAAGATTAAAACTTCACTATCACGATATCTCTCATTTTAAGGTCTTTAAAATGCGATTTGCTTTCAAAGACTTTAATATAAATCTCTCGTTTATCCGATCCTCTCGGTAAGGACAAACTTGACTGATTTTTTCGTGTTCACTAAGAAATAAAATCCTTTGTTGTTTTCTTCAGGTAATCGTAATATCCTTTGTGGTACTTTCATTCTGACAAGAAAATTATATTTCGTGTAACTTTTTATTTTTAATGCTAACGTGGTTAATATTACATACACGTAACGTTATGTAAATATTGCACTTAACACAGTGACTGAATAGTTTCAAAAAGGACTACTTGAAATATTTCATTAGAATGGAAGGCGAATAATAATAAAATTATGCAAAAGTAACATTGATCTCTAAAGAATTAAAAGAGAAAGGTTAGGGTATGTTTTAAAATGTCATTGCTGCGTGCTGAATATTTGATTGCTGTACTTAATCTCTTAATGGAAGCTATAACATCAGAATACTTCCCTGTTATTCAATTAAATAATTTGTCAAGTCCAATATTAAGTTATTTCGGTCACTTTTGCAGAAGATATAAAATTAGCAAATGTAAGAGATGTATTGAACCTAAAAACGTGGTTATTAACCAAATGTATTATTCAGAACGTAGGAGGTATACGTATAATGCAAGATGTTTTTTCTTCTCAGTGGTCATCCAACTGACTACAGAAACTACATCGAAAAATAAGCCGATATAAAATTTTACAGAAACGTGCTTGTTTCACTCTACCTCTTCGACTGTCATGGGGGGGGGGGGTATTAGTGTAATCATTTGTCAAACAGAAGGCTGTTCACGATAACTCCTAAGCGGGAAATTCCATTTGGCATGAGATATCGAAAATGGCAGATCTCAGAATGATCAGAATTTAAATATTCAAAAAATTATAAAAGAGCAACTATCTTTACTAAATTAATTGTAGTTTTCTCAAAGTACTAAAATTTTTGATAGAAGTGCGCTTATATCCTTATATCTCCACCTCTGATAGATCTAGAATTCACACAAACCTGTTAAAGAGTAAATACCTTATAGTAAATATTACACCATAAATCTCGATTTCCTAAGTCACTTTGCTTTCCAAATTCTAGAAGAACAAGAAATTGTAAATAAAACTTTGACTTTCCCTTTCTTCTAAACAGTAAGATTTCAATATTGTGATATCTTTGTATATTTGAGACTTTCCAGTAAATACGATCTGAGTTCAGATTTTTCTCAAATGTAGCCAATCTAAATATTTGCTGTTGATCCAACACAAAGACTTTCGTTTTTGTAATTTGTTCCAAAGAGATCAATTGCAGTCTTGGTCTTCTTTTTATGTCTCTCACAACATTCGTAGTTTAAGTAAGACTGATTGCGCACTAATTAACTGAATAATTAGGATAAAAATCTAAAATTCATCACATTACAGAGATATCCCAACAAACAACTTTTAATTTTGATGACCTTCACAAACGTCAAATGCTACTCTTTGCATCATGGTAGTTGATTTCTTTTGCTTTATCTCTATTATTTCCCTAAAAGACAAGAAGTAATCTCTATTAACGTTGTCAATTGAGGTTTTTGGGCCTTTCTTTTCCATCTCAACCCTATAGAGGTATACTAGAGAAGAAATGTATTCGTATTTTCTAGATGGAAACGATTAACCTTTACAAGACTTTACTTTTGTTCAAAATACAACATTAATCACAATACATACTTATAGTCCTAGTTAATCTCTTTTTTCACATCAAAGCAAAGGTGTAGAGAGAAAAGGTCTGCACAAACTTTACTGCATTGTAATGTGCTCAAAGTTATCTAGAATGTGAATATTTTTGAACTTTGTCTATTTTTGTTATAACAGCAATATTTGCTTTTCAATTGTTATGTGAAAACAACAACTTTCGTATGATTGCCAAGCATTACAATGATGAGTATACGTAAAAACTTTGTTATTGTAAATTACCTTTACGTGTTTGATATTTTGAATAAAGTAACTTTCTGTCATTTACAATGATGCAGGAACAAATGTGAAGATGAGCAAAAAGACTATTCTCAAAGCCCACCACTAAAGACACACAAAATAAAAATACTAATAAGAAATAGTAGTGAATCTGCAAGTTTTCTTAAAGTTCAAGTAATTTATTAATTATTCCCACACACATTACTAAACAAATAAACAACTAAATAATCTTACGGAAAAAACCTTTGCTGTTATTTTAGATTTCTTTAGAATTACTAGAAGTAGTCTTTTTTCATTTATATTTATCATTATGTGTTTATTGTCCGTGGGATGTACACGTATATTTACTGTGTTCCAAAATCGTACAATAATATTCTCTTAAACATACAATACTGTTAGTCAAATTGTGTCTTAGTGTTCATTTATAACCCTAGGATTAGTACTGTGCTTTTTATAAGTGAGTATGTGTTTTTTGTGTTAATAAAAAGTGAAAATGGGAAAACGTATCGACGGACTGAAAGTTACTGAATTAAAAACAGAGTTAAGTAAAAGAAACATATCCACCAGCGGTAAAAAGAATGAACTCATTAATAAATTAAAAAGTGAACTGAATTCAAGTTTAGTGAATGAAAATGATAAGAAAAATACGACGGTATATAAAAATAATGCACGAAGGTCAAGAACTAAAAGATTGTATTATTGCTATAATAGTGAGATTTTGTTATTGAGAAATAAAATAAATAAACTGGAAAATAAACTAAACGTTTTATTGAAAAAGCAAAAAGCTAGTAAAACTACGAATAAAGTCGTTGAAAATTCGGCACTTAACTGCGATAAAGAAATTAATAAACTAAATAATCTAAATTTGGAAATAGAAAAACTCATTCTTGCAAACAATAAATTGCAAACTACCATAGGAGAGATGAAAAATGAAATAAATAAATATAGAACTAAGAATAGTCCGGATACTTCGAAGGTGACTGACATAGAATATGTACAAGGTAAAGCTGAAAAAAATCAAAATTAAATCTACAGTACTCCTACTAGCAGATAGTCAGGGTCGAGGTTTAGCAAATCAACTACAAGTAAATCTGGGCAAGGATTTCTCAGTCAATGGGATATTTAAACCTAATGCAACATTTGAAAACGTCACTGCCGAGGTGAAAAGCATGACTTCAAATCTTACTAGTGAGGACTTCTTAATTATTCTAGCAGGTAGTAATAATGCATTAGATGGGAAGACAGTTACTACTGATAATTTGTCAGCTATAAGTAATATCGAAAATACAAATGTCATAATAATTGCCGTCCTATACTGGAAGGGTCGGCCAGTCTTAAATGAGTTTACATATAAGATCAATTTACAAATATATAACGAACTTGTGGTAGGAAAGCAGAACTTTTCATTATTTGATATCAACACCATAATGAATAAGACAGACTTTACTTCTCATGGTAGACACTTAAATTCAAAGGGAAAAAAGAAATTGAGTTTTAGATTATCGCAACTAATTACACAGACTGAAAGATCAATAAGTAATAAAATGCAGTGGATTAATTATTCAAATTTAATAACAATTTCAGAAAATGTAACTTCTATTAACTCCAATAATAATTTTCAACTGGGTCAAACAGCATCTTCAGCGCTCTATCCAAATTTACCACAAACAGATGAAGAACTGCAAGGATTCAGATTGCACAGACAATCGTTTTTATAAATTGTACACCGTCGCAATCACAACCAAACAAAAAAATTATTAATAATCATAGTGAAAATATTAACTTATTTATTTACTATTAAAATGTTCGCGAAATGAGAACAAAAATTATAGATTTTTATTTGAATGTTGTTTCTACTGAACAAAAAATTATTTGCTTAACAGAAACATGGTTACATAATGGGATAACAAGTAGTGAGATATTTGACGTTAACCTTTACAACGTGTACAGGAAAGACCGGTATACCTTTACATCTGGAAAAGAAAAAGGCGGTGGAGTGCTAGTAGCGGTTCCTGAAATTTATAAATCGGAACAGATACACATTTCCCACATTTTCAGAAATATAGATATAGTGTGTGTTAAAATAGCTAATAATTCGTAACACTTTTATCTTCTAGTATTATACGTACCACCAGCTCAGAAAGTAAATGAAGATGAGGAATTATTCGAATATGTGAGTAGTTTATATTTTTTATTAGATTCAAATTTGTTAATTTTAGGGGATCTAAACATTCCAGAACTGGCATATTATCAGAATAACCCTGCGTCAAATAGTACTACATTGTTACAAAATTACACTACTTTTATCGATTATATGAACTTAACTCAGAGGAATTACGTATTAAACTCAATGGATCGCATTTTGGATGTGGTACTGTCTAATAAGAATTGTGAAGTAGAACGCGAATTAAATCTGTTAATAAATGAGGACAGTTATCATCCAACTTTATCAATTAGTATCAATATACAAACAAACAGAAAGGGGAATCTGAAGGTTAACGAAATTCAAATATATAATTTTAAAAAAGCTAACTTTACATTAATGTATGAACTAATTGAAGAAATCAGTTGGGATGTGCTGAATTAAACTAATGATATAAACAATAAAGTAAAACTATTTTATGATATACTTTATAGTATCTTTGAACTAACGGTGCCAAAAACAATAAAACACAATAATAAATACCCAATATGGTTTAATCAGCAAATTATTAAACACATAAAACTTAAAGAAAGATGTAGGCTTAAATATAATAAAACAAAAAGTGAATATTATAACAATAAATATAAAGAATATAGGAAGAAAATAAAGCAATTAATACGTGATGCCTATAGAAAATATATTGATTCAGTACAATCACAACTTTTCAATGATCCTCACTCATTATGGAATTACATTAACAATAAGGAAGATAAAACTAGCATACCGACAACAATGTATATAAATAATAAGAAAATAGAAAAAAAAACAGGATATAGTAAATTAATTTGCAAATTATTTTAAGAGTGTTTATTTACCAGTTACCAATACCTTTATCAAAACTTCAAGTACTGATTCATCTTTGCACCATATAACCATTAACATGATTACTGTAGAAGAAATATTAAACACAATTAAATCGTTAAAAAATACTAAATCAGTGGGACCAGATGCTATTCCGACGTATATAGTAAAGGGTTGCTCAGAGTCACTTAGCATTGCATTGCATCATATATTTAATTATTCCATAGAAACTGAAACATTCCCTTTGGCCTGGTCCACATCCAAAATATGTCCCATTTATAAATCTGGAGATAAAACATTAATAAAAAATTACAGACCAATATCTATCTTATCTAATTTCGCTAAAGTCTATGAATCAATATTATACAATAATATATTCCACTATGTCAAACACAGTATAAATTTAAATCAGCACGGGTTTATGAAAGGGAGGTCAGCAGCTACTAACTTGTTTCATTTCGCACAAAAATCTTCTGATATACTAGAATGTAGAAACCAACTAGATGTTATATATACCGACTTTTGTAAAGCATTTGATAAGGTAGACATTACACTGTTATTAAATAAGTTATCTAATATTGGTTTTACGAAAAGATTACTAAATTTATTCGATTCCTACTTAAGTGGTAGACAACAGTTTGTAGAATACTTTGGATATAAATCCTATATGTTTTCTGCAACTTTAGGGATTCCTCAAGGATCGAATCTTGGGCCCCTACTTTTCTTAATTTTTATAAATGACATTGCAACTAACATTCAAAATTCTGAGTATTTAATTTATGCAGACGACTTTAAGGTTTTTAAAGAGATTCGGACGGTAAATGATTCATATCAACTTCAAACTGATTTAAATACAATTTACTATTGGTCAATTCAAAATAATTTACTTTTTAATATTAATAAATGTGTTGTGACAACTATTGCCAGGAAAACTAACGTTATAAATTTTGCTTATACATTAAATAGTACAGTTCTACAAAGGAAATCTGAAGTACAAGACCTTGGTGTAATTTTTGATCAGAAATTAAAATTTAATGCCCATATTGAAAGCATAGTACGTGAGTGTTGTAGAAGTCTTGGCTTTCTTATTAGAATTACTGAAGATTTTAATAATACAAACAGTCTGCACATTGTCTTTAACACCTTAGTAAGAACTAAGTTGGAATATATGTCTATCTTATGGAATCCTTACTACACATACCAAATTTTAAAAATTGAAAGAATTTAGAAGAAATTTCTAAATTACTGTTATTATAAAAATGAAAATAAAAAATTTGAAGGAACTTACCAACAACTATTAAACTATTTTAAAGTAGTTTCGTTACAAAAAAGAAGGCAGGACGTGCAAATGTGTTTCCTATATAAGATTATTAATGGATTAATTAATGATCAAAAACTACTGCTCTTAATAGATTTTGGTATACCTTCACGTCAAACCAGGCAAACTGCCTTGTTACAGTACAACACTCCAAAAACAAATTATCGCTTGCAATCCCCACTTATCAGTATGTGTAAACAGTATAATAACATTTCTACCGACATTAACATACAATTTAAACGTAATTTAAAGCAAACCGCAATCGAGAAATAAACACAGCTGGTGCTACGTATAAGTCGTTGTTACTGTTAAATATTGTATTGTTATATACTATACCTTGTTGCATGTTTATTTAGAAATCAAATATTTATTGACTATTAATATACACCACTTTTACAAAGTTTTAAGTACAAACTGTGATAGCTTAGTTAAGTACCTGTCTTTCTTGCCATCATTTTATTTACTGAATGTTATACCTCTCGTATCTAAATAATCAGTTGTTTTTTATAGATTTAACTCAATCTCTGTCTTATATTTCCCAAAGAAAATTTTCTCCAAAATACTTCCAAACAAAAAATTACTTAAAAATCTCAAGAAACGAAAAAGTAATTAATTGAGAGTTGATGCTTTTTTTATTGGATGAAATTTTCTAAGGGAAATAGTCAGCAAGTTCAAATACTATTCTTTTGTTTTATATTTCATTTTTATTGTTTTACCCTCAATGGAGAAACAGTGTGAAACCCGTTATTTGGGACTTACCTGTTGGGTTCACAAATATTTAAATAAATAAATAAATATTTTAAGGTAAAAAATGCGGTTATAATGAAGCATTAAAATATACCTTAGATAAAATTACAAAAAGAGATTTTAATTTGTTTTTGTTTTCTCATTTATTACTAAAACAGCGCATTTTTTGTCAAGTCCTTGGAAAATTTCATTACTAACCCTCTAGCTCGGATTTGATTTCGTGAAAAAATTTATATGAGTTTTTTGTTCGCATTTCAAGTTTCTGTAATTTTACTATTGCAAAATATTTAAAAGTCTTTAAATATTACATAGAGTTTCTTCCGAGCTTTCACAACCTAGACGTGAGAAGCGTAACTTTTTGTTCTGTTTTTTTTACTGAATGTATGTTACACATACATAGCTGTTTAAGGTGATTCAGAAGCTTTTGAGCTTAATTTTACTTTCAACATATTCTAAATTCTTGTTATTCCTGCAGACATACTTTAAATTGTAATATGGAAGTGTATATTAAAAAGGACTTTAGAATCATGAAAAAAAAGAAATGAAAAACTAAATGTTAAACGTCACGGACAGTTATATTTTCTCCGACATCATTTTTTAAATCACATGTTTTAGATATGCGAGTAAAACTTTTCCACTTCCTTTCTGAAATTGTTTTTTAATGGTTATTAATAGGTTTAGCAAAAATGTTATTTCCGCGCAACACCGAGTTCTGTAAGATACTTAAATAAAATTCATATTTGAAATATCTTGAATTCTAGAATGGTGGCACAATTTGAAAGTAATAAATATCTGATTGAGGAACGCACGGATAAGTTTGAAAGATGTGTTAATACAGGATTTTGGCTTTATTAGAAACCTCAATCGCTGCAAATTCTATTGAACTGGAATAGTCAAAACAAATTTAATTTCTGCGTAAGCACTGACTGACAGAATAAATAAATCACCCTAAGCTTCCACTAAATTTAAATTAAATGAGAAATACTTTAGAGATGTTAGAAATCTGTGGTTGTTTACATTGCTGTAGATCTAGCTTACCTTTATTATAAACCTTTATCTTATAACTCTGAAGCTAACTTACTAAGCGAGAAATAAGGCAGGGTTCCCTTTAAACAATCTGGATACTTAATGATAAAATTCTATAGAAAAGATAAAATAGTAATAATTAATTAATTAATTTAATTGTGATTACCTTGTAATTAGTCCATGGTATTAAACTATATCAGGAATGGGCGCTTGTTTATTACAATAACTGTAAATTGGCCTGTATAAGCATTCTAGCGGGCCTGCTGTTTGCCCAAACCTTAAAGAATATTCTAGCAAAACTTATTCTTGTTAATTGTAACTTTGTAAAATGCCGTCCCTAGATTAGCCGTCTTTGTACGGTGAATAACCTGCACACATAGGTGTTGCCATGGTTAGAGCTGATGGTTGTTAAGCCTGCATGGAACATGTCACAAAAGCTTTTGGCGTTTTCTAAGCTTTAATTACTAATTATTTTGATGATGCAATCAGGTTACTATTGAAAATAGAAATTATGCTCTTGTTGATTAGCTAAAGATATGTTTATAATCTATTAGCTGGACGAATACCCAAAAGTGAAATCGGTAATTTTTATGCAACTCACAATCTTCTTATTGCAATAATTTTCATAACAATCAGGGATTGTGATCAAACAAATCTATGTTTGAACTTGCCCAAAAGTGGTTTTTCTCAAAGTTTATCTGAACAAAGAGTGCAGGAAGTGGTATAGAGTGCCATAATGCAAAAGTAGAACCTTGATGAGTACGTTAAATTCAGTGTGTCATGCGTGACCATTAGGAGAAATTTGATACTAAACGATTTAAAATAATGCATAAAGACAGAAATATTCAAAATAAGAAGAATTCTTAGACGTTGTTTTAAGTTGCAGGTATAAATAATAAAACAATCTAAAATATACCATTCGACCCCAAACAAAGCAACCACCAAACACTCAATGGAATTGAAAATTAAAAAAAAATTAAAAGTATTTACAACAACGACAATGACTGAGAAGTCCAAACTCGGAAATCTGTGTTGGCAGGATCTTATAAAAATATGTTACATTAATATTGCAACCGTCCAAAGTCGTATACAGCAGGCTTGGACTAAATTGACTGCCATCAAAGCACTTGTAGAAATAACCTTACGTAGAAATTATTTTTAAAAATTGAACTTTGTTTATTATAACAACTTAAATTTTTTCGGAAAACTTTTGTGACATGTTAAATGTTGATTAACACATCTGATTAAGAACTCTTGGATTTCAGCGTCTACAGTACCACTTTATGGAAATTCTAAATTTTCAGATATTGTGACGGTTTCTCAAAATCCACTGTTTTGCCAATGATATTGGTAGAAAACAAGAAATTGCATCTAGGTTTATGATATCTTAAATTTGCAGAATAAACTTATGACGCTAAGCTTAAATGCTAATATATTTTTGTTGTCTTCTACATCTTAACAGTTACTTATTTCAATCGTTTGTTTGTCTAATTTCACTTCATATGTCTCGAATTTATCAACAAAAAGTGTATGTTGCTAAGATCTATCACAATATTCAATGAAATTTCGGTAAAATTCTTCCTAAAAATTTCACCAACCGACATGACAATAGATTTTAACCCACACAAACACTCAACAAAAAAAAAGAAACTGAATGTAGAAAGTATGTTTAAATTTGAGGAAAGATTAATTAACGGTTGTAAAAAAAACAATAAGAGATGGAAAAAATAATTTGCATGTAATGATATTAATATCTCCAGTGTAATTTATATCAAGAAAAATTTACGCTTTACGTACTAAATTGATTAATTACTGTGATCATTTCTGAAATGTGATATTTTACAACGACCGCATAACCTAATTTTTGATTTATTATGCATATCATTTTTTACGTACAAGCCTTAATAGACTGTCAACTGAACAGTAAAGGCGTTTAATATTTAAATAACTCGAATCAATGCAGAGAAGATAATGCTAATGTGTGTAGTTCAGCTCGTATTTTCCTTTTTCGTGGTATTTCCTAATAAATTGGTGGGTATTTCTTTAAATACTCAAACTCAAGGAAGTAGAACGTCTTTCTTAAGGGTATTTTCAAGTGTCTATGCAGAATTATTAAAAGAAACAACCTTTTCACCAGGTCAACTTATTTCTTTTTTATAAGGGGAGGGTACGCATATAATTTGTTATTCACGTTTGAATGCCGCCTAAAATACAGTCACTTGTTTGCATGCACGATGCTTTGATGTGTGGTCATCCAATACAAGTTGCATTTAATCTTTTTCAAATGTTACATCATTTGAATAAAGAAGATACGAAATCGTGTTTTGAATTGCTTGGTCTCATATTTTAAAATTATAAATTTAAATTGTTTGTTTTACTTATGTTAGCTAGCTTTAAATATTGCAAATCATTATCCAACTGTAAATCTTATTTATAGGGAGCGTTGCACTTGCGAAATTAATATCAGAATAACATTATTGTTTTGTCAATGCTTATTGAAACTTGCATATTTACAGATTAAATTAGATTTCCTATTATATCATCAAAATCCTCTATCTATTGTAATGTTATACAATTACAGAAATACATAAATTTGCTTCATTTAAATAACTAAATACAATCTAACTGTTGCAAACTTTAACCGCACCTCATCAAAATGAAACGTCGTAAAAATGATATTCTGATTTTATTCAAAGTAGTAAAGTTTCTTGCTATGCTTTGAAATCTATTTTATTGGCAATAATTCTTACAGAATGTATGATGTAGAGCTCACCCCATTAGGTAAGTGTACATAACCATATTACAAATTCTTTCAAGAAATGTTTTTACTTTGGCGTTTCTTTTTTTAACGTCAAAGAAGAATTACTTCTAATCTTACATAGTAGACATAAGTTAAATTAATAAGTATCTACCAATTTGATTTATCCTGATTATAATTTTGGATAATCCTCCTTTTTAATTGGGTCTACATAGTTTTGATTTTTACAAGTTATGGTTTTGATCTGTTTCACTATGATTAGTGTTGACTGTTCGCTACTGTTACTTTAAGTCTTTAAAAAAAAGAGAGAAACAATTTCTTTTGTTTTAATACATGGAACCGCAAAATGTCTTACCCTTGACATTGCCAATTATTGACGGTCAGCAGGACTTTCATTGTCAATGCCACAATTTTGTGTTATAGTGCCCTGTTTTAACTTTATGTGTTATTATTTTAACTCTTAACATTGATTGAGATAGTCTAGATCTTGCAAGTTAATGATCACAATAAACTTTTATTCCAAGATTTTACATACGTATTTCCTAGCTTGTGTTGTTCTTTGAGTTGGATCTGGTGCAACTAATACTTGGTTAGCTTTTTTTTTCTCTAGAGAGGTTACTTTCTTCTTACCTACGATTTTACTATTTCATAGTTTTGATTTGGTAGTTCATTCTAAGTTTGTATTATTACTATTACTTATCATTACTAGTAAATATTACAGGCAAGAGGCATAATAATAAATTAAAATATTGTTAAGCTGCTCAGTTTGTTACAAACTTTAATCAAATCCGAGTTCTATATAATTCAATATAATAACTAAGTAATATGATGGGAATTTATACAATGCCTTGTAATCTAACCATATCTGAGCGTTTTATCTTTCTGGTACATTGTAGAAGAGTATTCTTTACCTTTCACCTACCTTTCACCTACCTTTCCTAGAGCACTTTGTTACTGTTAGATTATATATTTCTTATAGTAAATCACTTCGACATTATTGCATTAGGCCAAATATTTCAACTCAAATTGCTACTTTGCAAATTAAATTGCAACTTGAATCGTGTTTGTGTCTGTGTTATTACTTCTATATTCAAATTTAAATTATTGCTTATGTACAGTGTGTCTAAAACTTCGTGTTCCCAATGTATGTTTGTTACTTACATTTGATAATGGATCAGTGGTTTATGTGTCTTCTCGCAATGTACTTTCTTTTTGGTATCTTCATATTTTTAATAATAATAATTATTAGGGTCTACGCATCGAGTGGTCTGTGGGGCCTATCGCTACGCTACTGCTTATATGTTTTTCAACTATTCCTATGTACTTATCAAACACCTACAATAAATGATAAATTATCTTTATTTATAATCTCTACAATCCAAAAGTTATTTTCCATGTTTGAACTGACTATCGTTTGAGAATTATCCGTGGCTGTTCATCTGTTCTTAGGCGATGAGTATATAGTTTACTAGAGGTGTTTTTTGCTAAGTATGCATTTGGAAAGTCACAAAGTTTTGTAGATATCTTTATCTCTGCGAAAGTGGTAAGACAGTGTAATATCTAATGCTATATTTAGATATGCTATATTTAGATATTTACCTGCCTATGCTACTAAGTTTCTATCTATGAATAAAGATAATACGAAAAACTTTGTTCTAGATGATCCTTAGGTATTGCTGCAGTTTTGGTTCATTAAATTAAGTAAAATCTTGTAAATTTTAAAAGCTGCTAACAACTCAGTAAGAATGCAGCACTTTCTTTGCACAACAATCTTGGCTTTAATTATACATTGTCTAACTTTATTTGATTTTAGATTTCAAAGTTTACTTTTACCATCTTAATTTTGAAATATGAGATCTCTAAAGGAAAAATTTAAATGATTTACTTATTCTTAAAATGTTTGTAAATTTTCTTTAAGAATATCATTTTGTTACTTTAATTTGTTTGTTATCCTAGAATAAATAATAAAAGCTAGAAAATTAAACTAAAACGAATGCTTGAATTTAAAAAAATGATGCGTCATTGCACAACAAAGCATAATGTTGCTAAGTTGCATTATATGTCATTATATCTCAGGTGTATTAGCAAAGTGCATAATCATCAAGGTCAACACATAAGATGATGACACATTTGTTATTAACCATCAAAATACGTAATTTATAAAGCTAATTTATTTTTCTTTTTGTAGAAGGATGCTGAGTTAATCTGCAAATAATAATAAGACGTCAGAAGATTATTTTGCATATTTCTCGTTAAATGCAACGGTTTTAATTTTAAATATTTGTATTTAAATAATTAAGAGACAAGCTACATTTGAGTTAGTCGAAAAA
>VTPC01090049.1:645757-690393 GCA_011009095.1 Ignelater luminosus
TTTTTGGTTTTCCTTTGTGCATTGCTCCATATAATAAAAGTGTTATTTTCATCTGATAGAAACGTCATTGACAAAGAATTCTATTTCGAATTAAAAGATATATTGCCTTACAAAGCAAAAAGGCTCTAACTAGGAAAATCATGGGTTCTAGATATTAAGTAAAACTTATTTGGCTTTCTTCACATTTGTATAAGATAGGACATTTAAAAGTTGATCTGCATCATTTATTTCCAAAGGTAGGGCTTTCTTACTTGTTATAGAAGTAGATTCTAGTGCAAAGAATCCAGCGATACCCTAAATTCAGTTTTGTTTTTTTTTGTGTTAGGACCTTTTTACTTTGCAGGGCAGTAATGCCTATGTGCCTTTGTAGGACATCCCTTTAGACCATGGAAATAATAGGTTTTTGAGATCCCCATACAACTACTCGAATTTGTAACACCCTGTATAATACGTATATCATGTTACAGTGAAAAACATAGTCGCGAAAATTCTGGCATGCCATAACGTACATTTTACATTCGTGCAGAAGTTTAACAGAAATAGCAAAACACTCAGTTCTCAGACTTTTCCTTTTTACTTTAATGATAGAAATAAAAAGTTCCAAAACCAAATACCATCATAATATAATAAATTAACAGTTCAATAAGCTACTTTAGTACTATTATTTACAAATTACAAGCAAACATCGTATACCTAAAAATTGCAGTTGATCATTATGGAAGTATAACATGTCCTAGAATTCTAGCACATCCCAGTCAATATTTCCATCAAAAATGTCTCATTCAGCTGTAGGTGGAATAATAAAAAATGAATATTTTCAAGCAACCTTTTATAATATGAGCATGTGTGACAGTTCTGCTTTGTAATAATGTGTGAAAAAAGGAAACTTAAATTTCTGCATTTTCAACACTGACTGTATATGAAGTGAGAATCAAAGCCTATCAATAAAAACTGACAAAAGCATTACTCTTTCAAATTCATGACACTATAGACTTATAGAAATTGCTTTTCTAAATCTCGGTTCAAATATTTTAGCGTGTGTTCAACGCTATCGTGAGAACAGACGAAATTATTTTATAACAGCTGGTGCTGTCGTTCAAAAATTATCTTTTGTGGCTAGTTATTCCCAGGAAAAAATTATTTTCATAAAATACTGAGTGGTTATAAGAAAATGCGTTCTGTTTAACAGTTAATGGCTTCCGAATGGTAGTAGATATTAATCTTAAATTGTGGTCAGTTATAGTCGTAGTAGTAAAGAATAAATGTTTAAAAGCTAAATAATTTATTAATAAAAATATTTAACCAGTTGAATAATAAAGGTGAACAACAAACAAAGTGTTTTTTTATGATTGTATAAAATTTTATCTGTAAAAGTATTGGATGGGTTCGCTACTTGTAATATCCTGCTTCGAATTAAATGTAGAGAAATTTCTGGGCTCAAGTTTTCCGAAGGTTTTCGGAGACCTTCGTAACAGTTTTCTTAGAGAGCGTTCCATAATATACAGTAATTTCCATGTTTGTTAATTGTGTTGTTAAAATGATATTGTTATAATTATTATTGTTATTATCGTGTGGTGAGGCATCTTAGGAATACTTGCATATAATCAGAGCTATTGGCAATCAGAATCGTTTAATGTCTATTCATTTGCCTTAACAAACGAAGGCACAACCATCAAGTATCAACACATTGATTTGTTTCAAATGCAGCCTGCTACTAAATATTCCATCCACGGTTACCGCAGGAAATCTTTTTGAACTACCAAATTTGAAAATTTCTAACGCCGTTGAAACGTTTTCTGATCCTTTGGCTTAAAAACAGTAAATTTATCACAAATGAAGATATTTATTCTCAAAGCAGGTCACATTTTATAGTCACTTAGTATTACACGAAAATTGCACTTCTTTTTCTGTATTAACCAGTAGTTTTGGTCAAATCTAAAAAGAGCTATTGTTGTTGTTATCTCTCTTAGTGATTAGTTTTACGTTCTTAAATGCTAAATACAAGTCTGTAGCGTTTTTTGATTCCTGATTGCAACTTGGAGTTTTAAAACTTACAGACTTACTGGCGGTTACAATCATTTTACCTTTTCCTTCTAGGTAGTTTTAAGTCAAAGTCGACCTTTGCAATTTATAATTTAACAATAATAAAAATAAAAGACATCGCAAGTATTATAAGAATTCCGTGTTATATATTAGCATCTCTACGATTTTTCCTCACTAAATTCTTCTAATTATTGTAGTATTGATAACTGTGCTTAATAATTATTTATTAATTACCAAGACGTTTTTAACGAGCTGTGTAGGTTTCAGTTTGGTTCTAAACAGGCAAATGTGAAAATAAATTTCAAAAAACATTTATACAGAGCATAGCTTTATAAAACATAAAACGTTTACTAATGTGACAAGCTAGTTATTGTGTAACAATGAAAACTAATAAGTACTAATTGTATTATTAATTAGTTAATCTTATGACAAGCCGGCCCCATGTATATTGTTTTATTCTTATAGTGAATAATTACAATCTCTTGTGTTTGCTTGTACTTAATTTCATTTTCTTTTTATCTTTAACCACCCATCAGCGCTAGCTGTTGAGCATTTTAATAATATCAAGCAGCACTGAAAAGTGATAAATTAGATGCAATTCTGTATTACATCAGATACTTTAGAGAAAATAAAAATCTAATTTAGAAAACAAATATTTGCTTGTGTACAAGCTATAAGCGGCAGCATACGTTGAATTTGTAACTATAAAAATTTTAAATCCATTAATAATTTTTTTTAGATAGGTAGGTGCATTCCCTTTTCAATTTTACCTTTTTAATAATTCATTTCTAAATTACATTACTTGTGCATATGCAGAGATATCGATTCCTAAACATTTTGTGATACAACAAATTTTGTTGAATTTTAGATATTCCTTGATAGAGGCAATAATTCGCAAGCAATTAGCAATTATATAATTTGGAGCAAATTTATGAGAACTGGTACTGCGAATCTTGATTAATTAACTTCGTATATTCGGTGATAAATTGCATTTAATTTGATTACATTGCCTTCTTTCGTAGCTTGAAAACGGAATTTTAATTTAATTGTGCCTATTGGATAATAAATAATAAAAATAAAATACCTTAATAAATCATTTATAATACAATTGGTAGTCTTTCATAGCAATTACTAAATAACTATAAATAATTATTTAATAAGAAAATCCAGAACATGCTGTTACATGCTTGTTCTATCTTTCTAGAGAAGTAACAAGTGAAAATCTCTTTGTAATAAAATATTATTTTCTAGAATCCATTTTGTTTCATAAAAAAATCGTAATAAAATTTAATATGCTGTTTGGTATAATATCAAAAGGGAACGAATCCACACGTTAGATTGATTTGTTGAGCACTATGTGATTCATATAATCAAAATATCTGATTGCGAGTCTACATAAAATCGACTCAATCTCACTTACTGGAGCTAATTTTCTGGATATCAACTAGAACGTACTTTAAATTCAATTCAAAACATTGTTTACTTAGTTTACGAAATGCACGATGTCAAGATTTCATCTTCGATTTCTGGCTTTTTTAATATTTCCGCAACAATGTGAGATATTAAAATAAAATTTCTCTCATAACTTTTTATTACTCTTTTGTTCCTACTATTGTGTGAATTTCGCGGTGGAGATGGGCAAAGATGTAAGGTGGTTCAAACATACTTCTATTATTATTATTAGTACAGTGCAATTAGCCAAAAATGGTTAACCTTGAACATTAAAAAGAAGCTGAAATCTGTCCCAAAATGTTCAGGTAACTCCATATAGCAAATCAGAAAAAATTCCAACCTTTCCTGCTTCGGGTTGTGCTACAATAGTCACCGTAGTAACAGTAATAAGTACCAGCAAGAGTATGAGAGATAAAGTGATTTCAAAATATTGTTCTATACCCTCTTTGGGGATACAAAAATTATGTCGTCATATTCTGGTGTGGTCGAATAAGAATAGGGGGAATTCCCCACGACTGCCACCAGCTTAGTGACCTTGTAACTTCGTTGTTAGTTCACTTAGATAGTTTAATTTTTTTTAGTTGATGCATGAACTTAATCTTCCTCTAATACTGTTTTAATGGTTCGAGATGCAAAAATCTGCACAGACAAAAATATCTTTATCTGTAAGATAGATTTTATTCAATTTTGCTGTAAGTAATTTGGTTATAGATGAGCAAAAAACGCTTTGACTTCCTATTAAAGGTATTAGAACAGTAATTCTGGATTTTAATCTTTAAAAAAACTAAGGTGAAACTGAGAATTTGGTGTTAAATATCAGACTAGAAGTCCTGGCATATCAAATGTCAACGTCATCCTTCTTCCCTCAAGAATGTTTGGAGATACCACTTTCAGTAATTTGGGTATAAATTCCTAACTAGTTACTCCACTGATTTTAGTTTTGTTGGTGTATAATTATAGGGAATAACATAATTAAGAACTTAAGAAATCAAGAACTCGATACGTTTACGTTTCTGAAAGAAAGGATGAGTGCCTTAAAAAAATTTTTAAACATTTTTTAATATAAATAAATAAACAGTTTCAAGTTTTCAGCTTTTATTTTTCTGGATACAAATTGTATTTTTCACGATACGTAATTATTAAAAATAAAGCGTTTTTTGTAATGAAATGTTCCGAATCAGTAGCAGTATTAAATCATTAAAACTTATTAGTTCATACAATATCTAATATTATAAATCTTTGCAAGGTTAACTCTCGAAACCTTTTTATGTTACTCAAATGAGTTGTAGCATAACTCAAAGCAGTAAACGCTGAGACTCTTCTCACTTATTATATGGATTTATCCAAACGACAGGTTTCAGTATGTTTTATTGAATAGTCGGGTTGTAGTTCAATTTCCTTATGCTATACAGTGTGTTCAGCGAGGAATGGGACAGCGCGATATCTCGGGAACGAATGCCACTTTTAAAATTCTGAAAACTTTGTTATAAATGTAAGATAGGGGCACATATTTTGTAATAATTTCTTTTAAATTAAATGCGTCACCGCTAGGTGGCGCTACCTAACATAATTTTTTTAAACGGAATATTTTACTTTTTATTCGATTTTTGGAATTTGCAACATATTTGTGATAACTTTCTTTATAAGTGCTACCAACCTATCTGGTTTACTTTTCGAGAAAATAATTTTTATAAATTTAACTAAAGATGTAAAAGATTATATTCTGTAGAGATAATAAGCAAATTCTTCTACATTTCTGAAGCTGGCTATCTTTTAGAACCATTAGTATCTATCCATCGTCTCGAAAATACCCTAATACATCAGCTACCTCTTTTGCTTGAGAATGTTAATTTAAATTTGAGGCAGGTGATGTATTTTCAACAAGACGACGCACCTGATCATAACAGTAACATGGTAAGAGACCATTTAAACAGGGTATTTTCGAGACGATAGATAGGTACTAATGGTTATATAAGATGGCCAGCTCGTTCTCCGGATTTAACTCCTTTAGAATACTTTCTTTGAGCACATGTAAAAAATGTAGTCTACGGTACACCTTCCAGAAATGTAGAAGAATTTGCTTATTATCTCTACAAAATACAATATATTACATCTTTGTGTTAAATTTATAAAAGTAAGCCAGATAGGTTGGTAGTACTTAAAAAGAAAGTTATCACAAATATGTTGCAGATTCCAAAAATCAAATAAAAAGTAGGGTATTCCATTTAAAAAAATTAAGTTAGGTAGCGCCACCTGACGGTGACGCATTTAATTTAAAAACTTTTTATCACAAAATATGTGCTCCTACCTTACATTTATAACAAAGTTTTCAGAATTTTAAAACCTGCATTCGTTCCCGAGATATCGCGCTGTCCCATTCCTCGCTGAACACACTGTATATCTAGTTTAATTGTTGATTCACTGGTATCATTTGAGCTACTTCATTTGAAGACACGTAAATCCGAATCTAGTCAAAATCTAACCATAAAATAATGTTTCAAAATAAATTGTAACAGTGACTAATGGCTGGTAATAATAAATCTATTCCTGCTCGTGGCAACAAAATGTAAAAAATGTTTTGAAACAAGTAATTTTAATTTTTTTAAATAATAATAATAATAATAATAATAACTTTATTGCGCAACAGTTAAATAACCAATTATAGTGCAATACAGTTAAAAAAAAGTAAAACTCAAAAACGGCAAATTCAGATAATGACATTGACAAACTAATGAATAATAAATTAATAATTAATAATTTTTAATTTATAGTATAAATATATTAAATAATACGAGTAGTCAAGTATTTTTTAAATTTTAACAAGCTTTTGTTAAAAAAAACCGAAATTATTACAATGATTACGGGACAATCTACACATCAATGCAAATGGAGAGTTTGCAGCATAATATTGTTTTCATGGTCTTATATTTAAAAGTTAGATTGCTTCTGGTTTTGGCAACAGGCACATTTATTTGAATATTTTGTAATAAATTTACATTATCTATCAGCCCATTAACAATTTCGTACAAAAATACTAGTATCCGGATTTCTAAGGTTTTACAGTTATACTTTTGCAATAGTTGAGTACACGACAGATTGCAATATGATTTATTTCTTTAAAATAACAATACCTTAGAAACTTTCTCTTCAGGCGTCTTTTGGTAATCATATAAGGGATTCCATACTATATTGCGTATTCAAGTTTTGAGAGCATTAGTGCATTAAAGTTAAAGTCAGCTGTGTTATGTATTATAAAACCTAGAGTCTTACATACCCAAGAAGCAATAGTGTCACATGTTGCAGTGTACTCCTTTAATATCTGTAATTACTTTCAATGGTTCGTCGTTAATTGTATAATTATAGTTAATGTTGGTTTGTTTTTTAATCTATGATACAATTTACGACTTGTATACTGCATTCAAATCTTGTTGCAATCATTTATGTTGTTTTAAATCGTTGGCAAATAATAATTTACTGCTGTAACTGACTTTGTTTACTATATCGTTAATAAGTATTAAAAATAAGAGGGGTCGGAAATTTGAACCTTGCGGCACCCTAGACGTCGATGAAAAATATTCTGAATAAAAGTCATTAACAACAACATACTGCAATCTGCAATCGCGATACGATGATATAAAATATTATCTGATGATTCACTTGTCGAACGTTTTTGAAAAGTCGGTATAAATAACGTCCATTATTCGTAGCTTCGAACACATATTCGTTAAAGTTAGTTACATAAATTAGTTATAGTAGAACAATGTTGCATAAAAACATGTTAAAATTCTGTTAATTAAAATTTTATCTTACAGTATACATTTTCAAAAAGTACAATTTCATAAACCTTCCCAAATGTGAACAGAAGAGATACAGATCTGCAATATTCTATCAACGAATGATCTTCACCTTTATGAAACAACTTTTGAAATCTTCCATTGTAATGGAAATATTCCCGTTTTTAAGATCAAATTAAAGATTAAATTTTAAGTACAGTATAACATATAACAATGTTTTATTTCTTTGACGTTATTACAATATTTTCATAAATAACATGATTCAATTATCTTCTTAATATGGTAACTTGCATATATTTGATTAAACTAGATTAAATTACATGTGACATAATGAAATATCTTATAATAGTTATTTATGTAACACGAGTGTAAAGTGAAACTCCTTGAACAAGTAGGAAATTTAAAAAGCACACTTTACACTCAAGTTATACACAATAGTTTTTGCACAACAACGTATTTAAGAAAATAGTAAGAAAATTATTGACGGTAGATTAAAAAATGAAGTTGGCCGAGATCATAAGTGTGTATCATGAATTCATTATAAATTGATGGGGCTTTATAACGAATTTATTGTAAATATTTATAATTGTCAACTTTTGACATTGAAAACGAGTTTTAAAGCGTCAGGCGGTCGTACAAAAAGTTTCTTTTGTATCTAAATTTCTAAAAATTTATAACGTTTTTCACTGGAAAAAAGTTTTGTCTTTAAGTCGGCTAACATTTCTGTTGTTGGTTTATACTCTATTTCTGTAGCTCCACCTTTCTCTTCTTCCTTGAAAAAGTGGTGCCTTGTATCAATATGTTTTATCCTTCTGTGACATTGGTTTGTTAATAATTCTTATTGTACTTTGATTGCCATTAAAAATTGTTATTGGTGGTAGTCTTCCAATTTCCATACCTAATAACCAATCCTGCATAAGACTTTCTGTCATTTATATCTTTTACCCAATCTGTGTCTGCAAAGGCTTCTATACCATTATCGCGTTTGCTAAAAACCAGATTATAATTTATGGACACTCGTCCAGATATGTACTCATATGCAGCCAAATACTTATGTATTTGGCCTCCTATTAATTGTTGCTATAGTACGTTTTCTTCACCATTATCATTTCCAGGTTTTCTAAGTTTTTTGTTAAGCACCATCGGAGTTGCTATATGTTTAGCATTTGACATTCCAAAAAGTTCCAATAATTTCTGAGCATATTCACTTTGATTAAGACTTGAAATGCCATTTTGTCTATCACGAATAACTTTCATTCCTAGACAATGACTAACTAGACCTAAAAATTTAACTTCAAATTCTTCATTCAAGACTTTGACAAGTATTTCCTGTCTTCAGAACAATTACTAAATATAAAGAAATCGTCAACATGTAATGCAATAGTTATCAATTATTTTTGTTCTATTCTTTTAATGCATACACAAGGTTCGCATTCAAATCTACTTGCTTGCTTTAAACCATAGGTACTCTTTTTACGTTTTCAAACTTTATTGGCATCTCCAAGTTTGAAACCCTCAGGTTGTTCCATATAAATGGTGTCCTCAAGTTCGCCATTAAGAGAAGGAGTTTTGGTATTTATACAATTGATATTCATATTATCCTGATTTGCTAATGCGAATAAAAACCAAATGGTAGTAAAAAGTAGCTTTAAATTCTAAATAACCAACAACTTTACAGCTGTAAAACTTATAAATTCTGTACGTGATTCAATAACCAAGTGTCTCCGCTAAGAAGCTTGCTTTTTATGACTGTCGTGTGATTAAAACACTTTTCAGCTCTTAGCATGATATTTTCAAGAAATTACAGTAAGTTGCCACATTCACTACAACGTGTAATAATAAGACTACCAATGAACTCGCAACGTTTTATGAATATAGCATCAAAATAAGATTTCGTTGATTGAATATAGTCTTAGGTATTAGTTAACAGATAGTAGTAAGTGCATAAGTTATTAAGCAACTAGCATAATTAAATGAATATTTGTTGCTATAAAAGCGATATTCAATATTTTACCTGGTTGACAATGCAAAGAAAAGTTATCAATTCTTGATTTCTAGCCGTTTTATGAATTTCAGTTGGGTCTGTTCCATTTCAATAAATAATTATGTTATTTCTCTATCTATCAAATTACAAAAGTATACCTACCTACAAAATTAGAACAAAAACAAGTTAATTGTTGCCTTCTCAATCTGGGAACCAACGGTTATATGCCTTCCTGATTCCAGACAGCTTACTTTACTATGCAAAGTTTATTTTTGGCAGGTCTCATCACCGCTACATCACCTAGGCCGATTATAGTATTAGTATATTATCAATATTTACTTAGGGATTTTCTTGCTGAATGATGAAATTTATCTATGTCAATACACTATGTCAGCTGTGAGCGTTCGTCGGCCTCGGCATAATGCATTGTTTAATGAATGGGCTGGAATTAGGTTGAGAAATCGCAACACTGAACGTGCCTACAAAAATTCTGTTATTGTAAATCACTAGAAAAATTCTGACGGTCCGACTGAATTCTTGGACATTAGTTTAAAATTATCTGAGAAGAACTATTTATACTAAATTCTTTCAGCTAAACGGGTAACAAAAACACCTAATACAAGCACAGGCTTGTATGAGAATTTTTTGACCAAAAAGTTATTTTTTTATTGGTTTAACTTTGTTTAGCGAGGAAATCGAGACAACAATGGAAAACAGACATAGATATTATTAAATCCAGATCACCTTAAGAATTAAATACAATAACACTGTGTCTTGCAAAGTAAATAGTACAAATAAACTTGTTCATGAAATTCTTAGATAATCACAAATCTTTTGAGCTCTGAAAAATATTAACTTCTGCTAATCTAACAGGATAAGTTGGTGCTCATCAATAACGTTGTATAAAAAAGTTGAAAGCAATGAATTTGTTCATTTGGATAACCTTCCTGCTTTTAACCAAGCTACTCACGCGAACTAACTCGTTGCAAAATGTAAGGTTAACGAAAAACGAACATGATTCTATACAAATGAAACATTATAATTATCAAATAACCCCACTATAATTTAAATATTAAAATGTTTTATTGTAGTACCACCGCTTTCAGTTATAGTTAAGAACAAAATTTCAAGCTGAATTTCAACTTTGTAAATTAAATAGAAAGCTTTTATATCATCTTTAGCTCATGCGATGAATGCTGGCTGTTCATTGCGTGAATACCCTTTAAGTAAATAATTAAAAATAAATTTAATTAAATATGCCTTCCATTTTGTACACAGCAGTTATGGGCGTACATTTTGATCAGCAATTCTAAAACATTCCTTCTTGTTCTGTGTTATGTCTCAATGGAAGGCCTTTCCTTGTAAAATGGATCTCGATCGAAAATGAAGTCCGCACCACTTAAATCAGAGGTTAATAGGAAAACACTGAACCGCAGGAATTCGTACAGGTTAATGATATTGCTTCGAAAATATTTCTTGGAAAAAACCTATAAAAAAGTTAGGCCCTTTGATAGACAGCTAATTCTATCACAGCACTTTATGTAATTGAATAACGATTAAGATGTCGTTTCATTAAATGTTTCTGTTTCTGATGTTCTTGAAAACTTTTACTTGCTAACAAAGAAACGTAATTACCTTGAAGTTTTGTAAACAGTATCATTAATCTTTTATATAAAAATTTACTGTACCAAGAAAACTGTTAGAAAACCATTAATTGACTGTAAGCACTATTAAAACTCTCAACACTTATTACCTCATTTTACGCAATAAACTCTTCTTTAAATGTAGAATTAATGATACGTAAAATACTATTAAAACCTTTTTTTGATACTTTATTGATTATTACATTTAATATTTAAAAAGCAATCTTCACCTTTCTTAATAAATTCTACAGTTATATTCGTCTGAGTCATCTTATTGAAATTCCAAATTTCTTTACATAATCTTCATATACCTGCATTTATATTACTTTGATAAATATAAAATTTGAAAAGCTTGCGATTAGATAGAGGAAAGAATCTCTTGTGATATACTACATAAAGTATTTTATATTAAAGAAATATTAACTTCCCACGGCTGTAAAACGTCGAAGCTGTATAATTAATAAATCTGATATACAGTGTACCTAGAGGTGAGGTTGTAGACCTTTTTTATATAGTAACCCATACTTATTGCATAATTTGAAACAATTTATTTCTTTACGTACCGTACTGGAAAAAGGTTCCCAGATCGTCTTCATTTATTCAGGTTCTGCTTATACCTCAGAAAAGAGTGGTCCTATTGAAATGGAAACCTTATTTGTAAGTAGTGATAGGAAGAAAATTCTTGAACAAATCATGTACCATCAATCGCTTTTTGTTGTTTGTTGTTCATCGTTTGCAACTGCCCTCTTCTAGCAGTCGTATATCTTATAAGATTCTTACGCTGTAGTCACAGTTATGCAACAACTAAACACATTTATTTAAAATTGAAATGTTAGTAGGGATGTGACTCCCATGTTGGCTAGTCTGCACTAGAAGTAAAAAGCGCTAAAGCTGTTATCAAAGACCCAAATAGACATTGGAATACAAGAAGACTACCATCAGGAAAATCACCTCAACATGGTGTCTAATAATGGATGGTTTCTGGTACACCTAATAGCAAAGGGCTGCTGCGCTCAGGCACAGATGACAGGTTGGTGCTAGTTACCGGTTGCTTTCTAAACGAATATAAGTAACCTGTAAGATCACAGAAAAAAATGACGTAACGAGAATGGCTGCTAAGACTCGGGTAATTCTCTTTACCAAGAGAAAGAAAATGGAACGTCTAAGAGAACCTATATTGTATGGCAGACCTCTAACGCTTGCGCAGTAGGACCAGTACTTAAAGGTGACCTTTGATAGAAGATTTAAGCTGGAAACCAGAAGACAGTCTGGCAGATGCACCAGGTTTTCATTTCTCAGATATTTTACTGGTTTTATATGACTATTATCAGACTAAGAGTATTATATGGCCAAAGGCAACAGATCTCATCATGTCCTGAACATTCGAAAAGCAAGCTGGCTAACAAACAGTGGTTAGTTTAAACTTGACAAAACTAAACTGGTTAATAGGCAAGAGCGGGAAGTCTCTAAGTCTTTTAATTAGGGTTTTCAAAAGCCGGTGCATGCTAAGAAGACATCTATTGCTGGGTAGAGGAGGACTCAACATGCTCTAAATGTGGAAATGGCAATGAAACGACTTTTGTTATGAGAGACCTTTCGGGCCGTTACCCTACCAAAGGAGGAGTTGAGTACGCTAGTCAAAACTAATACCTTCATTTTCATATGAAAGTCAAGCCCAAGATTTGGGCAAAAAACGAAAAACAGTAGATAGTCGTAGAGGTGGTCGAGGAAATGGTGAGGGGTTAGTAAAAAAGAGTCTATGAAAGCCTATTTGCTAGGCTTACTGCTACTACTAAAACTACGTACTACTACTATAGGTACCACTAAACTCAGTACCCTATATCGTTATAAAGTCCAAAGAAATCTCGATTAAAAAATATCACAGCCAATTATTGAAAATAAACATTAGAAAACTCTGGAAACAGAAACGCAAAAACATTATAAAATAAAATAATACGCTTACTACTTTTTTTCTAACATTTTTTTCTAGACCCAGTATTGAAAACACTAAATTAATTATTATTCATTATATCGAAAAGTTTTAGTATTTTTCTGTAAATATCCCGCAGTCATTGATTACCTAGAATAACAGAATGGAACATTATAAACTATTCTCCCAAATTTGCAATTTTTTCTCATTTAACCAAATTTGTAACTCTTGTGGTTTCCGAGATCACCATTAAAATAAACGATGATTGATTCACTTGTTAAATAATAATTGTGTCTTTTATTAAATGCGTTTATTAAATTTAGGACAAAAATAATAATCATAAACACATTTTCTTTCTCTTATTGACAATCCTACTTTGAAATTGATTAAGAACGTACGCATATAGTATGTAGGTATATACAGGGTGATCATTTTAAAACTTCCCACATTGAATAACTCTTTAATTAGTACAATTATCAAAAATCGCCGAAACGCGTCGCTTTTGTTTTGGAGGGGGACATTTAATAACCTACTCTAGTCAGCTGGGAAACTTCCACCCTCCCCTCCAGCCACCCCCTCCCCAAAATTTTAAATGGCACTACCCCATGTCTGATATATCGTTTTAAAGGGTATAAGATTCTCAATCTTTTACATCAAAGAAAATCAAAATCGGCCCAGCCGTTTGTGAACTGCAGATAAAAATATATTTAATTTAATCAATACATTTCAGTTTCTAGTTCACAAACGATTGGACTGATTTTAATTTTCTTTAATGTAAAATATTAAGAGTTTTATACCCTTTAAAATGATATATTACGCATGGGGTAGTGCCGTTTAGAATCTTGGGGTGGGAGTGGTTGGGGGGAGGGTAAAAGTTTACCAGAATCTTAAATGGCACTACCTCATGTGTGATATATCATTTTAAAGAGTATAAAATTTTCAATCTTTTATATAAAAAAAAAATCAAAATCGGCCCAGCCGTTTGTGAACTAAAGACAGAAACGTATTGATTGAATTAAATACATTTTTGGCTCTAATTCACGAACGACTGAGCCCATTTTAATTTTCTTTGATGTAACGGATTGGGAATTCCATACGCTTTAAAATGATATATCACACATGGAGTAGTGCCATTTAGAATCTTGGGGAGGGGTGGCAGGGGGGAGGGTGAAAGTTTCCCAACTGACTAGAAAAGGTTATTAAATGTCCCCCTCCAAAACAAAAGCGTCAAGTTTCAGCGATTTTTGATAATTTTACTAATTAAAGAGTTATTCAAGGTGGGAAGTTTTAAAATAATCACCCTTATGTTCTTATGGATGTTAGTTTTTTTTTATGGGTAGTTTTATAGCTGGCTTTGTGTTACGGAAATCTTAAAACGTAGACAAAGAGATGTAACTTTCAAATAAGTCAGTCGATTTTATAAACAGATCTTTGATGGTTTTTAAAAATGGAGAAAAGATAGGAAAATTCATTCTTAGTTGTACATCAAAATATTTGATAATTAAAACGTAATAATACAAAATAATACGTATACAAAAGTAAAACATTTTTTTTGTAATATTAAATACGATTTTCACAACTTAAAAAAAGGAAATAGGAGATATGCTTGTTGTTCCTTTTTTCAGGTTTATCTTTAAGTACATTCCAACATACTGCAGATCTTATCCGACGTTTTTCTAACATTATGTATTTACGTTCTCGAAAATTCCATATTGGAAAACTCTTCGATAAGCCCTGGCTTGATGTTAATCTTAAACCAAGTAAAAGGAAAACTAGTCAACCAGAAAATAACTATTCTAAAAGCGAAAAGTTACAGTAAGCTCGAAATAATTAGTTATCATATTAAAAGTATAAACAAGTATGTTGTAGTACATTTTTAATGTATAAATTAGGTGTCGTTTTGAGTGATTTTATATAATATTGGTGTTATCGTCATAAAATATGATGGCTTTGACGTTGCTGTACGTTTATTTTCTAGCGAGTCGGGTTGTAATCTTCCTGATTGTAGATATATTATTTCTGGTAAAATATTGGACAGCTACTGAAAATTATATTTTGGGTTGTGTTTAGAATCATCTGTCAAAATTGTGTGAAATTGAGCAACTTTTCAAAATCATCTTTTTATTGTGTATATAAATTCCCTTGGATAAATTTGTACTGTAGGTGATCTTTTCATATCTTAAAGGGTTAAAAACTTACTTCAAAAATAATTTGAGGGCATTACTATTAGTACCTATAATATTTTTTGAATTTTAATATGTACATATATTGTGAACTACCATCACATCTAGTTTATACTAAATTTTAATTTCGATTTTATTCTAACTATATGACAGTATAGTTAGATTACAGAAAGAACTAGATCAAAAGTTTCCACAATTATAATTTTTTAAAATCTTTTTAATCCAAAATCTTTTGCTTCCATTTGGTTAAACAACTTCGATTTCTATTCTAAACGTGACATAAAGAAACTAAGGAAAGAGGAAAAACGTACAAGCGTCGATGTAAAATTTTATTTCGTTTGGAATTTTAATATGATTGTGCGTCTGAATCTAAACCTGTAGTCAAATTTCAAGTCAGGACTAGTGATTCAGAACTGAATAATTTAATTTACAACGCGAGAAAACACACGTCCAGGATTTTGTTGTGGATAAATTGAGAGATATTTACCTTTAGTATAACATACACATTTCAATTGAAGGAAATAATAGCACGCAGCATTTCAGTTCAAGACAAATATAGCATTTTCATTTTAATAACAAAACTCCTCTGCTAATTATAAATTTGCACAGAAAATTAATTTCCTAGAGTATATTGGAACATTATGATAAACTACATACTAAATAAAGGGAGTTATAAAAGATAAAAATCTGAAATAGCCACAGGGCTGTTCAAGAAACTATAAAAAAACTGATGGTATAACGGGTGTCTAACAAAATATCTGGCCAAGCAAGCCACAAGCGTAGTCTTATGAGTCAGTCTTGTTTTGTTTGTTACCTCTCTAGCAGAGATATAAACCTTTGCAGTACAGTAAAACCAGCTTAATAGAAACTCGGTTATAAGAATATCCCGCTTTAAGGAATAAAAATTGAATGTCCCAACTCGGTGCCATTTAATCTTTAACAAACTTTATCGCTTAAAAGAATATCGCATAATAGAATAATATCGGATAATGTAATAATCTCAGCATGAGAATTAACAAAAATGTATCGGATAATGGAATAATCTAAAAAAAAGCTGGAAAGAAAAATACAATAATGGTCTGCAAATTACGGTTTATGACTGATGTCGCTTTTTTGAAAAATAACGGTACAGGAACGTCATAAATCTATCAGTCTCTAATAATACACTGAAGGTGAATGTTTCTGTCTTGTACCATTGTTAAAGTTACTTAAATTAGTGTCTTAGCCTTTTCTAGGGTTTTTAATCTTCTTTAAAGTAAGTTGTTTAGCATTTCAAGGCTCTCTCGGCACTTTCTTTTTACTTCCTCTTATTTAAATTTGTTTCTATGTATGTAGGTACCATAAATAAGAACTTTAACGAATATTGTTCACATTTACTAGTCACAAAACATGCTCCTTAAAAAAAGGAATTAAATAAATTCTTAAACTGTGTTTACTTAAGCATTACTATAAGTACAGGGTTGCAAAGCTTTACGGTGGTTAGTTTTGTTGAGAACGAAGATGACGTTTCTGAATGGTCTTTAGTATCTGGCCAGGAAGTAACAAGCGCTTGTTTTGCAATAAGAAGGTTTCTCGAAGAAAAATCAAATGTTGATTTTAAACATTATTATAGTTTAGAATAACAAATAACAGATCTATTGTGTAACGATAAAAAATAATCTAAAATTATTGACTTTTTTGTAAAAATAATTTTAATTTAGTTTCTGGATATTGTAATTAAATTAGATTTATGAATTGTTTTAATAAATAATTAATACAGTATCCCTACTTTTATTTTACTTAAAGCTGTGATAAATAACGCCGAAAGTTTTATAGAATAAATCTCAAACGATGCGCAATAACCTGAATTTGTCTTGCAGAATTCTGACAATCCTCCTCTGTACAAACGCTATTCCAATAAGCGGGTTTTACTGTATTAGTAAACAAAGTAATTACCAACAATACCTAGTTTTTAAATTAAATTTGACATTAATCTTGACAATTGCCAATCAAGATACCATGAAATTGGAAACAATGTCTACTTAATCCAGAATTCTTATTTAGACAGTAGATACATAGTACGAGTATGTGCAGAATGTCTACCATTCGGGACGTTCTAGGATTGATCCCCTCTTCTGACTGTCATCGCTAAGAACACTAGAACAATACATCGATTTCCAGATACTGGATGTTACAGTTTTACTAGAAATTCTTTATTTTTCCAGTATCTCTGAAATGTCTGTGGACGTCGTAGATGGGGATGGAGAATAGGAATATGCTCATTTTTTTAAATAAAAGATAGGTTACATCATTGGAAAAGAAAGAAATCTTGTTCTTTTCTATATCCATTTATATTTATATACTTTTAATGGGAAATGTGTCGTTTTCGCGTAAATTGGAATTTTCTAAAGTCCGGAAATTTAGTGTTAAGGGTTTTTGGGTTTCAAAATAAGTACACAAACTTTACTGCAAGATTGTAACTGTAAGGCACCTGCCATTTTACGTAGCTCGCAACTTCATCGAGAGTAGAAACTTTGGAAGGAAAAAAATGTTAATACTTTTTGTATCAAAGGCCGTATATTATTTACTGTTTATATATTTAGTGATACACTGCCTAGAGAAATAATTTCCCAAATGACAGGAATGATGTAGAACATTCTATAAACATGGATTCCAATAACAACTAGAGTGCGATATGTAAATAAAAGAAATAAAAAAACTATAAATATATGTATAACAAGGAAATAAACATGCAGTGTTCATATAACTGAGACTGAGGTAATGTATAACAATATTATAATAAAATTTATAAACAAATGTATCATGTAACAATCTGCAGAACGCAGTACAAAGAACATAATGTACAATACAATAATACATAATATGTAATCCCATGAAATCACAAAAGTCGCCAATATAGCAAGATAGAGTTATAATAATGTACATCTAGCACAGAAAGTGTTCAATTAATTGTTTAAATTTTGACAGTGACGTATTAAAAAAGTTTAGATGACTAAAAGAATTATTGAAGATTTTTGATATACGATCAATAAAAGGTTGTTGTTGCTGAGATCTAGTATTTCTAGCATTAATTTTAAAGTCTAAAATATAGACAGTTTATACAGGGTGTCCCTAAATTTGCTTGTAAAACTGAAAAGTGTATTTGAAAAGGAAAATTTACAGACCTGTATTTCTCGGTTTCTGATTTTCCCAATATTAAAGGAGCTAAGGGCCTTAAAAGGGGTACTCTGAAAATACACGCTTTTACTATATCTTAAAAACTGTTTGTCCAATTTTTTTGGAATTTTATAGGTTTATGTATATCATCTTCCTGTACGATACCGTGTTACATTTGTCAGTTTTTTATTATTAGTTAGACCACTTAAATTTTTTTTTCTAACTTTTTCGTTGTAAGCTTATCCTAAATTTTGAATTATATTTACATCTGCGATTTATTTTTTTATAAAAGAACTATTGCAGGCGTGATTTTTTTTTCTACTGTATTGAACTCTAAAAAATTGGGTTATTTTCATTAAGTTTACGTGAATATCTACAAAACAAAAAAAATGAAAATCGGCTAAGAAATAAATATTTTACAAAGGTGGTAAATCCTTAAGGTGGACACACCCTAGACTGTTATAATTGATTTCAAGGTTTATAAAGGATTCTATCAGACACATTATATATTTATTAGTTTCAAAACCTAACAATAAAAAATTCAATTTTCAAATAGAAATAAAAATATACAAATCAATATAAATAAATTGAGTATTAGAAGTTATAAATTATTGAACCCACATACACAACAGTTGGTGACGAGGATACTTTTGAAGAATACAATGAGAAAGAATAAAGATTCAAATAATACAAATTTAGCTGGAAATGGAACAATAAAGTTATAGATGTGAAAAAAATGATTGAATACCTACACATGAGAAACAAATGCAAGAAGTAGAAGATTCTATAAAACATGCTGTTTATGGTCAACGAGTAGGTAAAGGGAAAACGGATAGATGTAGAAGTTTTTTTATTTTTTAGTGTTTTGTGCTTATTTTATATATCTTATCTTTTATTTTCTTTAAATAAACCTCTAAAAACGTTCTAGGAGAGCAGAAACTTTTCAAATTCTTTTTGTCGTTTTGGGATTAACTGTTGGCAATCCAAATATTGTAAAATAAATAAATAAATAAATACATTTGGAATTAAAAGGAACTAACTCCACAATATATTTTTTCAAATTTCCGAGATCGGGATAGCTTTTTTTTTCTAAATCTTGCTGAATATTTCTGTTATATAGCTAAACACTTTTGTAAAAATATTTTATTTTATTCTGTCCGGTATATACTACTTTACGTCATCGATTAATGTCCGGGAAATGATACATTACGACACAAGGCCGGTAAAGTAACTTTATCGGACTCAGTATGGTAAAGTAACATTACCGGACTCAAATATAATAAATAAACAACAAATGATAACAAGTATATCACGTTTTTAATATTATGTAATTATTATTAAAATTTGAAGATTAGTGCTTTCGAAATTAATTTATTGACTTCTTCCCTGGTAAATACTTTTAACTGATTAGGTTGATGCCCTACAGACTGTTTCTTTAAAAATGCTAGAAGTTTTGGAAATCTTGATATGTCCTGGTTTTCATTCACCAAAACCATGAATTTTACCATTGAATATTTGAACCATAGAGCGAACTATTCACCTTTTTTGGACTAAAAAATATGGTTTATTAGTTAAAAGCAAACAATTCATCTACAAAGTCTTACCAAATTCAAGTAATATGCCAGCATAATGTGTTCGTTGACACTTTTTTCAACCTTAAACAACTTTCGCCACTCGCAGAACCCTTCGTATTCTTTTTAAACCGACCAGAAGATTTTCTTGGAATAAGACTTCTTGTTGCTTCTAGGCACATGCTTGAAATAATATCGCTGGACATCTTCGAATTTTCAGAAATATTTTATTGAAAACCTTTGACAATATGTAAACAAACAAATTACTTAGCACGCAACTATGCGACAGATGGTGACAAATTTGTTACGTTTCAAGCTACTGCTATCTGATATTTTTAGCAAATTACTTTTTTTAAATATCTTCCACAATACTTTTAAACAGAATGAAATAAAACGTTGTACAATACACGGTCGTGAACTGTCATTACAATACTAGTTTAGAAATTCCAGTCTCGGCTCCTTCGTCGCCTCGGCTGTAAACATCTAACTCGTACTGTAATGAGTCAGTTCCCGGCCTTGTAACGTAAATAACTATTAGTTTAGACTAAAAATAAGAATCTGAAATGTTTCTTTTGTTTTCTGAACATTTGGGATTTATAAAGTTATAGTTCCTTTTAATTGTAACTCATGAATTGTAATGTAGTACTGTAATCAACAGAACTTTATTTCTACATAATAGGTGTTGACAAATTTACGCTGAATATGTTCTGTTTTGTCTATATCACAGTTATACAGGGTATTTCGAAATTGCATGGAACAAATATAACGGCGATATTCTATAAGGCAAAAAGTAAGAAAAAACTGCTAATAGACATATGTGCTAAAAACACGTTATTGGGAGAAATTTTTATTTACATTAATTTTTTGATTTAACAACAAAAAACATTAAACAAAACTTATAAGACTTGTTCAAAGTGACCTCCGTTTTCTATTATCCAACATTCAGCACGCTGAATCCAAGAATTCAAAGCTCGTTATATCATAGCAGGATGTTCTTTAAGGGTTGTAGCAGCTTGAGGATCTGATCTCTTAATTCATCCAAGGTATTGATGGGTGATGAGTAAACAATCGCTTTAATATGACTCCACACAAAGTAGTCCATAGGCGTAAGGTCTGGTGACGGAGGTGGCCACAACAGAGGGCCATTAGGACCAACCCATCTGCTATTGTATATATTGTGCAAGCAAACATGAGGAGAAGAATGTGGTGGCGCCCCGTCATGCATGAACCACATCTGCTGACAATTTGAAGAGGAACCTCTTCCAGGAGTTCTTCTAAACTGTTTTCAAGAACATGTAAACACTCTATAGCAGAAAGTCTTGCAGGTAAAAATATGGTTCAGTTAAATGCTCACCAAAAACACCCAACCAAACATTTAACGAAAATGTGTGCTGATAGTGAGTACATACTAAACACTGAATGTTTATTCTCATCTGCTCCACATAAGTATTTCAATAATTGAGTATTCCAAGGACGTAGCCAGGTAGGGGATAGAGGGGAGCAATTGCCTCCCCTCCTAGAAATAGCTAAAATATTATTTATATTATTTTCGTATATACATTCTATTTTTAGATTTTTTCTTTATTTAAAAATAAGTTAAAAACGTGATTACTGGTATTAGAGATTTCTCAAAATGCGTATAAATGAACATACGGTCAATTATTTAAAAATCAGAGCGAGATTTTCTCACTTTGCCCCTCCCTAATATCAGTTTTGGCTACGCCCATGGAGTATTCCATTCCTCGTAAAACATGATTCGTCTGTAACGTACAACTCAGACTGACAAATGTCAAATAAACAAAAACTAAAGAGACGATGAAAATAAAACATACAAAATATAGCCGGCTAGATCGTGAATGCTTTAAATAAGAATTTCTTTCAATAACGTGTTTAATCACGCATAGCTTTGAAATAAATGATTTTAGCACATATGTTTATTAGCATTTTTTTCTTACTTTTCGCCATAGAATATCGCCTTTATATTTGTTCCATGCTATTCCGAAACGCCCTGTGTAAAGGAGTCTAAACAACATTATTATATTCTATTAAACTTTGCACCAAACTAGTATATAAAGCAGTTAAAGTTTTGTCATTGGTTTGAAAGGTATGCCAATGCCGTTTATAATTGATGTGTTGATGAAATGATATAAATTTGTTCTTCATTTTGTGCAATAGATTTCTTGTCTTAAACTAACTGTTAAAAACATCTTCTGAAGCTTATTGCACTCTGTCTGTTATGTTATTTAGAATTATTGGCAAATTCAATTATTTTGTAGGAATGCTAATTTCAACTAACAAACAACAACAAAACTAAGAAAGACAATAATTACTGCCTAGATAGATTATAATCTATAGTAATAAACGAACGTTTAAAGTACAGAGCGATCGTCTTTGGAATAAAAAACGTATAGCCTAGATTAAAATTGATGTTTGTCAACTGTGGAGATCTTGTTAAATATTTTATTAAGTTTGTCTCAAATTGCCTTTTTGATATTTTTTTTGTCATTTATTTTATTAGGTATTATGTATTATTTTTTTAAATTACGTACAACTCTTATTAATTCTGTTATGTATATTCTTAGAAAGCAATCACAAAATTTGACAGTCAATATAGTCATTTATCAAATTACAAATATGTCAAGCGCCGACGTACGTTTCTTATCTCAAAGACGACCGCGAACGCTTTCTTTTTTAATGGCTCTGTAATAAAGCTACTAAAAAATACCTAAGAACTATACATTATTAACTAATAACAAATACAACACCCACTATGAGGGATAACTTTGCAATATTATTAACTAAATTTTCAGATATCCCAATATATAGATAATAGTAAAAGAATAAACAAAACTTCAACTATATATAAAATACCTTTGTAAAAGTTGCCTGTAATTTCTATCCTATTTAAAATCCTTTTCTCGGAGAAGTTAAAAGAATGCGAAATAAGAAGAAATACTTTCAGCTAAAGACACTAAATCGAGTGTTTTATTTCGCGTTGGAATATTCGAATGTCCTGCTTTAAAAAGGTCTTTAGCATTCCTAATTTAATTAAACACTTTCATGATTTCACTTTCGACAAATCGCATGATAGGGCGGCGTTTGATAAAATCTATGTTGGAAACATTTAGCTTCTGCTATGGTCGATTTTGTTTTGCTTAAATACACAAGAAGAGGAAAGATTAAACAAGAGTATTGCATCAAAATTAAATATTCGGAAAACCCGTTTTTGTAAATTTTAGAATTATTACCGTACAGGGTAGGTCAAATTATAAGAAAAGACTGAGGATTTAAATCTGACATTGATTAAAAAGAGATCTAGATATAACCTAACTGTCTTGATTTTGGATCTTAGTTAATAAAAATGTTATGTTTTTGAGATTCTTCAAAAATTAGGAAGAACCAATATAATGTATCGGTTCGAATTTAAGTAAACAGAAAACCTACTAAGACATTTTCGGCAAAAATATCAAAATGTCTAATTAAACAGTACAACAGCAAATGCGGAAATGAGATTTCTCAATGAAAATCAGTAATATCTAATCAAGATAGTTTGTTTCCCAAGCGGCCTCGCCAGTTTAAGTCAAATAAGCATTTATTTCGAGCTCAAAGTTCGTAATTTGAGTTACATGATTTCTCCACAATGTTTCAAGGTATTTCATGCATAATTCGTGAACGATCAACTCGTGGCGATATTTTTTTCAGATTTCTGTCGAATACTATTAGTATACGCCATTTTACACGTTACCTTCAACTATTCTAAAACAGTCAAGTTTCTCCGTTTCTTTTTTTAAATATCACAAGCAAGTTGGCCGTTTTTGGGGTGCAGTAAAACGAACTTTGTTTACAGCTGATACTTCAAAGTATTTGATGAAAGAGAAATATTTTGTAAAAGACCGCAATCACAGTCAACTACAATGATTCAAAGGTATTAGAAATGGAATTTTTCGAAGTATCTTAAGGAAAAACGATTAAAGATTTCCGAATACAGTTTTTAAGTTTAGTCATTAAGTTTACCAATTCACAACAAAAAACGTCACATCTTGATAAAACGTTTCCCAAAAAAATTTATTTCTCCCTAAATACTGGGGTGGCGGTGAGAAATACAAGAAAACCAAACTGCACCCACACTAATCAATTTAGAGGCTTCTACCTGGCACATATTCGAATTTCATTGCAATTGGTAAATGTTTGATATTTTTCATCAGTTTCCCAAAATGCTCTTCACCGGCAAACTTTTGTATGGAAAAAATGTATTCGTCTATTTACAAATTTGTCAACGCGATTTGTTTATCTCGTTCCGTTATCGAGCAAAAAATCTTTACAATTTGTGCCAATCTTTCGTAATCTCTACCAGCAAAATCTTTAGAGATAAAAAACTCATTTCACTGTTTCTGTAGACATAACCCTAAGTAGAACAAAACCTCTTTGGTGTTGTTTCAATGGGCCATATGAATAAAGTGTAGCAAATGTTTATACTTCAATTAATAAAGGATCAAAAATATGTTTTCTAATTGGCAAAAATGATATAGACATATAGTGAAAGCATTTACTCCACTTAATTCATATGGCCCATTATCTTTGAAAAATGCAATAGCAAACGTCTATGGATCAGGATTCGATTAGGTGGGAATGAGTAGATAAGCTGATGGTCTCTAAAGATTGCGCTTCTATCTTCGGTCCTTCAATGCTGGGCACTTGGTCACAGGAAATTCTTGCCATCTTTGTGCACATTGAGATCATTTTTGAAACCTAAGGTGTAAGTGTTGTAAATAGGATGTTCAGCAGAGTTATTCCTTTTGACTTCAGCTACAATCTTGCTGTAGACAGAAAAACAAACTAACCTACCTTTCACAAGTTATCAATGGAAAACTTAGAAATAATGTGAAAAAATCATTAACTCACATCACGAACTTTGAGTTCAGAAGAAATGCTTATTTGACCTAACTTAGCAGAATTATTTGAGGAATAGACTGTTTTAGTCAGATATTAGTGATTTTCGTTAAAAATCTCATTTCAGAACTTTCACACTTTATTTTGAGTCATTTTCTTGTTTATCTGAGTAATACTTCGATTTTGAAAAATTAGAATTTACATCTTCTAATAAATAAAATCTGTGATGAATTTGATTTAAAGTCAAAATATTTTAAATAAAATAGAAAGAAATTGCCTAAGACTGATTGTAGTTATCCATACATTCATAATCTAGAGGAAGTCGTTACTGCAGAAAGAGAAAGATTTTAATGTAAACAAAATAAAAACTTGTTATGCTAAGCAAAGATCAAAGTTTATAAAAACTAAAATTAAAACTATTCTTATTAATACCGCGGTAGGTCAAGAAGGTTGGAAAAACTTTACAACAGATAATCAACTAGTGTGTTATCAGTTAAAGAGAATTTTTATGTCTTACTAGCGATAACAGTAATTGAACTGTACCTGCACACTAGCTCAAATACGCCGGAGATTGAGTATGATTCAGAAGCGGTAGTAGCGTTGAACGAGCTCATGGTTGGCCGTAATACAAGAAGCTACAATAGAAATGACATATTTGTGTATAGGTGCCAATTACTAAAGCTCGTCTTGGCAATGTAAATCTCGCAGTAAATCTTGATACCTTGAAATTATTATAATAAAGTAGATAATTCTGCTTGTTATACTAAATAAATGGGCGTGGATGCTCAAAGAAATGAAGGCTCAATAATTTTACAAAGAAAGTTGCTTGAGAGGCATCAATGAGCTGTGCTCCGGTAATTTACAAACGAGGGCGGTTTTAGCGAACTTACCCTGAGACACCTCATTAACCAGATATACTCCAGAAACAAGACAAGCAGGGTGCATTTAATCTTAATACATGTACTATATAATTTGGACCAAAAGTCATATAAAATTAGTAGTTATCATATTAAATGCAACAGTAAGGATCACCAAATTTTCGGAAGCTGCGAGAACCATGGGGTTACATACATACTTGCAGCTTTTAATAAAAAGTCAATATTCCGATACAGTTTGGCGTCGGAATGGATCGATAACGTCGAAGATACGCGCGAAGCGGTGTGTACAATTGGTTGACTTTTTGCCAAATAGTACTAAATAATGAAAAGTTTAGAACAATGGAGCCGCTACAATATGAAAGTTCAAGATGAACTTTTTTATTTTCTTAACATTCCCATAATCACTCCAAAAAATGGAATGAAGATATAAAACAACGTTACTTAAAACGTTGGTTTAACAAGAAGTAATTCAGCACCAGATTTCTCAAGCTGTTTTTAAAAATCATTGGAATACCCTGTAGGCTCTCCTACTACTCCCTGATTCGTAATTCTAGTCTCCCTAGGGTTTATTTTAGAAGCGTACATCTCAAAAATCATTCAGTAGAATTAAACAAAACAAAGTTCATCTTGAAATCTTAAATGTACTATTATGTTTAAATACTTAGGTTAAATAAATTGTTTATTTTACATCTTTCAAATACTTTTCAAAAACAGAACCTCGTAAGTACAAATCCAGGAGGCTATAATTATGATCCAAGAGTATTTGCTTATAGTACACCTATTAATTTTGTATCAGCATTAAATTTATGATAGACAAATCCACGTTCAATTATATATTTATTTAATGCTGTATTTACATGTAAAATGAATTAAAAAATCAGAGTAGAACCTCATGTAAATTATGTAAAAGTACTATAATAGCATTTTGTTATTTATTGCAGGTAACTTTATATTTTGTTCTGTTCCGTACTATATCAGAGTTGTAAAAAACGTGAAAGGTAATTCTAAAATTTTTATTCGGAGACTCGGGCCTTTCCCCCTATTGTACCTTTGCTCCAACTCGTTTGTGAAAAGTTTATTTCATAGAACAATATCCTTCTTTTTTCGAGTTAATTTTGTCGTTCGTATTTAGTTCCATGCTACTACACTTCATAAAAATTTTATATAGAACCTGTGTGTTTGTGTGCATTAAGATCTCCCGGCTGAATAAATACAAAATAAAAAGAGCAGGAAAGTGGCCTGTCGAAAAACTAGAGAATACAAATGTATCGTAGTGGTGTTTGCCGTTTTCATCACAGAACATGGAAGTACTTTAACTTAGTAAATTCCTAAAATGAATTAAAGATATTAAAATTGTCTGAACTTGTTGCTTAGTATTACTGTAAATATGTGTGATATTTCTGTCAGTTTTTGTTGCGGATATGATATATATATAATCGATTTTGATGTAGAATTCAACAACAAAAATAGAACCTTCGATTCCGTCTGCAAACCTAAAATCATTGTTGAAGCTTCCATTAGAAGAAACGAATTCGAGTTTCTTGTTCAGATGCTTTCAGAATCTTAACAAAAATTTAATCCAGAAAATGCGAAATATAACTTTCTTGTATAACTAGTAATAAAGAAAATTCTAATAAAAAGATCCTAATAAAAAAGATATTTAACAAGAAGTTAGAGCTAATAGAGAAAATGCGGACAGAATAACAAAAATGGCATTTGTTACAAAGTATGAATTTATTTTTTTTAATAAAATCCTTATACTAGTAGCACTCTGTGCATCGTTACATATTTTGCTACATTATAATGTTAGTTAAACAATATTGTAAATTAAATATTAGTTATTTAAACTAACCGGTTTAGTTTAGAGATCATTTGTGCATAATAATACTTGTACCATTTAATATTAGTTAGAAATATTAATTTAAAAAACTGTAATATACTCTAAAATATGAAACAACAAATTTAACCCAACAATCAAGCAAATCCCATTGAGACATACGTGGTTTCTTTTAAAATTCAGCAGTAAATCTTTCTGGCTGGAAAGTTTATTGGAGAGCAGAATATTCTCGATGTTTTATATTGATCTATAGTATAATTTTACTGAGTTACAGGTTTATACATGTAGGCCCCCAGAAGGTACATTCATACAAAATATGAAATGCTGTTCCTCCATTATTTGTATTTTCACCGCTTTTTTAAGTTGGTAAACGAGACATACTGATTTGTTTTCAAAGCTGAAAGCAGTTGAGCGATTTCTGTAGGAATTGCTAATAATGTATATATGCAAAGTGTTTGCTTAATACTTCGAAAACACACTTGTAGCCATTGATCCAGAATGTTATACCTTATACTACCAAATCTGGAATTTGCCTTTTACGTATCATTGAACAATTATTATAGCATAACACTTGAGTTAAATTACAGTCTCAGATAATAGGATTTACCTAAAACAAGTTGAAATCGATTGACAGATAAGTAGGTAATCTTTATTGCAGTTTTTTATTCTGAATGTAGGAAATCTAGTGTTATAATTTTTCTTATTTCATTGTTAATAGAAAAACAGAATTTAGTGACCCAGATGCAATAACTTATTGTTAACGTATTACTAATGTGCCATTTGGCCAGCTCGGAGGGTCAGAGATGGGTGTATTCAGCGATAAAGCTGTGCTAGCTTACTTTTAAAAGAACAAAGTCAAAACTAATGGGCGCCAATGACGATACAGACTGTTCAATGTAACACGGTCTCCTCGTAAACCAATTATTAACAAGTTTGGTAAATTTAAAAGATCGTTAATACTTTCTTTTTGCTTAATAAGGTGAACTTCAGAAGTATACATGGTACATTAAAGCTTTCTTTTAGTATTAGATGTTTTGTAGCAAATGAGAACAAGAAGCTCCACGGTCTGTACAGTGGCTTCGGTTGATTGAGCCCACCGATTGGTGCACCTGTAATTGTTTCAAGCAAAAATATCCAAATGCAAAAATATAGGTTAACAAATTTTATTAAAAACAAAATAGTAAGATAGTAAGATAATAATATCTGCACCATTCATTTGCTGACACTTCAAAAATTCCATTTATTCACTAAGAGATTTCATTGCGGTATGGGCACAAGTAATTTAGCTTCTTAACTATTGATGCTGCTAATAAATCCTGAGAAAACCTCTCTCCGGCTGCTCGATCTGGAGATTTTATTGAATAAATAATTCGACCAGTGTACTACCTTTAAGGTATGGCTAGAAACTCACTTGCCCACTTACATGTGAGGATGACCAATGGTGAAAGGGTTTCAAAGTTCACTACAAAGATTTCTTCAGCTTTATAACAGCTGAATAAACGATAACAGGTTTCATAACGGTAATTCCGTACGGTTTATCAATGAAGATCGACGAATTAATACTCCAAAATTTTAAATAGCATACGCAACGTAGCAATGATAAAACAAGAAATTCTTCACTTGGATTTCTTAAGCAGAATTTGATCGATAATTGATCAACGGTAGACGGTAGTTTATTATTTATGAAATTAAGATTACTCAATTGTTTGGAAACCGATGCAGTTAAATTCCATTCGTAACAGTTTCACTAGAAGATCTATTCTCTGCAGTATGTTCTCCCAACATTGGAACCGGTAAATAAAATCGTCTTGTCGTGAAACACCACCCACGCAATAACTTTACTTAAGAATACAGTCCTGCTGGCCACAAAACGCAGCAAATGGGAGAAGTTAGTCACGTAAGCGCGGATTATTCTGATTAGAAGATAGATTGCTAATATATCCCTAATTCGTTAACAGAAAGAATGATCTTACACGATAGAATAAACTAACTATACTCATTCCACTGCAAGCAATAAATTGTCTAGTGCCTGACACTCTAACAGGCAATTTCAATAGAAAATAAAGACTGAACAATTATCCAGATTTAATCCGGAAATTGTTTTGTGAGATTAACTTTTTTACAGTTAGTCTCTGATGATTTTGTATAGCCAGAAACAGCAGTGTCACTGTCCAATTAAGCTAGTTAACAGACTTTTAGCAGCAATACACTAAAAGAATATAAACAAATGAAAGCTTAATACTGTTTATTAATTTCACAAATTTTCTTTTTATACAGTTTTAACATGCTGATATTATAACAAATTATTACAATAAGTAAGTACCAAAGAAATAATAATGCGTTAAAGAATCTGCAAATATAACAAATTAATAAACTAGTTAGACGTTAACAATTTTATCTTTACTATAAGAGAATATATAGTATTTATCATTTTTATTTTTATATCTTAATTAATAGTAGGAAGTAACCTGATATACTTTTTTATATTACGTTGGCCAGGACTGCAACGTTGGTGGTTTAGCACATTCTTTTACTTATGAAATGTGATATTGGTAATGAATCTGTTTTGAAATTAACTAAAATAAACTCTTTATTATTTGAATTAGTAATTCTTGATTAATTTTGTAGGAAAATTGGAAATAATGAGGCCTTTCTTGAGAAAGAAAAAACCTACTTGATTCTGGAATAAAATAATCAATTTCAAAATTGAACAAAGACTAAATTTTACAAAACAATAAAGCTTTTAATATTTAAAATTATTTTATAAAGAAACCAAAGACAGCAAAAATGAATTCACAATGACGTACACATTACCTTGTCTAGACAGCCTAACAAGAATTTATTGTCTGAACCTTTAGAAATAAAATAGAAATTTTATTTTCTAGACAATTTTACTTTTATAAACAAAAATAAACAATTCTATTTTATATTTGCAGACAATCTTAAATTTGACATCTAAAATAGTAGGGGTACTTTTCGTGTTTATAAACTATATAAATATAAGGGGCTACATACATAATGTGCTCACAAAAGTATTATTGTAATAAACATAAGGAAAAAAAATTAATTAATGAAATCCAGATGTTATTGATTAATCGAAAAGCCCTATTTAATTCTAACAAGGCGTAATATTTCAAAATAACACAACATCGTATGAGTAACACCTGCCAAAAATAAGCACCCTACATGAAAGTTTTTCTCATTTATTGATATCTTGCTTATACATGGTTCAGTAACAGGTATGATCTGGTTATTTATAGAGTGTAGGGTAAAGGTTCTAAGTTGTGCCAGTGGGTTTAAGTTAAGCGGTTTCTTAAACGCTAAAGTTTTCCTTAATCACTTGTTATTTCTTATTTTAAAAACTAAACTAGTAGATAGGTAAGGAAATCTGATACTTTTGTTGGTTGTCATTTCGCGACATAATTAAAAATGTTTATACAAGCAACCTTATATGCAATGAATAAATGCTTCACTTTCTGCGGTCAATTTGTAGAAATTTTAAATAAAGCTGCTTGAAATCTATAACGAAGGATACTTAATCTGATTGAGTACGTTAATAGGCAAGGTTATCCATACCACGTGGGGGAAAATCTGTTATAGCTTTATAAAAAACCTTTTGTGATTCAAAATTACAGTATCCCTTAAAAGAGAATAATACAGTTACTGTATCTACTAATCATTACGTATTCATGTTAGGGATATTATTAGGTTTAAAATCGTAAAGGCTGGAATAAGCGTACCTTTACGATCAACTCCGTCTACAGCACATGCAACTGCAGTAAATATCTTCATACAGATTAATTCTAAAATTTGAAAACATTTAAAACGACCTTCAAGATCTTCCAAACTTCTTCTTCTGAGACTATTCTAAGCATAAAATCTTTGAGAGGCGTTTCCAAACAATTCAGGATCTTAGGATTTTATTAAAGAAAGAAGCAATTCTAGAAACAAGTTGCAATAGTGCATTGGGTAAAATAGAGGTCACCTACTAGCAGATGTTATTTTCAAGTACCATAATGCTGCATATAATATATTTTGATTTGTTAAATTTTTGCTTAATTTCAACAACAATCTTACTTGGCCGTCTGTTGTAAAATATTGAAGTAAATCGAGATGGGTTTTCTTGCATACAATTTTATAGCTCAATGTGTTGCAGGGTAATCCTGACCTCATTGCAGAACTCCTAAAGCTTCGCTCTGCGTCCAAATGCAGGCCTTCCATTCCGAGATGTGGACTTGCGTCAGCCCAAAAGTAAAAGAAGTCCTTGTATCTTGCAGATAATAAGAGGACTTTTTTATTTTTATTATTATATTAAATACCAAAGAAAGAGTATCTTAGATAAAATGTGAAATTATAGTTTTATTATATTTTGATGATCAGCAAATCTCAGAACATGCACCATCTTTTATTATTATCTTTCGTTGACTGTTTATTGCATACTCAATGATCATTATGCTACTTTTAACAATGCGCATGTTTCCGAAAGTCTGGTATCGGTGTGTAGTCGTATAGCTTAAACAAAAACCTGATTTCTAAGCTTTAATTTTAATATTTTATAACATAACTAGAAAGAAAGGTTCCGAATTATCCTCACATAAATGCTGTGTTTAATCATTTGTTATTATTACTCTTTCTTTTCATTAATGTAGGAATCATCCGCTAAAACCCTCTATAAATGCAGTTTTGGCATTACCTGAGGAAGCTCGTGTACTCTTATAAATTCATGAAAAGAATAAAGAAGTGATGAAGATGATGACTAAAATGAAGAAAGATGTTAAAAAATACTATTGAAATAGAATACTCAGTTTTGTGTACTCTCTTGATTTAATTTTGTTTTTATTTCCAAACCTTATTTTTACATACAATGATATAAAAAGTCCAGAGACTTATATTAGTCTTTTATTTGAATCTGAGCTGGCGGAATTCAAATATATTCGCTAGTGATTTTTTTTATTCCAAAAGGTTTTAGAGAGAACGAGGTGAAAATGGTCTTCTTTGGCCATATCTTACTTCTAGACTAAAAGAATATGATCCCTTTGGAGTCCAAAACTGGAAAACTCGAAAAGTTTGTATGTGGGCACTATAATATAGTGTTTTAGGGACGTCTCGACATTGTTTTAAACTAGATGCACTTGCATTTGATTCCATAAGTGTGCTTAAAACCCAAAAGATATTAATTGAGATAGAAACTGAAAAACAAAAATCAAAATGCTTGACTATATTCGAAATTACAGTATTACTTACAATAAAATGTAGAAGTTCGGAAAAATTCGAAAAATGTGGAAATTAAAGAATCTTACAGATTTTGGAGCAAACATCTGTAACAATGTTTTTGCTAATTTTACTAAACGTTTTTAGTTTTTTCGGCTACAATGGGTTAATATCAGCGCGGTTCCACCAGCCAAGGACGTTCTTCACTACCAATTACTTCTACATCAAATACCAAACTACGCGACCACTACTATAATCTGCTGCTGCTACCATTACGCATCTACGTGATGAGTGAAGGTGCAGGCAAACAGACGGTATCACCTATAGAGGTACACAGGTTTACACGCAGGATAGGTGTCATAAAGCATTTCACCAGAGGAGTATTCAGAATAATTTGAGTACTTAAATATTTTTAAGGCACCAAAATTAAATAGAAGCTAAAAACTGCAAAATATTCTAACTTTCTAAATGTCTCTAATGAGGAAACAGAAAAGTATGGTATTTATGTTTATGTTTTTTTTGCAAATGTGTTAGCGATACTAAAGTTGCGTTGTTATCCCCTGGATTGTTGCGCATTAGACTAAAACGCAACGATTTCAACCGAAACGGTACGCTATAGACTTTTCTGGAAATATGCATCATTTTGTTATTATATATATATTATAGCCAACGTTTTTAGGCTGGACTCGATAATGGTATTTTGCGGATTTCCAAATTTATCTTAACAGAATACCGATACTTTAACACAAACATCTTCTATGGATTATCGATTAAATCGCTTGACTTTAATAAGGAAAAAATCAGAGTAAAGTAATAAGTATGACACAAGAAAATAATTTAACTTAAATGTAATTTCCGACACTATTTTGCGGCTACTGCAAATCACTTATGCCATGTATTTATTTAGTGCTATTTTTGTTAGGTTACGCTCAGAATTCATTTTAACTCTGTTTTGTCTCTTGATATGTGAGGAACTTAAGAATGTAAGACATATATAATGCGTAAAACACGCAAGATATAATCTGTTTTTTAAACCTTGGATTAATACAGTAATTATAAAGTAATTCGAAATGTCAACGTTTTGTTATATATAGCATTTCGTGCGGCAAAATATAGGTTAAGCTTATTTAATCTATTAATGAAAATAAGGAATTTCATTATTTCAAAAATATTATTTAGTTTTAGAAATTACAAATCAGAAGTTTTGTTTGCAATATTATAGAAAACCATCACTCACGCGTAAGTTTTCGTGGTACTAATTACTGTGTTGACAAACAGTTATTGGTTCGTCAAAGTTAAACTTTGTCTATTGAGGAAAATAAATATTTTAAATTCTAATTTTCTCTGCTTATCGGTTAGGTAAGTTTTTTGCTAGTGTAGATTATGGATGTTTCATGATTATAGGTTGTCCTTCATAAAATTTGTTTGACCTTCATTTATTATCCAATTCCTACAGAATATGCTGGACAGTCTAAGACAGATATGTTAAAATAGTGATATGATGCTCTTTTAGTCAGAGCCGGATTAGGGCAATTTATTGCCAAGGACTATTATTCATCCCTGTTCGTTTTAGACCATTAATCTTTCAGCATCGAGAAACTTTTGTTTTATTACGTTCACCTTCTATTTTACTCTATTAATATATTCTCCAACTAAAAGAGAAGATAAATTTTTATTATACAGTCTCTCTTACAATATATTTCTTTGATCTTTTTCGTTGTTTCATTATTTCAGCTTTATTAAAACTGTTGTTTATTTAGTAAACACGAAAATTACTTATTTATGAAAAAATTACATCATCTATTTTATTAGCAGTTGCTTTTAAGGCTGTAAGTTATTCAGAACGACATCAAGAAAGTTTTGTTTGTAATGGAAATTTCTGCTTGTAAATTATATAGGTGTATTATACTTATTTGCATTGAAAAGTAACCATAAATTTATAAAATAATTTCTCCAAAAAGTTTTAAATAAAGCCGATTTAAACAACTTTTAGAACTTATCTTTAGTTAATACTTTATTTATTATCAAATTCTAAAAATTATGAATAGCAAACCTAACCATCGCCGTTTAGAACTTTTCAATTGCGAATTTAAATACGTTCGCTCTAATATCTTAATTATAATGTCCATGTAAGAAATAATGATTATTAGTAACAGTGAGAAACTGATTTACATTGAAGGCAAAGCATCATGTTACAGTCCAAAATTATCGACCGACAGCAGTGGTTTTAAGATTTATTCGTTCGCCATTTTTCCAAGCCTAAACTGTCTAAATATTTAGCACATGGAAAATGGTGCTTTTAGTGAAAGAGGAGTTCAGCAATTACTGTTAATGAGGATGAAAATAAGGTATTAGCAGACATCAATTAGTCTTGTCAAGAAATGAGGAGAAATAATTCTCTTGAACTTTCTCATGATAATAAAGAGATCTTTCTTTGCAAAGTCTCTGCTTTAAAAAATAGTAATTTAATATTGTCTATATGTAAAAAAAAAATAGTACAGACCCTAAAATGGGCTAGTAGAAATCACTAGTGTAGATTATAGTGGTCGAAACTTTAGTAATTTTTATTGTGTGACGTATAGTGAATATAAGATCTAATTCAAACCTTTAGCTATCTCTCTAAGTGTTCAAAAACAAACATTCTAATATTCAATCTTTTTGGATCTTCGATCATTTTAATACTAAACACTTTTGTGTACGTTTATGTGTAATGAAAGTAAAAAAAACTACCAGAATAACGTGGAGAAATGCTTACAGGATTACATGTTATTGCAAACTGTCTAATATTGTGCTTGAGGTGTGATAAAACGGGTAAAAGAAACCAGTAAGGATACATAAATAACTGCAGAAATGCAAACAAATAAGTTTTGCAAAATTATTATGCAATCACATGTGACAAAGCATTTTGGTTTACGAAATTAGATTTCTACAAAAACTTTCATTATGAATTTTTAACAAAAATTGCAATAACTTGAGGAATTTACTTTTTATAAAGATGTCAGACATATAGCAATTGATCGCTTTTTAGTTTCTAAATATCCCTACATATATACATAATATGAAGAAACTACTTTTTACATGAAATATAGTAAACATCTTTTCAACAGTGTATAAAAGTGGATACGCAGTAAAACATCCTTTGCTCAAAGTTTTTATTTTGTTTAGATTAAAGTACAAAACTTCGACGTGTCGAATAAGTTTGTCTTGTAACAAACTTTCTTCTGAAAAAACAAGAGTAAAAAATTTATTAATAAAACGTCCATCAGTATGACTATATCTTTTCTGTTTTGTGCTGTAGTTTATCAAAATATTATGTTTACTGATTAGTGATTATAACGCTTATTGTATTTAGTATGTCAAATAGGAATATCTACATCGTCTAGTATAAATTTTGACACGTACTACTATACGATAGGTAGTATTTCATTCAAAATTAAGCTTCATTGTTTTGAATCAGCACAGTATATGAGAATTCGAAAATTCTTATTTTTATTAATTTAAATGACATTGTCTGTTGAAATATTTGCAAATAAGTCCCATAGAAAATCAAAACGTTTTAATTTGCACTCGAATTTAAAATATTAAATAAAATTAAAGTAAATTGTAATGAATTTAATGCAAAGGAGCCCGCAAGATTTTCTCCAGGGGAGGGGGGACAAAATGAAGGTTGCCGTTCAACTCCCTGAATCAAGCACTAAATTTCCTTTATATTATCCTAATAAAATAATTAATTCAGATAAATTCGTAATTGTTTACATGTTTGTCGACAGCATAAAATTATTTTTTTTTGTATATGTTACGGCTAAAGTGCAAACTTGGATAGTTTATAAATTAGCTGGATAGTATATAAACTAATAAAATAAATAGTTGTTTTGCTAGAAAATTATTTTAGCTGATAGTTTCAAAATTAACTAATACCCTTTGCTAATTTGATTGACAAAGTTGAAAAACTAAAATAGCCAAATGTCTTGGTTAGTTTGTAAATCATCCAATTTGAAATGGGTAGAATAGTAAACTGCTTCCTAGTGATATAAAATAACCAATATCTTGGCTAGTTTCTAAACTAATCCTCCATTTCTGTAGCTAATCTAACAAAAAACGTTGGGTTAGAATTTTCATGTTTTTATCAAATTGTTAGTTTAAATAATGGATCATAAACAAAAATTTAATGAAGCAATAGACAGTCTATACAAACAAAAAGCGAGTAATTCAAAAATATATACTAATAGTTATTACCAATATTGTAAAGAAGTTAATGACCTTACGTACCAGTGGGCCATTGAATAAAAATAAAAGTTATTATTACTTTATGAAACATGTTGCTCTGCAACGAGTTGACGACGTCTATATTCTATTAAATAAATAATTGGGCAAATTATTAGCTTCCCATCAGTGCCACAGGTCATGGTAGAAGACAAGTTACATTCAAACTAATTAATGAAAAATATTTAAATGTCACGCAAGAAATTCTAACTTTGTTTATTGAAGAATGCAAAAACTGCCAATTAAAGAGAAATCAAGTAAAAAAGGAGATTGTAGTGAAACCGACTGTTTCAAATAACCTAAACTTAAGATATCAGGTAGATTTAATTGATTTGCAAACACGTCCTGACCAAGACTACAAATTTATTTTTGTGTATCAAGACCACTTAACCAATTATGTTTGCTTACAACCCATAAAAACAAAAACAGCTAAGGAAACAGCTTAGAATCTTTTGGAAGTGTTTATGGATTTAAATAGTCTATATCTACTGCAATACTGCAAAGTGACAATGGCAGAGAATTTGCAAACCACGTAAGTTTATACTGTTGTTGTCAAATTCAATTTAAAATCTGTTTCTAGACATTTTTGGGGTTGCTAAATAGGAATTTTTAATCAAAAATAAAAAAATTTAAAATGGTTAGTCCAATTGGGGAATTCAGGCATTTATTTAGAATTGTATTGATAAATTTCCTTTCCAATGTACTTCATTGTTTATCATTTAAGTTATTGAAGAACTGGTTCAACTTTAGCCGAATTGTCGAATAGTGCATGGTAAACCACGACACTCGCAGTCTCAGAGTTTTGTTGAAAGAGCGAACCAGGATATCGACAATATAATATCGAGTTTTGAAGATAATTTTTATCGACTAGGAACTACATATTCATGGTGTACTAAACCAGTTATTTTTACCCAATCAATTTGAATTGTGTAAACAAAATTTTCTATCTTTAGAGGATATTTAGACTGACACAGAAATCTCGCTTCGAAGTGCTGTTAGAAATTTTTCAGTTTCTGGTACAACCCAGGGCTATGTCAGGTGCCAGTGTAAGAAAATATGTAGAAACAGAAAATGCAAATGTGTCTTTTTGGGATACTCATGCAATAGCAAGTGCCATAATAGCGAACGATGCTATAATAAATAAATACACAGCACATATGTTTATGTATTTGTCATAAAAATTTGGAAATTTGTTATTCGTTGAGGATTTTTGTTTATATTTAAATATATTTTTATTATAATTACATCACGTTGTCTTATTTAATTTATTGTGCACCAGAATCGCACCATTTAAAGTAACTAAAGCACATGTTAGCTGATTTGTATAATAACCAGAAAATTGGCTATTTTATAATACCACCAGTTTTGTTGTTCATTCTAACTTACTAAGTTGGACATTTCATAAACCAGCCAAAGAAAATGGCTATTTTAGTTTTTTCGAATAATTGAAGTAAATTAGCCAAATGGTTTGGTTATTTTATAAGCTATCCACTAATATAGTTAAATATGCGTTTTCGATCAAACTAGCTGACGGTTTAGATAGTTTGTACATTAACCAGTTACTCTACAAACTAGCCAATTCTACACATTAACCGTAACATATACATTTAATTGTCTTTGCAAGTCAGGGTGGGGGAAAGTGACGCCCTTGCCCTCCCCTCCGGGCGCTCTTGATCTAATGTGTACTCTACGTTATTTTACTTCATTAAATTTCAAATAGTTACGTAGCTTCTTGCATAACTAATATCTCAGTATATTCTTTTAATGAATGACTGAATCAAATAAAAGATATCTGATCTAGCATTAATTACATAGGAGTAAAATTTATTTTCTTAGACCGTAAGATGATTTTGAATTCATTATTTAAATTAAATTTGGTAATTTGGTATATGGTGTTAATTGCTCCATTAAAGATATATGATTTGTGGCGTTATTTATGGAAAAACTGTACGTGTACGTTTGAAAATAATTATAGAATTAATTACAATTTACAATTAGGTAGATCATTAAGTTTCAAACGATAACACACAAATGCTTATCTTATCACTGAAAGTTATTATTTTCGGTTTGAAAAGCTCTATTCTATGTCACAAGAGACTTCTAAGGCATAGTTAAAATGAATATTGTTTAGCTTTATAGTAAAGTACATACAGCCGAGAACTTCTATTGTTTCTAATTCGATACTAGTAGTAGGCTATGCGTTTACAAAGAACAAAATATCGTTTGAAAGTTTTAACATCCAAGTTTCCTGTGAACGTTTTTTGAAACGAGCGGTGAAAGAATGTGCGAAGACTTGCAAGGATTTGAAATATTTCGCAAAAGAAGCTAAAAGATGTAGTTCTTTGTATAGCACATTTAAGAATTAGGTTATGGAAATGCAAAAAACACTGCATGGTTAAACTAAGGTTAATAGAAAGCAAGAGGTAAATTTTTTATGACTGATTTTATTAATAAGGAATAGTATTTAGAATGGAGAAAGGATAACTGCCAATTAAATGAGTAAACTCTTTGTTAATTAATGTCAGACTTTTGAAAAATCTTTATTCTTTTCATCGGAACAATTAAATTGAGAACGTATGTCGTTTATAAGAACAGAAATGTTCTTGATTGAAAACATTAAAAGACGTGTTAATTTGTGCTTAACCTTTAACAGGAAACACTTTCAACATCTTTTAAAATAGCTCATAAAATGTCAGGTTTAACAGTTTCTAAATAAAGTTCATTGTGATTTATCTATGTATCACGTAAGCAAAGAGAGATGCTTTTATATTCAGAACCAACCCTGGCAACTGTTTTTGTTATTTCATCCATCACTTTCATTATTATTAATAGTAGTAGTAGTAGTGTGCATTTATTTTTTTTGCTATTTTCATTTTCACTTTTCATTTTCATTATTACAAATTATAATTTTTTTTCTATGATTTTTTTATTGAAGTTCTTCTATATTGGTTGTTTCAAGTTAACTGTTCCAGTCGGATGTCTCAGCTATTACAAGCGGTACACATGGTTTAATTCCTCATACATTTAGATTTTTATGATTGTCATATGTTGTTGTTTCACAGCTGTGACTTGTATTTCTGCTTTACTTCATTATAGATCATGTTAGCAAATTGTTAAGGGTTGCATTTTCATCTTTAAGATTCAGATAAGTAGTCAGGTATAATTTTGGTTATGTAAATTCTGACTTGTTTCACTTCTCTAAAGGTAGCCCATGTGCGGTTGATCTTTTGTTTTTGGTATAGTCAAAATGAATTGAAGTATGGATTTCTTACCTGTTCATTTGCAAAAGCTTATTTGATTTTATTTCTACTTTAATTGTAATTTTCATTCATGTCCTTGTGAGAGATCGAAGTTTATCGGTTGCTACTTATTTTCTTGCTATTTGATCATAATGTGGGTTATCAAAAATTATAACCATAGGTCTTTTTTTGTTTAGTTAATTTTTTTAATTTTCGAGAATTGGGATTTCCGTTGGAGGAAACTCGTCTCTGAGGTTTGGTATGAAGTTCCGCGCTTAGAGATAGAGGCAGTGAGGCGGAGTTCGTCGCCGATGCAGTGCGTCGAGTGTTATGTCAGGTCTGCATATTTTCTTTGATTTTGTGTCAAGCTTCAACTCAGCTAGAGTAAGCGGGCTTTGTTATTTTCTTGTTTTCCTAGGTCTCACAGTAGATTGTTTTGTTCTGTTAGCTTGTTCCCCGCACTTGAAGTTTGTGGGTCGGTGAAGATCTTTTATCTCAGTTTAGTCGTTGAGGAAGGTGACGAAAACTCAAGATTCCGTTCTACTCCCGATTAGATCTTTAGGTTTCGTTCAAGAGAATCTCTGCTTGGCCCTGAAGGATGGTGCCGGCGCATCTGGAACACATGTCTACTATCTCAACATGGTCATTGTTAAAAATTTAATGTTTAACAATTTTGTTTTCAACATTTAAATATATGCGACTCATAATCAGTCCACCGGTGGATAAATTTTACTTCACTTAAATGCATTCTGACAAACTCGTCTTTGCTTCATTGATTGTTAAAATTTTTTTATTACTAAAAGCTAGAGCACTTAGAAAGTGTGGGTTAAGAGGCGTTTTTTGGTGTTTTTCGTGATTTGTTACAGATTCTCTCTGGTTTCACTTTTATAGCGCTGTAAAATTTTGGAATTTGGATCTCGTGGTAAATCTGTGTTTGTTATTTACCCTTATTTACCGTTTCTTAAGTTGTGCTTTTTTAAAATTTGCTTTACAAAAATATAATTATAAAGTTTGCTATTTAGAAATTTTATATGCAAGTTTGGATTTAAATTGTTAATACTTTTCAGTATGTTCATGCGAATGGTTTAAGTGAGAAGGTTACTGTATTTGAAAATTTGTTGAAGTTTACACTTAACATATTTCTGATTCTTAATATTTTTATTAAATTTTGTTTTTAAACTTTAAACAATTTTGATAATTTGTAATATGTAATTTAACTTGGTTCTGTTCTGTATTGCCGATTTTATCAATTATTAATTGTTTTTTTAAAGTTGTTAAATCTTGCTTGTAGATATTGTTTTTCGTTTGGAAAAACTGGAGCCCTTGATTGGTTTTTTCTCTTTTTCAATGTACCGTCTGGGACATTAGTAATGAGACTCGAGAATGGATTTAAACACAACACAAACTTGAGTGAACAAGGTTTCATGCCAATAATACGTACTGCGGCATTATCGATTGGTGGCCTGGAACCCCGTTCTCTCAAGTTTGTGTTGTGTTTAAATCTATTCTCGAGTCTCATTACTAATGTCGCATATGTGTAAAATGTTTCTTGGTGTTTTATTGTATGTATAATTTCCTTATCCTCATTTAAGGTTGTTATTTCCGAAACTGTCAAAAACCTCATTTGAAGCAATCTTATTAAGCAATCAAGTACGTTGAAAAACAATTTCAAACGAAAATAGGTAACATTTAATTTGACATTTACTTAAAAATTTGTTATAAACAAATTGTAAGTTTCTTTTTATTAATTTCTATAAAACCGATCAGGACGACAAACTTCTCAAATGATTTATTAATTAAAATAACAAGATTTAGAATGAAATGGTTAGAGATTTAGGTAATTGAGAAAGAAACCTAATCGAAAGACAACGGTTGAACAAAACATTTCTTCAGAATCAGCTGATGAACTTGAACTATGTCCTTACAACTGCTATCTTGAGAAATTGTATAAAAAAATTGTTTGAAAATATAACCTGTTCTAAATTTCGTGAGCATTTTCAGGAAGGCAGACAATCTTCTCTATGATACTATCCAATATTTCTTGTTTCAAAAATTGTTTGGTTTCTTGTCTTATTTATTGTGTAATGTAAAACGGCTTTTACGACTTGAATCGTTTTAGTTGTTTGTATTTTTGGCCTTCTGCTACCTTGTTTACGATTTATACTTCCAATTGCTTAATGAGGTTTACAGTGTAAAACAGCACTTCACGAAAGTGGCCTACTACTATACTTGGAAAGTCATTTCCAGTCACCCTTTATCTTTCTTCCATGCCGCAAATAGCTTTCTACATGCCAAACTTTCTTGGCCAACTGAGAACAGAAGTTTTTTTGAATCAGAGGTTACTTACAATACCTATAGTAATTAGTTCTAAGTAGACCTTAATGGCAGTACTATCGCATTATTTAACCGATAAGTAATAATCTGCTATGGAAGAATCCTATTTTAATTGTTTTTTATTGAATACACTGTTGAATCTTAAAACGGTAATGAGCGGAAACAGTGTTAATGTAACAATGACAGATAATTAAAGATATTGGGGAAAACATGCGAAAAATGTGTATTACATTTAAGAACATTATTGCGCGAGAGCGAATGCAGGACGTTTTTACATACCACTGTATTTGACGATTTTGTTGATGATTCCACCACTGACATCCGATCAGAATGCTTGACATTTTTATTTATTATAAAGATGATTGTTTTAAGATTTCAAATTTAATTTAGAATCAACAATTTTTAAACAGATTCGTGTTACCAAATAACAGGCCCTTAAGTATTGTGTTTTTTACTGACCTACCGTGTGCATAAAAATAATTACATTAATTTACAATTTTACATATGTTTAGTACGTGCATGTTCTCCTAATTATTTATTCTCGCATATTAATTCGCAGCTTTAGTAATTAATCATTAATTAGTACGCGAAACTGAATATGCGTACGTAGTATATGTACGTCACAAAGCAAAGAAGAAAACACGATAATGGACGTAACTGGAGTTGAACTGATTTTAAGGGTTGATATATACAAGTAAACTGTACTGCGGTACACATTTTTTGTCTAGCGTAATTTACCAAGTATAAAACATTCGGTTCACTATCGCATATCCACCAATGGAGTAATAAGAAATTCTCTGCCAGTCTGACACAGATTAGGGGGCATTTAGTATAAAATCCACCAGTTTTTGTTCTGTTTCCATTACCTCGGTTATAAATAATACATTAATTTGTTTTATCTAATGGGTTTTTGTAGATAATAACTTTATTACGGTGCATTTGGTTCATAAATGTAGTTACTAGAACAAGCAAAATTGTAGAATCTAAAGACTTCCAGTTCAATATTCTTTTTAATGACTAAACAAACAAAAATTAAAATTATCGTGTTATTAACTAGAATATTAAGGAAAATGCGAAGTAAAGCGTATCAAAATCAGACCATGCGATGTTGTTTACTAAATTAAACTGATAACGATTCTCAGATCGCTTTAAAACTTTATAGAGAACTTTTATGATTTCTCTTCTTATTTTGAAATATACTTTCAAAGTTACTTTTGGCGTAATTCCAATACGCAGTTATTTTCAACAGCAACAACAGAAGTGAAGAGCGAACAATACCCCGACCAATATTTAACTTTGACCCGGACTTTTTGATAGTAGTAGAGGCCTTGTATTTACCTACTTTCAGCTTTTGTCGACGAATTTTGCAGTAACTAGTCAATAAAGAGATAAATTAAGTGAACCTGTACTACATATAATCTACGTGATTTTATCTCTTTAATAGAGTTTTACAAAAAAAACACAACAGATAATTAATCAAAGTGAAAAATAATGGAAATTGGAATGTTTCCTATTCCTTCGTGAGCACTATAAAAGATGTGTGTAGCATCTGGTTAGTTCATATACACATTGACTAAAAATGTTACATTTAACGTTAAAAACTAAAACTTCTTTATGTACACCATTCACTCCTAGATTATTCTCATAGAGAATAATATCTTCTTACATAGTCGTTTTTAACATTTCGCATATGTATTGCAATACATACTATAAGTCAACACAATGTAACAGCTTACATCCTAATCAAGTTTTACCTAATCAATACTACAATAATTTATCTACCTAACTGACAATGCTTATGATAAATTACATATTTTTTGTTCGGTTCCATAATTTCGAAATTATGTTATCCTTTTATTAATTAAGCCATATTAAAAATTTTGCAAAAAAAAAACTTAATTGCTTTCTAAATCGCTTGAATGTCATGTAACTATTATTCACATTTATCTTAATTTAAACATAAATTTTGTATCGTTTTCATATGGGCGCATTTATTTAAAATTACAGTAAGTCGGCTGATACATTTTAAAATACGAGTATTGCCTTAATTCTAAACAAAGTTGAATTTTGTAAATTTTAAAACTCTTCTAAATAACGCAACTTTAAGAAATTGGCATATTTCGGTCAGTGTTCACTGCAATATAATACATATATAGCTAAGCAGTTTTTATTAAATTTGTGTGTTTAATTAGTAAAAACATTTATCTCTATATTCTAAAAGTCTATTA
>VTPC01090049.1:693393-703395 GCA_011009095.1 Ignelater luminosus
ATCCTCAATTAAATGTTTAATAAACATTTCAATTTAAGTCGAACTTTTGGTGTTTCAAACTCCTATGCAAGGTCAACCCCGTCCTTTCTTCTTAACGTTGTGTTTAGACTTATTATTCTGTTAATCTTGTGATGTGACAAAATCTGTCATTGTGTTCTGTAGCTTATTTGTTTTTTTGGATTTTGGGTAATTTTGGTGAATTTGTCAAGGCTTCTGCTAAAACCTTCAGATTTTGCTTTGCCTTATCAGTTAGAACTCCCATTTGTCTCCAAAGAATCCTGGGAAATAATAAAACTGCAAATTCGGAAAGTTCGTTAGCTCTAGAAAACTGAATGAGTTAACCTACAAAATCTAGGTTAATAAAAAACTTCTAAAACGTAAATCGGTTTTGAGATTTTTCTGGACATGTGGAGATTTGGTGATAATATCTTTGAGGTTTTTTAAGGTGAATACCTTAGTGAGCACTAAAGTATTTTGTATTATGCTTATCTCAATTTCTACATTTAACATATGTACTTATATGTGCTACTTGATAGATTATTGTTCGAAAGAGAGTGAATTAAAATTTGCAAGTTGCGTTTAGTTACTCATAAATCTTCAGCAGAAGTTCTAAACATTTTTTGGAATTTCAATGTCAAAAACGCGCAAGTTCAAAGTTTTATTATAACGAAGTTACCCAAAAATGCATATAAAGCTTCAGCTATCTCTATTTTAACATTAATACAGACCCCAAAATTGCGGACGTGGGCTTTCTAAAGGGCCTCGATTCTTTACGCGACGGGAAAGAACAATATTAAATTTGACAACAGCGTAAAGGCATTTATCAAATGGTGTATTAAGTATACTCTGTTCGCGATGTTTCTGGGTCGTAACAGGCCATGCTTTTATTTTGTTAGATTGTAAGTGTTGTTTCTTCTTTTTTTTTAAAAATTGCCGTACTCGTGTCTGTTGCACGATCAAAACTTTTGCATAAACGTTTAGTACGGATTAGTTTTGCTTTGTTAAAAAGAAATAAAATTCGTCTGTAGAATTCTGTTTAGAAAACTTGGACCCCTTCTTTATCTTTCCAACAACTATTCCTAAAAGTCCATAACCTTCTTAAAACTGCACTCTCGTTTTGTGGCATGCATGTAGCCTATCTTCCTTTAAAACTTTGTGAACAGTGTATTCTGATGTACCTAATGTTTTTGAAATGTTGCGTACCCTAATGCTTTCTAATACCTTCTAGCAGCTTCATTGTAATTAGTAATTACCACGGCATGTTCTAGTGTTTGTTTGCTGTATATTCCATGGTACAACACGAAGCACATATTCAACAAAAATTCAAAATGTACTAAGAATAACAAACAGCAAAAATTTAAAATACGAACAATAATAAAAGAAAAACAGAGATTAATCCTAAATGTAGCTTGAGAAACTAAAAATTGATCATGTTTAAAACATTTTATTTTTAGAGTTTTTTAAACACTTTTTGTTCAGAACTTACCAGAAGCTTTATATGCATTCTTGGGACACCCTGTAGATAACAAACTAAAATTTCTCAACTGCTAAAACAGTAAGACAATCAGTCGCAGGTGCAGCTTTAAAACACTAAAGGGTGTATTACGGTATACAGAGTGTAAGGGTGTAAATAACACCAACACTGATAGGGTAGATTTCTGGTAACTAAACAAGTATTTTCTTAAATGGAATTATTATTTGTCAAAATATCAAAAATTCTTACGAAGAGAACTTGTAGGAAAATGCATTCTGCCTTTTAAAACTACGTCTAATTATACAGTCAAATTGCAAATGTCTTTTTCTGATTCATTCGATTTTAGGTAACTTAGTTCTACAGTACATCTTGTATATTTGGAAATAAGTTTGGAACATTTAGGAGGCAACTCCCTACTACTTTATTTAATAGAAACTTTTGATATTTTGACAAACGACGAGGATACAGCCAAAAGTTAATATGTTGGGGTGTTTTCTAAAGCTTAGGCCACCAGGTAGCTTTACAATGCAAAAAGTTCAAATACGTTACTCATTTTTTCAAACGAATATTTTCTTAGCACCTCGCCTAAAAGCGGTCCTTTTTGTATTTGACTTCTAAGTTAGAAATATGAATTAAATTTTTATAATTTTAAATTAATATAGAGAAACAATTAAATATATACTTAATTATTTTACAGTATAAATTTAATTAATATGCTTATACATAATTCATTTTAATAAACCGCTTACATCATATACAGGTTACTCATTTTTTCGTATATTTTCCAATAGTGAATTTTTTTCATGGCATTATGTTACTGTAAAATTTATTTAACGATGCCAAGAATGTTTTATTTTCTAAACAAACACAAACAAAAAACGTTGTATTTGATTTAATAAATTGCAAACTTTTGTTATTCTTTTTACATGTATCATATTTAGATAATATAATATGATGGAGCCTTGTTTAGAAGTACAACACAGGTCGGTTTAGAGACCAATAACATGTATATAATAATAATAATAATAATAATAATAATAATAATAATAATAATAATAATAATAACAGTAACAATCTACTTACTAAAAATTAAAGATTTAAATTGCAAGTTATATGCTAAAATGTTTGCCTCATCTTCTATTTATTCAGGAATTTACAAGCTTGAGAAACATAGGTAGGTAGGTATCTAAATGACCGTATCTCAAATTTTAAACAAAAGGAACAAGATTTTGCCGAAATAAAAAAAAATTAATTTTCCACGTTGATTATATTTGGAAAGCTTAAAATTTTTAGTTAACACAACAACTAGGAACTTTAAACCTGGGAATGAACCAAATGTATATTTTTTAATATATCACGCAAGAATACCAGATACCTTTTAAACTCTCAGTTTCATAAGTTGTTATTATCAAAAATTCTTCATTAAACTTATGCAAAAAAATATTATTACATACCTGATGTTTGTGAATGTAAACTTTAATTTATTTTATTACCAGCAATGGTCATTTATTAATAATAATAGCAATAATAAAACAAAAACCTCACAGTTGGTTTTTTCTTCTTTATAAAAATTTATTTATTTAGATAGAATACATTCTTACAAATGACAGTCTTTTTTTATCATCTTGGAATTAGTACCTACAACAGTTGGAGCGGTTATACAGGTGTCAGGTGTTTCAAATCGTAGGTATCAGATCCTTAATGCTACCTATCTGGCTTAATTAATTAATTTGATTTATGACAAATATGTTGCAACTGATCTTACACATTTATTTTCTAACAGCCGAAAAAATAATTGCAGTTCAAAACATTACACCGTACTTAATACGCTATGTATCGTGTAATAAATTCATTGTAACTAATAATGGATTATCTGAGAGTTTTACTGTGATAATACAACTAATGTTAAAATTATTAGAAACTTGTTTTTTTAACAAAACACGTGAATGATTGGTGATAAAACTCCAGTATGATAAGGCTTTTGCCATTATCCTGATGCTCAGCCTAAATGGTTTTGTTGACGTGAAAATGGAGTAATGCACGCAATCGTAGTTACAGATTCACAGTTCTGTTTGTGATAGCTCACAATATTTGCGTAAATAGTTTTTAAAAAGTGTCAATTACAATCGATGAGTCGTCATCTGAATATAATCAACTTTTATTTAAAAACGAATATAATCAATTTACTGTAAGTCCTTTTATTTACTATTATATTATGCTTGTTTACCTGCCGCTACCTATTAGGTAGTTTAATTTATAAAATTTATATAAATTTTTCATGTGTTTCATTAAAACAAAACATAATTATTTTAACATAACGAATTTCTCCATACTAAAAAGGAACGGTAACGTCAATTGGTTTATTAAAAAGCGGAATGAGTTTTTTCCAAAATAAACTTTAATTTTCGGGCTACACTTTTCAGCAGAAAAAGCAAATTAGAATTGATTGAAACTCCGAACAAAGTTTAGGTTTTTATTAATTTCGCTTTACATGTTTAACGAGAACTTTTACGCAGGTATGCTATCTAGAATCTGCTGCTTTAAAGAGAGCAGATGGAATAAATTTGTAAAAACTAAACAGGGCTAAAATAAAAGAAGCTAAAACAAAGTTAGATATTTTTCTCACAAAAAATTATCTGTTAATTGTTATATGTAGTGTGCAGGTGAAATGGGATGGACTGTATAAATTAAATTAAACTTTAAAAACTTTCAATATATTTATTTTGATATGAAAAGAATTACAACACCAGTACATAATGAGAGCTGGAACATACCTGCTATTTTATTAAGTCTTCTAATAAAAAAATTGCAAGACATGGTCATACCTATCATAAAATGTCGTAAAAATATAAAATAAATTTTATAGATTTTTTTAAAGTATGAATTCACTGTTTAGTCATTAAAAAATTATGTTAATGTTTTTAACATTATCAAACAATGCAATGTTATTGGAAGTTACTGGAAACACAAAATATTTTCAAATTAAAAATGTTATTGAATAGTGCAATAATTTATTAGCACAGTAGTGAATAACAAATTGATTGGTTAACATTTAACAAAAACAAGGTACTTATACCTACAATTTCAAATTGCTCTTGAGAAGTATAGGCGCACATTTTTCCATGAAACGTATAGCTATACCAAAATGAAAATAAATGTTTCAGATGTTACAGATGTTGTAAATAATAGTCTATTTTTAGATATAATAACTTTGTAAGTAGGACAGTGGGTAGGGCGTAGTTTATGAATCTGAATAATTATTGTATGCTATCTCTTATTTTAGATGTAATGAAAGTAATAGTAAACTAAGTAAATTGCTTGTAACTTGATAATTAATACACATTAAAATTGGCAAATAGTATTTGGGAAGTGTTTATTTAGATCTTTAATTTACTACAGGATGTGAAACTGCAGCAAACACTATATGATTGGGGTTGGATCATTTCATACCAAATCATCATACTTCCCAAATTACCCACTTGGAATTTTTATGAACATGAAACTTGCAAGACATGAAACTTTACGAAACTAAACTAAATTTTTCATTCTAAGACATGGTGCCTTAATTTTCTAATCTTTGAGGATTCTTTTCTTCAGCGTGTAGAGAGCGTTCAAATATGACTGAATGCCACGTGACTGACCATTTGCGACAAATATGCTAAAACTAATCCCCGAGATAACTAATTTTGTGCATATCGGGTTACATAAGCAAGATTCTTCTAGTTCACAACCATAAGTTCTTATAACACTAATACTATACTACTATACTAAGCTGTCAATAAAAAATCTTTGAGAAGCGGTACGTTCAGTCATTAATGTATTTTTCAAATTTTTTATTTACTGTGCTCTACAGCCTTTGTTGGCCTAGGGCATTTGGTTATATCTTTAATTACAAATATACATATATTTCCGGAAAAGTATGCAATGTATGTAATGTATCCGACATTGTATAGAATTTCTAGGTATTATATAGAATTCTTAAAATCATCAGGAACTGTATTAAATAAATAATATTATATGCATTTCCTAGGTATTATATAGAATGTCGATTTAATAACAGGCAATGCATGAAATAATCACAGCGATATATTTGAAAAGAAATAAACAAATATTTGTGTTTATATTGACGATAAGCAGTAGATAGAATTAATTAATGATGTTAATAATGCAAAATCGACCTCAAAAGAAGTTCCGAAGGATTATTGGTAACTGAAACGTTATGATATTCTTACAATTGATTACAAAACCAAACTTATATTTCCTGTTAAAGAATCTGGGAGCAACATACTTTACAACGTTTCTGAAAGTGAACTATTTGATGTCGGCCATGGGGAAAGAGACCGCATGATAAAAGAACTGTCAAATCGATATAAAAACGTAACTCAATATGATATAGAGCTATACATCCAATTTTGTAAACCGTGTCAACAGAAAACAGAAAGGTGATAAAAAAGGTATTGTTGTAAAGCATATAATCTCTTCGGAGTTTAATTCCCGTTGTCAAGTGGACTTGATAGACTTTCAGTTTTACCCAGATGGTGAATATACGCTTATAATGGTTTACCAGCACCGCCTGATTAAATTCGTTGTATTGCAAGAACTTAAATCAAAACGGGCAGCAGAAGTAGCTTACGTCTTATTAGATATTTTTACCTTATTTGACACCCCTGCTATACTCCAATCAGATAATGGCAGGAAATTTGCAAATCAGATTATTTATAATTTACAGCAAAACTGGCCTTCATTGACTATTGTGCATGGAAAGCCGAGGCACCCGCAGAACCAAGGTAGTTTTGAGAGGGCGAACCAAGATATCGAAAAGATGTTGACTATATGGCTGTAAATAGTACTACTGGGCACTGGAATGAAGGTCTAAAATTGTACAGCTCATGAAAAATACAGCTTTTCATTCTGGAATCAAACACCTTGCGAGGCTCTTCTTGGATGTAAGATAAAAGTAGGCATTACATTACCAAATAAAGTTGCCCAAACTCTTGAGAGTTAAAAAGATTTTGAGAGAGTTATTAACAATAATACTAATCAAGGTAATACACAAAATGAATCTGCTCAGGACGTAACCTTTAAAACGTCCTTGTCACGTGATCAACCATCAGCTGCACTGGATATGTTTAACAAGCCATCAAATACTTTATGTTGTGTATGTTTTAAAAAGACAAGTAAAATTCAGATTTGCAGAGGATGCAATCAAACTATTCATTCTATTTGTGCTGTGTCAGTAAAATTAAATAATGGCAAGGGTCATGGGTCTCAGTTTTTATGTTCCATATACTCGAGAACTATAGTAGCAATTGTAAATCGGCATTCTGTAGAAGAAAATTTAAAAAAACAAGCAGGAAGAAAAGTGAGACATAGTGACAAAAAGTACCAGAAGTTGATAGGGGACGTGGTGATGCTCGAAATATTCTAGCTATTGTCATAAATAAAACAATGGACTATACCAGCTCGGTACTAAGCAAGCAATTCTTAAATCGCTCTATTCTAGATCCCAGTTTACAGTTTGTCAGAAAGGATTCTTGGACATTAAAGATGTTCCTGATAACAAAATTACCTTGCCTTCGGTTGCAACTTTGCAATCTACCGGAACGGGTCAAGGCTTTGCAGATGCAGTTGCAAAACGAGCTGTGGAACAATAAAGTGCTTGTGTTAAGGAAAAGAAACTTTGTTCCAGTAAATGTCATTCAAGTTTACCTTGAAAAAGTAAATAAAAAAAAACTGTTCCCATAGACTTTTAAGAAATACACGTTCGATGTTTGTTAAGTTCCTGTTTAGCTTCTTAAGCAAACTATTTTTTTTATATCGAATATAAGTTTAATTTATATTTTTCATTTTATACTCTTTCTGATGTATTATAGGCATTTTATAGAATTCCCAGACATTCTATAAAATGACTAGGTAAAGTATATAGAAATATTTGAAGTAAAAAAGATTTCATACATTGTCTGAAATTGTTAGTCATTCTATAGAACACCTACGTTTTCTACAGAATGCCTGAATTATATATACTTTACCGGTAGCATATACATTAGATTGTATATTTCGTAATAAATATTGACATTCTTTTATTGTTTTTGTTTAAATTTTTGTATCATGCTTCTCCAGTTTCTTCTGTTAAAGGTGTTTTTCTTCCACTCTTGGACATTTATATTTCTAAGATCTTCTGTAACGCTGTTGCATCATCTTTCTTTTAGTCTTCCCTTCGTCCTTTTACCATTGGGGCCTCTGTCTACAACCATTTTAGGCATTTGTTTTCTCTTCTCAGCCTTTCTATATGCCCTAACCACCTTATACTTTGAGATTTAATGTAGGTACTTATACTAGGTTCATTACAGGACACTTTTAATGCTGTTTGTTCTTTTCATTCAATTCCTTTCTGTAGTTTTCCCTCCATATATGACTCTTAACATCTTTGCTTCCTACCTCTCCATCATTTTTTCCATCAGCTATTTTTAAAAGTCCACGTCTACAGGTGTATGTGATTGTTGGTCTTATAACAGTGTTATAAATCCTTGCTTTGGTTTTTCGAGATACATTTCTTGAATTCATCAATGCTTTTATACTTCCATACTTTCGATTCTTATAATAGGCTATTCTGACTTCGAACTCTATTTCTTTTTTCCGTTTTCTTTGATTACTACCCCCAGACATACAAAGTTATTAACTTTTCAAATTTGCATTCTTTCCCTTCGTGTTTTGTCAACTGTAGATGGTCATTTATTTCCTGTTGTATATCTCCCATTACCATGTGTTTCGTTTTCTTTTGATTTATATGTATGAAATTCAAATCCTTTGAAGCTCTTTCTTTGATTTGGCCACTAAAATCAGATCGCCGGCAAAGGCCAGGCATTCTTACAAATTCTTGCTTGTTTCTTATAATCACTTCTCATACTAGATTAAAGAGCGTTGAGTCCTTTATTTACTCCAAACTCTTCCGATTCATACCCTCTCTATATTATTTCGTTCTTTGTATTGTCCAGAGCCATTTTTATTAGTCTATTTAGCTTTGTAGGTATGCCTAAATTGTACATTTTGTTTCTATCAGTTTTGTTATAAACCTGCTGTACATCTACGAAAAGAGTGTACAGAATTATCTTGTACTCGTAACATGTGGTGTAAATTTCTTTTAGGGACAAGATTTGATCTGTTACTGCTCTGTTGTTTCAGTTTATTCATTTAACTTGCTTCTTATTACCTGAGTTAATATTAATTAATTTAATAAAGCTATTCCTCTGTAGTTTTCACAGAGCAGCTTGTGTCCTTTTTTATACATCGGACATATCGACGCTTTTGTCTACCCTCCAGGCACTTTTTCTTCTTCCCAAACCTTAATGATAAGATAATATAGCTTCTTTTGTAATGGTTCTCATCTCTCTTTTAACATTGTTGTCAGAATTTTGCTGTCGTCTGAGCTCTTATTATTTTTAAGATTTCTAACTTCGTTCTTAGTTCTTTCTTCACTCTGTACCGTTATTATTCTCACATCTTCCCCAAAAACATAGTTTTATTCTTGATTTTTGTCCTATTAATTTAATAATTCTTAAAACCTTCTCTAGTTCACACACTAATGCTCTTCTTTCTGTTCTGATATAGCTATTTTGGTTTCTCTGCTCTATTCTCTTTACTTCTTGGTAAAACAACTTTATCTCTTTTCTTTGGAATATCTCTGCAATTTATTTTCGTTGTATTACTTCTTCTTTTTCTACATAATCTTTTCATTTTTTTCCCTAATGTCTTTGTAGCTCTGGGCGTTATTCTCACTGTTATTCTGTACTACCTGATGTCTTAGTTTCGTTTTCTTTCAGCTAGTCTAGAGCATTCTTCGTCGAACAAGCCCTTGGCATTTATTTCTCTGTTTCTTTTTAGTTCTGTTTTTATTACAGCTTTGGTTTGCTCCTACATTACATCTAACGGCGATCTTCATTGATATTTCTCTGTTAATTTTCTCTTCATACTTGTTTTTAATTTCTATAGCATTGAGTTGATCTATATTGCACTGATTCCTTTTGTTTAAGTTCTAGCTTTATTTACCCTTTCGTTTTGTAGGTTTTTGCACATAACTGTCGAGGAACTGCTCCGAGTTACATCCCACTGCTTTCATACGTTGGACATTGTGGATGATGTTCATGTCTTGTTTTTCTATTAGACTTTATTTGTTGTCCTTCCATCTGGTGATGTCTATGTTCCTTTGCGAATTTCCTCTCCTTTCAACTGTTTGCTTTTCACCACTACGTTTTTCCATTGCAAAATTTATTAATCTTTTTCTGCTATCGTTCGTGTCTTCATGTTTACTATGTTTGCCTACTGTTGGACTGTATATATCTTCTTTTCCCTCTTTTGTATTGCAATAACCCATTACTACCTTTATGTCATAATTTGTCAACCATTGGTATTCTTTAGCTAATTGTTCCTAGAGTATTTCCTTTTCCTCTTTTTCTTTTCCTTCGGAGGGTGCGTGAACATTGATTGTGCTTATATTTCTTTTCTTCCCTTTTATGCATATTGGGAATAGT
>VTPC01090049.1:713221-729611 GCA_011009095.1 Ignelater luminosus
TTTTTCAGAGATGTATGTAATAACAATCTGTATGGTTTAAAGTATGCATTTTTAAGCTGTAAGGTTTTCATGTATGTATCTTTATGCCGTTTCAGTTCTCATATATGCAGTTTTGTGCTGTTAAGTTCTCATGCACGCATTTATATTAATTATTTGAACAATATGCAATGAAATGAACTCACATACTAAAAAATAACTGTATAGCCTATCGTTATCATAAATATGCAGTTGTACTCCAGGCAGAAACCCTGCAACATTTGAAACGTTTTATTTTTGCTTTCAATCATGACAAAAATGAAACGTTTCAGTGAAATACCAAAAAGTAACTCTTTGAAGCATCATCTACATGTACCCGACAACTTCTTGTTTGATGAGCTTTGGCAACTACTTAGCAAGTTTCTAAAGACTCTCATGAAAAGTCAAGTTTCTTTGAAGTTTGGTTTAGGCTTTGTGTGGTGTTCCTTAAGCTAAGAATAAAGAATATTTTTCAGGCAACCAATGAGTTTTATTTTAAGAGTTACAAAATAGATATTACTAAATTTCAGAAGTGGGATTTGCGACACCTGTGGTTACAATTTGTGTGTGTTATTAAATTCAATTAAGTGTAATAGACTGAAACCTTGATACGGAAAACTTAGGACAGATAAATAATAGTATGGAAAATATCAAAAAAGCATCGACTAAAGCAGTTGCTGCGTTTTGCAAATTTTTGTTCGAAAGGAACAGTTACGGAGATCTAAGGGTTTTCAGTTGGTGATAAAAAAGAAATTTTGGAAGAAACTGAGAATGTATGGGGTAGCTCGACGATGAGGACCTCAGATTATACCAGGCAAGCAAGTGGTGCGACCAAGTGCTTTAATTGGCTGGCATTCGGTCGTGTGATGTCTTGTGTCCGAAGCCTAAAAATGACGTGGATTATTGTTATTCTTGTGATAGTGATGATCATGCAAACATAAATTGCCCAAGAGTGAATGCTGGACAAGGTGTTGTATTCAGAATATTTAAAAAAACAGGTAGCTCGTAACAACAGGAGGCGACCGGCTAGACGTATTAGGAATTAGGTTACTTTGCTTATTTCATTTATGTTACTTTACTTGTTTTAAACGAGTATCATTAGATTAGATTACTAAGCAAATTAGATGCCGTACTACTAATATTTCTTCAGTCTTAATGTTCATGTTCTTCTGTCAAGCAATTCCTTCATCCAGGTCCCTCGGTTCATAGTCCGCAAAAAATTAGAATGTGATTTCAGTTTATTGAAATGCCAGTACTTAGAGAATATAAGGGAATCTTTATTCTTTTTTAAATCCGCGTAGTGAGAAAAACTAACAATGAATCTCGAATCATGTAACATGTAACAAATGACATAGTGTACAGTATTAGACATTTTTTCAAATCCTGTATTTCTAACCCATTATTACACAAGATGATAGCTGGCTGTACACGACTGAGATACAATTTAACGTGTTTAACTAAAATCGAGTGTGATGGCTAGAAGGGTATGTAAGGAGTAGTTTACCCGTAATATCTCTTTTCAAATTGAAGGTGAACGATGGACAGTCACAGCTGAAACCTTGTGTTAATAATGTACTTATTAGACCGAGAGGTTTGGAGGTTTGCATATTTCATTCTAAACTCAATAGTAGTAGGTGCAATTCATATAATAGACTAGTGATTCTGAAACAGACAGAGATATAGTTAAAAAAAAGAAGCAATTTTTAGTGAGATGTTTCCCACTTGAGGAGTGCCAAAAACCTGATCACCGCATTATATATCCATCCACGCTCCCAAACGCAGGCTGTTCTTTAATTTAGCTCATACAGGTCATCCACTACGAACTCAGTTCTGTCAAGATCGTGGTCTTCACACTACGCACACATTTAGGAGTCCCGAGGATGACCTCGGACCGAATGTTCTCATAAAGCTTTTCCGTGGTTGAATCCCCCAAATTTTATTTGATCCGTTTTTGTCTGAAGAGAAGTATTTTTGTGACACGGCTCTGGTTCTCTTAACATTGACATAATGGCGAATAGAATGTTCGATACCTTAAAGATTCCTGTTGGAGATTGGCATAACTTTGGAGTTAGGCAAAATTCTAGTGTAACTAAGATGCAAGGGAAAATTCTAAAAACTCAGTTGGTCGTATGTTATAGTTTTACTTTCAAGTCTAAATAACAGTTGATTAATTTCAGGACAAGGGCAAAACTATCTGAATATTTGAAGTCATATTATTATTCTGTTTGTTCATCTAATGGTAACTAGATCCCATAACAGAGGCTATTTGATTTCTTCTTTAAATATAAAGTCACACATCGGAAGGCAACGATGAAAAATAAAAATAACAGTAACAAGACATTTTTCGTTATTGTAATGGAAAGAATCAGCTGCTACTTTTTCTATCTGATGGCAAGATGTTATGAGAAAGACAATATTTGTTAAAATCTTGTGATGTGAGGACATGTTAGGTCAGAACAAAACTTCACGAACTGAATTCTTTGTCACCTTGATGTCTGTTGTAACAAACTTTTTTTTGTTGCATGATAGTTTCTGATTTAAATTAAATCATTGCTGGTATTCTGTGGTAATTTTCCTCTTTATTTGATTCCGATTATAAGTACTCAAAATTTGCATTATGTTAAAAGCAAATTTTGTATTTACTTGTACTAAATTTAATATATTCATCTTTATACAGGCATCTTTTTAGTTCGTAAATCTGATCTTCACGCGATAAAGTATGGATCCGGTGATGTTCGGAGTGACCAAATATTAGCGTATTTGCATTTGTACAAGGTATTCGTGCTTTCACGGGCTTTCCACAATGAAAACGTCGCTTGCCCAACTCTTATCAGGTACAATTACTTATTGAAATAATGAATTTACATAACTCTAGAGACACCGTTTATAACCTGCACTTACGATACTGTTATTGTTAATTACTTATTTGAATAAATACGCATGCATGGTTATAACACTGAGTTACTGTTTATCGCAGTACACTCTTTATTCATCCTAAGGCAACCGACTACTTAAGGCTAGCTGAGGCATACCCATTTAGGATAGCATGAATCTCTTTTAAGACACTGAACGAAGTCTAATATGTAGTAGATGATACGACATGGATATCTTATTTATAATCCTTCAGCATGACTAATGATAATAATATTTATTAGCGGGTAAATCATGATAATATAATTTTAAAACGAATAGAGTCTTCTCATATCATACCTTTCATATAAATTAATTATAATATAAAACTCATAAAAATAAAACAGGTTCATCTAAATAATACCAGAAAGTTTAAAAAACTCCTTTACAATGGCAAGAAATATTAAAAAAACTCTTAGAACGTAAGCGGCTTTTCTGATTTGCACTTAATATTTTGTTTTTGATAAAAAATGTAAGATTATGTCAGCCATGAATATTTTTTTAAATTAAACCTGTCTTGAAATTAACATACTTAGCATAGTGCGGACGCAAACTGAAAAGACTAAAAGAATTAATGTGCTTTTAACTTTTTCAAACACGCTGTAAGTAGTTTGACTAATAAAAGTAATAAAACTTAAAAAAAAACGAACACAATAAAATTTTAAATTAAAAATAGAAAAAATTGTTAAAGTAGTTCTAAATTCTAAAATCAATAGAAACTTTTTAGGTAAACTTAGCAATTTATCTGCCTCTTGAATTCCAAGACTTGATTTGCTTTGAAGTAAATTATTTTGGCTTTTCTTGGATGGGTTTTAAAAGAGCTGTGAAGAATGAATTCACAACATACACTTGTTAAAGGAAATCTTTCTTTGTAAATGAGTTTCATTAAAATTTAGATCCATTAGTGATTGAGAGAAAAGAAATTGAGGTATTCCACTAATTTTAAATTCTATGTAACACGGCCAATAATATTGAACGGGAATAATTTAGGCTGGTAAAACCTTTCAGCAGTAACCTGGTCATACCACTGAATTATTCAAGTGTAACGGATGCTTTTCCTACATGCAGGCTAAAGTTTGGACAGAGGTTTCAACTAAAATGCAGATTATTTGCTCTCTTCAAAGTTTTAACATATATAATGGCATAATTCTGCTATTGTAATTTGTAACAAATCCTCGGTGACACGCACAATTTTATTGATGTTTCGTGATTTAGGAGAGATAATTTACTTCAGGATTTTAAACCATAAAAAGGTCGAATAATTAAAAATGCTGACATTTTCGAAATTATTTTAAAACTATGTACCGAATACTAAAAAATGATATGAATAATTTATGGTATCCGACCGATGTGTGCTTTTATTAAATACTCCTTTTTAAGAATAAATTTTCATAAGTTGCTGTAACTTGCAAAAATTGATTTTAGCCCTATGCATATGAAAAGTGACCTAAAAATTAGTTGAACTCTTTTTTTATCCTTATATTTATATTCATTAATTGGTATATCTATCAGCTTCCACGCTAATTATAGGCTGTTTGCTTCGTTAAACAGGAATCATTAAGCCCAATTAGCAGTTAATTTTGGAAAACAATTCAAACGGAGAAATATTCAAGTGGTTGGTTCTCTCAACTAATTTAGAGGTGTAATTGTTAGACTTGGTATTAACAAAAACTTTCTAGTTACAGGAATGGTTTGTAGTTGCTTGCTACTTATAGTTGAAAATAACTTTAACTGTGGGATTAACCGTACAAGTTTATGCAGTTTACGTTGCAGCTTAGAGATACTGCTCTTTGTAATTGCATTAAAAAGATTATTATCTTGGCTGCCGTAAGAATACTTTGAATGTTGCATTATCTGTATAATAAATTCATTATTACAAAGTTTAGTAATTATATAATATAATAGTATGTTTAATGCAGTATATCAAGTGTCAACAGAAGTAGGGGCACTACTACAGGGTGTTTTCAAAATGAGTTCAAATTATTGTCAGGCGCATTCCTCGATAGAGATTAAGCCTTTTTTGTCATATAACTTTTTTTCCTAAACTGCCTCGTTTTTGAAAATACAAGATGTCAAAGTTTTATTTAAACTTTCTTAATTCCAATATTTTACGAACGGAATGAGATATTGTGATGAAATTTTCTACATCCTTGTTACTCTAACGTGTCTAGTATCTTATGTAGTTTTGCCTTTGATATCTTCATCGGAGGCTCAGAACTGAGAGTGGGTTAGCCCTTTACGCTAGAACAAATTGTTACGTTACTGAAGAATTAAAAGACTTTTGGATCTTTTCCGTAGAACGCGTCGTTTTTTGATAAAATTGGATTCTTCAAAACCTCTCAAGTTCATCGGCCTATAGTAAGGTCATACGCCATCTCAAAAACTGGCTGCAATTATCTGCATCGCATTTCTCAAACAGAATTAAGTATTCTTTGTCATATAACGTCTTTCCCTAGTGCATCGTCTTTGAGATACCGGGTGTGGAAATTACTGGTTTTTAGTGAAACTTTGACACTCTGTATATTGAGTTTTAGGGAAAAAAATTATATGACAAAAATGTGTAGCTTCTGCCAAGGAATGCGATACAACTAACTGCAGCCTGTTTTTGAGATAACGTATGACCTTGCTGTAGGGCGTTCGACGTCTAGGTTTTGAATAATCCAATTTTACTAAAAAACAGAAAAAACGCAAGAGTAACTTTTTGTTCCAAATCGGATGCTGACTCCGAAAATAGAAACATTTTTTAATTCTTCAGTGGCGTAGCAATTCTGTTTAGGGTAGGAGGCTAGACCAATCTCAATTCTCCGCCTCTGATAAGAGATATCAAACGTAAAACTACGTAGAATAGTAAACACCTAAGAGTAACAAATATGTAGAAAATCTCATTCCAATATCTTGTTCTTAAAATATTGAGAAAACAAGAGATTCTAAATTAAACTTTGACACTTTGTATCTCGAAAACGGTGCACTCTAGAAAAAAAGTTAGAGAGCAAAAACTATTTAATTCTTGCCCCGGAATGCGCCTGCCAAGCATTTATATTTGTTTCCAAAACACCTTGTATATTGTAACGCGTTAGTTTTCTATTTCTCCGATTTAGGCTTAAATTATATCAATTACTATATTTTAAATAGAACAGCTAGTATGTTTAGAATAAAAATTCTGAGTTAAGTTTTGTAATATTTTGTTGACTTAAAATTGTTTTTTGTTTTGTTAAAAGATTTTTGATTCCGCTAACCTGAATCAATTGATTTGTACACTATCAAAAGCAAGCTTGCAGTAAACTTGCATGCAATCTAGGGCGGGGTGTGGATTATCTTACACAATGCTTTAACAGTAGAATACCAGACTCAGCGAATTTTCCTTCGCAGTTAGTTCATTTGTGGAATCTTCTAGTTCAATGTTTCAGCACTCTGGTACGGTATGAAGTCATAAATGAAGCCTGATATGAAAACTCTTATAAATTACTTTGTATTCCGACTTGTGAGATTTGTTCCGTATATATTTTCGTGAACTCCATGCTCTTGTGCCCTAATAAGCCGCCATAGTGTCATCTATTGAAAATTTGTTGTCAACACGTTATTTGATAGAATTTTTCTGAATTTCTTGTATCAATGTTCTGATTTTTTGTTTTCATTAAAGTGTACATAAAGTCTCGAACCGCTTGACTGACATCCAATTTGCTTCTTGTTCAATTCTGCTAATGAAGACTACTAATAATCTATTGCGGACAAAACAATAATTCTATAGAGTTACCATATTAGCAATGACATCAAATAAAAAAAACGAGCATAAAATCTGTAATGGAGACAGTACTTTTTTATTTGTGGTAGGTTCGTATTCTTCTCTGCTGGTATTTTACGAAAGATCATCTTTATTCCAGTTGTATTGAATTTTCTGTTTTTCGCTAGCGGTGTGCCCTTTCTTCTTCCTCTGCAGATTTGTTTTTCAAAATCTGTTTCAGAAACGATAGTATTAGACTCTCCTTCTCTTTTGTCTACCTTCTCTTCAGAACCTATTTCCGGACTCAGATATTTCCTTATCTCATTCCGTTTTGGTATCGAAATAATCCGGCAAATCTAAATCACTAATATTGGATGGTGTTTTTGGGGTCATCAAAGTTACTGCTAAGTATGGGTTGAAACTTGTTGTTTCTGAAAAACCATGCTCTTCTGATGGTAATGTAACCTCATGGTAACCCATAATTTACAGGTAAAAATAACTTCGAGTTGCCCACAAAATCAACATAACACATCATTAACATATCCATAATGCATAAGATAATAAAAATATAACATGAAAGAACAATACCTTTACATTCAAAAAATCTGATTTAGTTCATACACGAAACAGTACTTTCACATCATGTGCCTGTTGAGCACGGCATCATCTTAAAAAAAATTAGGTACAAAAAAGTCCAAATGATGTCGCCACACTTTACTTTTAAGTTTTTATCCAAATGGTAACATTGCCCAATTGCGGATAAAAATTAAGATACTAGGAATATAACATGAAAGTCATAATGGTCACAATATCCTTTTAAGGTTATGAAAAAGAAAAATTTTACATTATAACTTGAACTAAAACATGGCTCTAACCCAAAATAGATTTATCCAGAGTTATTTACAGTGAAATACAAAATAATTAGAAGTGGCTTTGCATTATATTGTAAAGATGAAATGTCAAAAAACTATTTCTGAATATCTTATGTACTTTTGAACGATGTATTTACGAAAATTCTTAGTTGAGATAATCCGGTCTCGTATTGCAGCCATAAAACCCCTAGTTTCTGCAACAAATTTGTGTGAGTGAACTAGCTGCTAGAAGTATTTTTGTTACCATATACCAAATTGAGGTCATGAGGATGGCAGCCACTTATGATTTTTCTATGATCAGCAATCTTTCTCAAGGAATGCAGGGTTGTATTAAGGGGCTTAAAACAATATACTGTCACTGAAGGACAATTATCTCATGGGCGAAATATTTGAAATTTTACACGGCGTTATTAAAATGTTCACTTCTATGATGCATTAAAATCTGTAATAATTTTGGAAAACTGACACATCAAACTTTAATTTATCTCTATCTTTAACAGAAGTTTTCAGAAAAGGTTTAAACATTATGATACATTAATGATAGACACGGGGATTCTTTCCAAGCTCAGTAACCCTGCCTATATGTCAAAGAATAAAAAAATCCTACCTAGATGAATGTGCCCCAGGCTCTTCATCTACAATTCCTAGACTATTGGTATGTGCATTTACAAAATGCAATCAATGTTCCGAAAAAACAGAAAAAAAAGGAAATGGTTATTATTAGGAATTACAGGAGGGTATGAGAATATCACTAGCTGATGTACAATAGATGACAACAAACGAATGCTTCCCCATTTGTGCTGTCTGCCTCCGATTAAGATAAATGCTTTAATTAATTTTTTATTTTGGTTTTTGTTCAAACATATTGCATGTCATTAGTTTCTCTCAACAACAGAAGCTTTAAAGAATTTTTTAATTCTAATAATGAACTGGTAAATTTATTATAATACATTATCACATTTATTTAAATAATAACGGGAGGTTATGTAACGTCTTAATTTATTCTTATGAATTAGAAATCAAAATTGCATCTCCATTTTCCTTGTTAGTTGTTTGTTAACAGAATTCTCTCTATAATGTAGTTTGTATGGAATTATCTTACACATTAGAAGTTTCGTTATTTCTTTTTTACTTATTAATAAAATAATCTAGAAATTGTAGTAATAAAGTGTGCTTTTGATAATAATTAATTCATGAAAGCATTCCAACTTGTTCCTAGAAACATTCGAGTAGGGGATAATCTTTAACAAATTATTTGGGAAAGTTAGCAACTTTATACCCTTACCTGCTTTAATCAAATAGTAATTCTTTGATAATAGTGTACGTTGCGCAAAACCTAGCAAAATTTATGAAAACGAGATTACTTCCTTTTACCTCTTTTTAATTTGTAATTATTGATCTCTAGGGAACTGCATAGCGCATGTTGTTATCAAACTTCTGTATCTTTTTCTTTTTACTCTTTGATTTATTCTGTACTAAATTTAGTTTTTAATAGTTTATTAAATGCGCCTTAGAAACCTAAAACGCACTTAATAGATGTCGTGACTAACTTGTGATGTGGTAATTCCGCTTTTTACAAAACTACTTATCTATGTGATAAACAGTTTCTGAACTCTTGAGAATACAATACACCAAGAAACACTCATCATATTCTTAAACTTAGAATATACAGGGTGTTTAGTCCTTAAATAAAATCGGTGGAGTAACTTCTTTTTATAAAAATATTGAAATTATTACAGACCCGTTTGGTTTTGTTCATTCATGTACAATACACGATTTAAAAAAAGTTTTTCAAAATCTATGGTTTTAGATGCATCGAATTTGTGTTTCCAAAACATTGATGCATACTACAACATACCTATAACTTGTATTAGTTGTATACGGTTGATAGGTTTAAATACTTTGCTTAATTTAAAAATTTTTAGATTAATGCTCATGAAAACGAAAACCAAACGGGACTTCGGTTTTGGTACCTTTGTCAGTAGTCTTTATTCGTTAGACTATTATGAGTGGTACTTGCTTATGGTACTTTAGTTAAGTTTAGATTTAAATTGTTATATATGGGCTTCTCCTGCTTTAAATAAGCAACACCATTGTTTGATTTCGTGTTTATCAAGGAAAAAGGCTTTCTCCGCTTAAAGAAGTATTTAACAAAATAAGGATCTACCTGTCCTATTTTAGCCACCTTCGGATCTAGAATACATGAGCATTAGTATACATATCTTATGTCCCTCATTGTTACAGTTCCAAAAGTAGTGTTAGGCAAAGTTTGTTATTGTACGTGCGGGTTTGAAATACTATACTTATAATTCAATTTTCATAATTCTCATAACTTTAATACTACAGCGTTATTGCAATTGATTGAGGATGGTTTGAATTTGGCGCCATGTTCAAATTATTTTCATGATGACAATGTTTAATTTTTGCAATTTCTCAAATCTGTATTGTTTACAAGGTACAATAACAAACAGTGGCGCCAAATTTAAACCATCTTCAATCAATTGCAATCACACTGTATCCTCAAACATATAACTTTCTTATTTCTGGATCATTTTAGTGATTAGCCTTTCTAGATGAAAATTCATTGAGATTATATAACATTTACAGTTCCCTAGAAATAATAAGCCATTGGAATTAAAATTATTAGAATTTGCTATCGCAGTTTGTTTAGCACTCTTCGGGTTAAACAAAGTTCGGTACATATTTTAACAGTGATTAGTTTGATGTATACTATAGATAGTCGAAGTTATGGGTAGTTACACATACTCTGAACTTTAGAGATTACAGGCAGCAAACAACAATGTGACAACCTTGATAAAGTGTTAAAGTACTTTACGTCAATATAACTACCTTCCCACATTCCTGTTTATCAGAAATTAACTTATTTTCCAAATATTGAATATTAAGCAAGTAGATAGTGACCCATTCATTAATGTTCCAAAATTAAATTATTGTTGTTTATAGATTGAATCTTATTGTATTAAAAATTTGTTTACTTTTACTTTAACGAACTAAAAGTGAAACTAGTTAAACCGACAAAGTTATCTTCCTATCGCTTTATTAGCTTATTGATTCTGCTACAGGAGGCGGGTTTATTTATTAAAGTACTCGATTATTTAGCAAAAACGGTAACACATTTACGTTGAAAAATGGAGATACCGTAAGAGTAATCTATTAATAAATACCACAGACGTTTTAGGAAATATACAACTGCAAAAGTATTTGCAATCGCATTTGTACAGTGTGTCTCACCTTATATATATATATCATCTGAACCTTTGTTTATTATTTGTCTAGCAAAATACAGTATGAACGTAAAAATGTTATATCTTGTACCTGTGCGTTGTGCACCTGTTGCATCTGCAAGATATTGATCTACAAACTTAACTAAAGCAAACTCTGAAACCTTGAAGACGAAGTTCTAAAAAACAAAACGTTTGAAATGGGTCATGGTTAATATATCATTGTATTTTAAAAGTGAATAACTGTTTAAACAAATTTATCCGTACTTGTACGTTGTTGTAGTGTTAGTCTGTACTATTTTAACAAGAAGTGGTTTGGTTGAGTTACAAACAAGATGATGTCGTAGGGTCAAAGTTGCATTTAACTTTTTAAGTAAATAATATACACATGTTAACATTCTAATTTTAAAATCATGCATTCTAGTGATTTTTTTGTTGTATATACTTTAACCTATTTCAGTTTTTCAGCGTCAGCTACGTGGTCTTCTGTGCAAAGAGAACTAGCCTAAGATTTTTGTTGCTTTTTATTTTTCTTTTGCAATTATTGTTAATTTATACGCAACACTACCTACATAAAACAAAGCATAACTAACAATTTAGATTATTCAGACAGAAAATGATCTTGAAGTCGAGGCAGGCAGGTTAATTGCGGAACTTCCTTTTGCCATAACCCTAGCAGCACAAAACTCGGGTCTACATAGAATCTCATTAGAAACTATGCAGTCTATCGAGGTAAAACCAACGTTGGTAAAACTAGTTGTATTCTATGCAGTTCCTCTATAGGGAAAACCAGCCTATTCAGCCAAGTTAGGTAACACGTTGTTTCTGTATAGAATGCCTACATTGGTAATTATGTAGGTTTGACTATATCGAAACAATGTTGTCCACAAGCGTGGAGACTATGTTTTATTATAATTATTATTGCATCAGATAAACAAAATCTATCAACTGAAAAATATTGTATTAACATGCAGCGTATAACCCGTAAACCATTTGCCTTTCTAAGTTGTAAATAATAAAATGTAATTAATTTTTTTGAGAATTTTTGTTTGAGTTGAAACAGACATAAGGTGTATCTTCTTTTAAAAGTTCATTATCTATTCAACGTGAAGGCTGCCCATTTGTAACAAAAAAAAGTCGAATATTAAAGTAATGTAGCAATGTAGCAATCAAGTGCATTTGTTTTAGTTTCAACTTACAAATAAAGTACTTGAATGATAAAAAATATACCTATATACATATAACAAACGGTGCAAGGCTCTACATGAATTAAATAATAAGCTGGGTCTCCTTATTGTTCCATCAAGTTTCAGGTATATATTTCCTGACCATCTAGGTAATTTGGAACTTGTAGCTGCATTTACGAATTTCTAAGAATAACGGTACTGCAAGGGATTGGTTTCATTTGAAAGCTTAAGCACGGCTTAACTTTAAAGCTATTCTCCGTTGAACTTGCATCCGAGTAAGAAGCATAATTGTTATTCTAACGTTTTACTTGTAAATTTGTGCTGTGCTGTATGTGCTGAATATACTGAACATAAAGCTGTTAATAAAATTGTTTTTACGTTAATAACTACTTAGTAGGTACCTAAACATGAAAAGGCATGTTTGATTATGTTGATAAAATTGCGCATGAATAAACGTTCACTGCTTATAATTTTAATCAGCTTACCTTTATGCTCAGTTATTAATTAAGTGTCCATAACTTTTTACATTTAATTTATTGTAACTTTGTGAAATTAAGGTACTTAGTATTTTTAGGCGTATGTGCATATTATGTATATATGGCCGCTTTTTTTACCCAAAATAATAAAATTCCGTTACAATTTATACTGAATGTTTCATTTTCCTTAAAACTTATTAACTAGCTTATTTAACTTATCGGTTAAATTAATTGATTAAATTAATTCAATTTAATGAATTGCTTAATTAAAGTAATTAATTAACCTTGTATTTAACTAGTTTCACAAGACAGGAATGAATAAGCAAACCAAAGTGGGATATGAGTAGGCAAGCTAGTTATATGCTATGTTGTTTCTGAGAAGTTTAACGTTAAAACAACGTTAACTGCCTATATAGTTCCAACCCGGAATGCGAGTTTCATTTCTCATTAAAAACTATGTTGGTATCCAATATAGTTCCAACCTAACTGTGCTACTAGGGAAGACTTCCACAATTGTTGCATCTAGACTTTGATAAGTGACATTATTATTTTTTCTTGTGCCACCCAAAACTTTTTATATTATAATTATAGAGATAAACAAAGCTGTGTCGCCCTACTGTTTGAGTACCAAATCTTCAACTTTAGCAAGCTTGTTGGCACATCTATTTACTGTTCGGGTTACCGCTAGTGGAAGTGGGTCATAAAATACTGTTTTGCCCATAGTATGCTTTATGAACGTAGTAATAGTTATTCATTATACCGACTATGAATGGTAGGTTTATGTCATAGAAATATGAAAAAAAAAAAACTTATTTGAACATTAAAAATGTCAAATCTGCAACCATTTGAATCTATTTGATATCAAGTCACAATTGATTGTAGCGGTGATTTTTGCATGTTTCCATAACATCAAATTTTTGATAAGGAATATCAGTAAACAGACACTCATAGTCAACTCAACTTAGCAGAATTGGAAGTCGTTGAATAGCGGAATTGCGATTTCTTTGAAGTCATCATAACTTGCAGAAAATTCAGTTTAAAGATAAATTTGTTTACTAATAAGAATTTACTAATTAAATCTAATCTTAATTGCAATAAACGTCTGTTTAGAAGATTCACAGAGTGCGAACACTATTAAAGCGATAATATTACACAAGACTTTACTTTATAATATCAAATACTATATAATCAATTGGAAACAAAAAAAATATGTAATCAAATATTACACAGCGTGTACTGGATTATTCAATAAATTATTTCGTTTTTATACAAGATTATTTTAGATTCATGATTATTTTTTAATCCTACCACCTTTAAGATATTTCGTATCCGTAAAAAGAATTCGTAAAGGAACACTCTTTAATTGCATTTATTATCAAGTTTTTTGTTCAGTTACAATGTTCATTCTCTTTGTGCATCTCATAAATATTTTTTTTTGGTACTTTCGCTGATGTAATTGCCTGAAAAACTAGGCAAAAACTTTTATAATATTTTGTCTTACAATCGATTTGCTTTGCAAAATGGTGTTGTGGTTAAAAATAATCATCACTCTTATGATGGTGAAACACTGAAGAATATAAATTGAAAAATATTTGTGCGGTGGGAACATAGTAGAAGTCTAACAATTAACAATGGTCAAGTAAAAAGTTTTAGCCTTATTCTGTATTCTTGTCTTAGTTTCTTATAGAACTAATATATTTTACTGCAGATAATGCTCTCCTAAAGTTGGACACTTTTATTTTAAAAGTTTATGCAGATAAAGTGAATTAAAGGTTTGTCTAAAATTCTAATAGAAAGTTTGGGATTAATAATGTCATGGCTTTCCTTAAAGTTGTTCCTTAGAGAGTTTATTGGAACTTTAATTTATTAAGTCTTTTTTCCTCAGTAATTCAGTTGTTCTTTATCGTTTTTGTAGAATTCACTAATTAATTTAATAATTGCCAATAAAATTTCTTTTCTATTAATTACGTAGTATTTATTTAGCATTTTCTGGTAAGTTAAGTAAGTATAATTTTCAATCTTTATTCTTAAGTAGTGAATTTTACGTGATACATGTTATACACAAACGTCTTTGCATTGTTAGTCAGAATATATATGTACCTTCCAGATAAATAAATGAATTTTAAATGATGCTTGAAGTTTCATACAATATCTTGAATGCGAATCAGGTTGTATACGAAGGGGTAAACGCTCTTGAAACCGTATTTATGGTTGAATAAAATACACGATTGCGTGTATGATACACATTGAGGTGTGGTGACATACTTTTCTGTCAAATATTCTAGTGAAAAAAGCTTTTCATCAGCAGAAAAACATTTCTGGTATGACACAAAGCTATTTTTGTAATTCCGGATTTTTTACTATTCGTAGGTGTCCCTGTATGAAATACTAACAAGTGTTTGCGTATACATTAACAAGCAGTGGTTTATTATTTTTTTATAAATATGTTCATTATTTATTGTATATATAACGTTCAACTACACCTTTTGAAAGGACTAACTACATAATATATCAAACAGTAACAGGTAAAATTAAAGTACCTAAACATCTGCAAATGAAAGTCAGATATCGATTATGCCAGCGGTATGAATTATGAAGGTAATCTGAAACAAGTAGCTCAGAAGAGAAGACTAGTAGAAAAGGTCCTTTTATTATTTAGTGAGCTCCTCATTATGAGAGGTTCTTTTCGTATTTATACACCGTCAAGAATAAGCTTGGTTTTAGAGACTTTGCGGGGATTAATTCTGGTCTTTGCTTTCCTATCGATTATTAGTTTGAAAGTTGCTAATATTATATAAAGGTCATATTCCTCATAAAAGCAACAGATTTATTTATGCTTTAGTTAGAATATTTCAGCATTTTAAGTACTAATTTATTTGTGTAGATTTGAAAAGTTTTTGTTAGTAGTAGCTATAGAAACCAAAAAAGTCTGTTAAGAATAATAAAATTAATGAAATAATAACTACAATAATACATAAGCTACCAATTTAAATAAATTGTAGTTGATGAGAAATAATATTACAGTACACATAAAAAAATCTATCAAGTCAAAAGGCACATTAGATTGTGGCATGTCACGCATATCAATAATATAAGACTACTAGGTTGACACTGCCATTGTAAATATTTAGGTAAACGCTACACGTTGGGAATTCGTAGAGATTATTTAATTTTATTGAACTAGCTATCTTCTGAAACTACATTTATGTAACAACATAAATCTAAAACTAGAATTTTTAGTAGAACCGTTGTAAAACTAGTAAATCAATTATCGTTGAAGGTTTTTGAAGCCAGAGAATGTTTTTTCTAGGCTATCGAAGCGTAACAAAACAAATATAATAAATTACGGAATGCCTGTACACAGAAAATGATTGACGCTGCTTTAAGAAAAATACAAAAGTAGAAAAGTGGTTTTAGTGCTGATGTTACTATAGCTGTGATAATGGACGCTTCCGTATCATGGCATCAGTAAAAGAGGATAAGAATTGGAACACAAAAAGACTGAATCTTTTACGTACTTTCATCTTATAACGAATTCTCTAATTAAAACAAAACATGGGCATCCAGAAAATATTAATAGTATTACAAAGTATCTGATGTATCTACTTTATTATACTGTAATACAACGTTTAAAATTTAATTTTGAATAGTATTGAATGACAGAGTTAATTCTTTTTTCACTTAAAAATAAAAACAACATAAATGCAACCTCGCAAATTTCTGCGGTTTACGCTTGATTTGGACTTAAAAATGATGGAATCAGAAGTAGTACCATTTAATGTCAACTTAAGATTTACCAATCAGATCACTAGGTTTTAAAGTTGACATCCTCCTAGCTAATAACGACTTTAAAAACGTTTTATGCAACCAGGGGTAAATATCCCAACTTTGAATCATTCCAGTAAAATAAACACATTTTTTTGAATGAAGTGCAATGCTTATTTATTGGTAATTAAATGTCAACAAA
>VTPC01090050.1:0-18381 GCA_011009095.1 Ignelater luminosus
TTACACTCGTCGCCAATTTGTTGTGTATTGAGACAATAATACGTTTATTTCTGATTTACACAGAACTTGATGTGACAGATCACAAAAAACATAATAATAATAATAATAATAGAATGCGTTGCATGGTAATAAAAATAGTTTTCTGTAATATCTAATATTGCTTTGTTCTGACTTACCGATAATACAACAGACGCAACGTATTCTTTCCTTTCAATTCTTAACCTATAAATATCAATAATTATGAGTACAATAATAAGGTTTACAATACACACCATCCTACAAAGTTTTGCACGTTTTGCATTTTGTTTACCTTAATCTCAATTTATATCTCAGTTTTTATAAAAAGCTTGTGTTTACAGCTAACTGCTAGTCGTTTGTTAATGTGTTACAATGTTGAATAAAAAATATAAAAAATTATTCCGTTATCGTAACAGTTAGTAAACGTTGAAACGTCGTTTAGTGCGCATGTCTAGGATAGAATTTAGCATCAAAATAGGTCCGGATCTAGTTTTCAAATTACTTTTTAGCAGTTTTTAGGATGAAAAAAGGATGGCATTTCACATTATACGGAACCGTCCTAGACGTCTAGGTTCAAATTTATAGCGAAAAAAAGGTTGAAAATAGGATAATGTCAATCATTAACGTTGAGGACAAGACGCAAACATAAAAAGCTCATATCTCAAATACGTTGTATAATATTGTAACTGATGGCAGCCTTTTCTTTACCTAGTTTCATTACAGAAAATTAATTTTTACAGAAAATTACATTTAGGTTAGACAATTACAATAATAATAATGCTGCATGTGAAAGCGCTAAACCAAATACATTTTTGATACTATCATCTGATGTATGGAGTTTAAGAGTTGATTATCTACAACAAGATTTTTTGCGCAGTAGATCTTCTATTGTGGTCACAATTTATTATTGGCCAGATCACATTGTTTCTCTAACTTTTGATGCTTTTTCAAATGTTCTAAATAAAAGGGCACACTTCGAGTATTGATACTATTTCTTATTAATGATTACTGAATTCGATAATAAATCAGGAAGTACTTATTATGGGTAGTCCAAAATATTCTCGTTTAACTTGCAATTTGAAAGGTGACTATCGTCTAGAACAGCGTTTTTAAATCTTGTATTGCAGAGTAGTCTTGCATTTTTCTATTTCAGAAAAAGCATCACTTCCTATTATTATCATCCTGTTCAATGTCGTTTCTGTTATGGAACAACGGTAACCATTGGATTTCTTTTAGTTGCAGTTGGTGTTTTCAGAAAACGATGCGAAACAACGAAGAAAGCATGGCAAAGCATTACACACAGCGCTGTCGAAATCGTAAGTTACCAAACTGTATTTGTTAATGGCATCATTCTTGGGTTTCGGGATCTGGTTGGAAATTGCAGGTGGTTGATCCGCATCGCCAAATCTATAGAGAGGAAAGTTTTTTGAAGAGACAGAAGGAAGGCGCGGGGCTATAGGATTGTAGATTTTCTGAAATGAGATCTTTGTATGCGAAACTGGAGAAGTGGGATTTTTGGACGTTGACCCATTTATTATGTAAAGTTAACAAGACTTTCCGTTAAAATCAAACCTACAGGAGGATTTCGTATGCTCAAAAATCAAGTTAGCAGATGTGCCATTAGTTATGGAATAACCCTATAAAACTTTTTACTAACGTTCTAATCATCTATTTATATAAAAACCACTTTAAGTATAGACGTCACAATCATGTGAAGGGTTATCAAGGATAATATATGGACGAAATAAATTTTAATGCGCAGCAATGGGGAATTTTACACACGTGCCTGAATATCTGAATACTACCATTTTGTTAATTACTTTCTAACACTTATGTCAATTAGTGTTTTTAAATTTAAATTTTATTTATATTCATTCGTTTAGTCAAATGACTGTGAGATTGCGGTTTAGGAGTCGATAATTTATTGTTGAATTATTTATATCTAAGCTTGTTTAACAGCAACAGTCAAAGGTGTAGAGAAAACAACCAAAACAACATTTGTTTATTTCAATTTTATGTAATTTCCTAAAACTAATCTTGAAATCTTCCATATACTTAACTGGTCTTTCTTATAAAATAAAAAGAAAACAGTAGATTTCAAATATACAGAATTGTATTATTCTGATGATTTTGTGTTTTTTTCTGTTAGTCTTGTATTCAGTTTAGTATCCTGTATTTGTATATGTTTATATGCATATAGGTTACTCCTAAAATGACGGGAAGTATTGCTACAGTAGATTCCTTAGCGAATTAAGGGTTAGTTTCTTAGATAAACCCAGGTTCTAAGATGCACCGTTTCCAACACAAAATGATTTTAAAATAAAAAGAATACCGCAATAAACCGTGCAAAAACCAATCCTTATAAGAAAAGTTTCTTAAGTTTAGTAATAGTGTCCAGCGCGTGATTGAGGTTTGGAAAATGTTGACTTTATTATGTAATACTCCACTAAAATATAAAGAACCTTCGGATACGCCACTAGTAAAAATTGTTAGCGCACTTAAGTTACAACCCTGTATTCTCATTGCAAAACAATTCTGCCGGATGTCAACGCTTCATTTAAAACTTTCTTATTTTTTTTAATATTTTGGGAACACCGTGAGATATTAAAATAAAATTTTTACATAGCTTTTACTCTTTATTGTCTGCTACTGTATGGATTTCGTGACACGTTTTAAAAAATTTATATTACGCCACTAGAAAAACGGAGTGGAAGAATCGAATCGAATCATGTCTCTCCGGATGCTTGACGTAGTACTTATTTGTTCGATTATAAAATCTTGATAGTTTAAGTTACCAAGCGTGGCTTCAAGCATTAGAAACAGTTTTCTGAAAGGCCCCATTTTTGAAATCTATAGGTAATTTAGGGAAAAGAATGCTTGTGTTTCTTTCATAGGGTGTGGAGTTTTCGAGTAAAATAAAATTTCTTGGAGTCTTGTAATGTCAAAATAGAATTTATAACGATCTTGGTTTTTTAATATCTTGAAGACAACATGCAATATTAAAATAAATCTTACATTGTGTTTACTCTACGGTATCTATTGTTACATGAATTTCACAGGTTGGTACCTACGTTTCTTGGGCAAAGATTTTCAAAAAATTCATGTTAATCATGTTTAACTTACTAGTTACTAATTATATGCCTTACTAATAAGATTACGTAAATTATAGGAGATACAAAACGGTTTTTGTTTATAGAACTTGAAAAATCTTTTTTGATGAGATATCACTGAAAATTACTATAACCATAAGGCCAGTAAAGCCCTTTAGATGTTTTCAACTAAGACTTAAAAGTAACAGGAATGTCAGTCCACCAGAAGAAGAAGAATCATCTTCCAAAAGCCTGTCTGAACTTAGAAAAATGTTTACGGTCGGTCGATTTGAGCGGCAGACAAACAATTTTGCCCTGGAATATCGTAGATTCTGAACTGAAATACACTTATGTCACATTTCAGATAATGAAAGAGTAACCTGCTATAATCGACCATATGGAATTATACAAAATGTCCCATTTAAAATGTCCTGGAGTTGATCGACTTTTGGAAAAGTCACATAAGATTTTCTTTGCATATCTGAATAGCCAATTGCCATAGAGATAGATCTACAAAAATAAATCCTGCAGCTTAAATAGTTAACAAACCATAGTAGATTAATGCAAAGTCGATACAACAAAAGATTTCGTTTTTTTCAAAAACCAACACTACACAATACATTGTAGGTATGAGAAACCTTGCAAACTACACAAAAAATCCAAATATGTAACAGCATCAGTAGCATCGTATTTGAGATAACAATCTCTAAGGGAAAGTAAAAAAAAGTATAGGTGATTTATTTCTGTCTGTAATAGAGATAAAAAAAAGTAAGCCAGAAAAAAACCGGTGGTTAAATAGCAATAATTTTTGAATTGTGTTATTTGTTCTTCTAAGCAATGTTTCAATAGGCCATTCAGTTTTAAGGTATACTCAGGTTTAGTACTTAAAGATAGTTATATAACCTCTTCTTATGATTCCATAAGGTATTGGTTCTCACCATAAGATTGCTGGTATCCCTTATTTACGTATCTCTTGTAACTAACAGGTGTGCTTCAGAATAATGTTGCAATGGAAAGAAGTAAAATGCTGATAAACCTTTAAGATTCGATATTCGAGGTTTTAATAAACTTTTAGACAAGACTATGTTCAGTGTAAATTTCATTTTGCATTGTCAGAATTCAACAAAAAGGTGCTATATCTCTCGACAAACGTAAAAAACTAACTATTTTTAAAATTAAATAGAAATATTACTACATTAAATAATTAAAGTCTTCTCGGCACCCCCATATATTGGCGTCTGGAACGCATGTTACCACCTGCTCCCTCTTCACTACTCCTCTGTTCTTTTTAATATTTTATTATTATTCATGACAGATTGCTTAATTTGACTAACAAGAATAAAAATCCCTTTTCGTAATTTATTACCGGAATAGCTTGCAGTTCATTTGCCTATACATTGAATCATACACTATATGTACTTTACCACCAACCTACAAATGTGAAGAGTACTTAAAATAAGTAAATCTACGCAAAGCAAACGAGACATAAATAATTTATCTTTTAAGTGTTTTAAAAAACGAAAGTTCTAATAGTATATGGGGACAAGGAAAAGGAAGAAAATTGAATTTCGGCGGCAATTCTCAAAGAGAAACCTTGGGTGGATTCTCAAGTACAGGTATTGGCAATGCAAAGGAACGAATTCCAAATTAAAGTACTCTAAGAGGAAAATATGCGAATAAAGTACATCTTCAAGTAAAATTTGGTGTTTGTAATTTAGTACGTAACAATTTAATTTATTTTCTAAAATTAAGATGAAACTAGAACCTTGTACGCACCAAAATTTCCTAGCTCATCCCACGATAACTTTTTGATCAACCTGAGAAACCAGGGAGGCTCAAACGGCCCAAGACACCCGAATGACCGGACAGGATCGGCAAGACCGAGAGGGGCAATAGGTCCGATAAGACCGAACGACCCGACAGGTCCAATAATGCCGAAGGAGGCCCTGAAAGCCCGATAGATTTTTAAACTGAGACCCGGAAGGATCTAAACCCGAGGTTTGGATTAGGCCTTGCAAATGCCTGACCAAGAAACCCGGCCCATAAAGGCTTCTACGATACAGTACAAAACCCCTTTGCTTCAGTTCAGTATATAATGTCCGCCAGATCGTTCTATTATTTTTATTGTTCTTTGAAGGGGAGAGGGGGGGATGTCTTCCATATTTTGGTGCAATGAGGGTTACCTGACATTTTTTAAATTTAATACCTTGTCTGCCTCTGCCACCGGGATTTGAACCTGGATTGTTGTATGAGTTATAACCACTTGGTTTGTAAGTTGTCCTTCCGACCAACTGCGCTAACGAGCTGTAGACGCTATTGTGAATATTCATTGAATATATTTATTTTATAAGATCGTCACTAAAACTTTGAAACAGGTTGTTGGAATTATTATGCACAATTTCTCACAGCCATTGTTAACAATTTCTTTTGTACATACTCTTGGGCAGTTTTTGCAATAACCACAAAATTTCTGTTTTTATATTCTCAACTATTTCTTGTGAATAATGCTTTGCAATAATAATTGTTTTTATTTTACATTATTATCTAAGAATTTAGTTATTGGACTTCGTTGTCGCCCAGGGCTAAATTCGTACTAGAATACTTACCCATGTTGGTGGTAGCAGCAAATAAATAGTCAAAAAATAGGAGTGTTACAATAAAATGTTGTTTTATTGTAATATGATGTGTTTGGGTCCGACAGTAGGCTTGAAATGCTAATATTACTTTATGGGTACCAAAAGACAGCCCAGACGTAACCAACCTTTTTGGTTTCTCTACAGAAGCGGATTTAGGTTTGGTTGCACCCTAGGCCTATTTTTATGCAGCGCCCTTTTCGTTTTTTAAAGGTGTATACAGGGTGTAAAGGAAATGGCGGAAAAAACTTCAGTACGTTATTCTACGATAAAAAATAAATAGAAAACCTCAATACCATTTTGCTATTAACACTATCTTGAAGAAGTTATTGGAAGTCGTAAATTGCTTAGTTTATTCAGCATTCTTAATAAATACAACAAAATAGTGAAAAACACTCATTATGTACCGTTTATAGTTTTTTTTGTACTAGTGTATTAGTAACCCACTTCTTAAAATGATTAATTCCTTGCAAGAAATGCCTTTTGAGAATATTGCAAAGTTACACGTTATTAACAATGGTAACTCAGATACGAGATTGCAAGTACAACTCGCGTACTTACTCCTTTAAACGTACCGCGTTGCCAAATTTAAAAAGTCTTAATTGCTAATTATTTGAAAAATAGACAGTTAGGGGTAAATTGGTATAGGAAATTTCTTCTTATTTCTGAGCACAGAATAACGTACTGTAATTTTTTCCGCCATTTCCTTTACACCCCGTATAAAGTATACAGGGTGTCCCGTAAATGCCAATAAAGCTTTAGGTAAGCATGTTCTTCTATGAGTGCTTATTGCAAATTTGCAACTATAAAATTTCTCCTCAACTTAGTTTTCTTGTACAAGTGGTCAAAAGTTAACATCTTTAACATTAAATAAACAAAAACCAAAGAATCAAATCCAAATGAAACCATTACGAATTCAACAAATGAATCCGTTGAAACAACAATTACCGTTGATAAAGCACAGAACTGTTAGATTTCTCTTTTTGAATATGACAAACATGCAAGACTTGGGTATACTAATAAATCCAAGGAAATTAGTTGCCAGCAATTCTTTCAAGTTTTGACAATTTTATGGTCCATTATCACGGGAATAAAACTGATAAATCTTTGATTTCTTACGATACTTTGGTTCTTCACTTACTTATCCTCTTCCTCGTATTAGCGGTTAGGTGTCGAAGGTTGTATTGCAAAGTTCTCCCTAGGCTCTTCTGTCCATCGCCAGTCGTCTAGCCTCCGGCCATGCTGAGCCCCTAGTTCTTATTAGTTTACTGACGGCGTCACTTCCAGCCTCTCTAAAATAGACGCGTTTCTTAGTTTGTCACTTCTATACACTCCTTCTATACATCTGAGTATTCTCATCTTGGATTTTAGATTTCATTTTATCACTTCAAATCCAGGACTCCCTGCCATATATTAACATTGGAATAAATACCGTTTCATAAATCTTTACTTTTGTGTTCTTATTTACTTCTATTTTCGGAAAGAAAGTTGTCTTCAGAGCATTAAATAGGCCAGTTGCGTTTTTCAGTCTGTTATTTACATCATTTTCTATATCTTCTTTGCAATCGAACATGGCTCCCAAGTACTTCAACATATTAGTTTATTTTAGTCTTTGTCTATTTACGTTAGCATCCACTGTTTCCTGTGTGTTAGCTATTACCATCACTTTCGTTTTATTCAGGTTAATATTCATGCCGCATTTTTCCAAGGACTCTTCCCATCTTAAAATTGTTTATTGTAATTCTCTGCTACTTGATTTTGGAGTAATAAATCATCTGCGTATAGAAATTCTGTAATAAATATGTGTTGTAGGTTTGGTTCCTGTATTCGAATAATTTTGTATTTGCCTGCAACAGCGTTGCCAAGTTTAAATTTCTTTTTTTGGTTCGTTTGGCAAAGCTAAGTACGTTGGAGCATTCATGTTTTCAATTTTGGCATCTTAAGACGTTGAGGAAGGCTGCTATTTAAAGCTTTAGTGGCATTTACGGGACACCCTATATAATAATAAAAATATAAAAAACCAATTGCTGTGGCAAAAGACAGAGTTGAGAAAAATCTATTCATTTTTTTTTATATTTTTATAATTCCCGAAATTTTCAATTGGTCAATTGATATTTTTTTATTTCAATACTTAGATACTTAACTATGTTAAGGTATAATTCTCCGATGGAAAAAATAATATTTCTGAAACACCTCTAAAATTTATTCATAGTTACCGGGAAACTTCATGAATCTTGAATTTTTATCGTTTCTCAAATCTTGCGACGCCTCAAATTTTGGCCCCCGAGGCCCAGGCTTCGCGGGCCTAAGCCTAAATCCATCACTGTTTCTCTAGCAAGTAAACTTTCTGTAAATTGACGGTTATACAGCTAATAAATATCATACAAAAGGTTACATACGGTGTCACAGGAACTAGATTGTAACTAAATAATTAATTAACCCAAAAATGCCTTAAAATAGTTAATGGAAAGTAATCCAACGGTTATGGATGTATAATTATAGTTAACAAAACGTTATATTACTGTAAAACTAGTAAACGTTTGCTGTTTGGGTCGTTACATGGAGTGATCTCTTGATGGTTGTCCATTCATCATATTCCTCTATTAGTTTTCGCATCATGTGTCCCATGTTTTCCTTATCGTTGGCAATTACCACCTGGTCGCCGGCGATCTGTAAGGTGCATATGAAGTTATTATTGAGTTCTATTCCCAGGCTTTTTACGTTTCTTTTCCATTATTTTAGTGAGGCTGCTATGTAGATTTTGAACAGTGTGGGTGATATGCAGCAACCTTAATCTTTTGTTCACCGTGAATGGGTCTGTTAAATTATAAAACTTGCACAGAATGTAGTCTATACTCGATATTCTTAGTACTTCTGATACTTTATCCAAGGGGACGCTATCATAAGCTTTGCAGATCCACAAATGTGATATGTATGTAGTTCCCTATTGGTTGCCACTTTCTTCCCGATTTTCTGTTTCAGACAGAACACATTGTCAGTACATGAGCGCCCAGCTCTAAAACCTCCTTGTTCTTCCTCTTCAAAAGGTCGATAATCATCTCTTATTGGGTCATGCAATATTCTTCCATACAAGTTTTCACATTTGTTTTTGTCACTTTCTGAGGTAATAGGTATATGCGGTTTTCAATTCATCTGGTACTGAGTGATCATTCAGGTATTGACTGATCCCTATAGCAAGCATCTCACGAAGCTTTTCTGTTCCATTCTTAAGTAATTCTGCTGTTATCTCTCCTGGGCCACTAGATTTTCCATTTTTGAGATATCCTATAACATTTTTGACCCTTGTTGCATCAACAGTAATATTCTCGCCCCTAATTGCTACTCTTGACTTGTTCTATTATCTTTTTGTACAGTAATAAATTCCTGGATTAAAAGCAAAAAGGTAGTGTGGCATAATAAAATTTCATTTTTAGACTTTTTAGTGCCATTATCAGAATCTCTAATAGCGTACGGCCGTCAACACGCTCGACTAGTTCGTAAACGTCACTATGGAATACCCTCCAAAACTCCAGCTTTTGTTCTAAATGTGAGCGACCGTTTACATATAGAAGGAAAATCTTGACGAAGATGCCGTAGTTGTTCTAAAAGGTAAAAAGGGCAACGAACAATTGTGATCTGCCATTATGTGATAACTATTTTGCAAGTAACCAAACTTAATATTTACCAGTGGGATACTAATGTCTCATTTTGTAGTACCAACGGAATAGATATGTCTCACTGTTTTTTTTTCTGGACAATTAAATAATCTTATTATTTATTGTCTTTATTTAGGTTCTATTAGTACTAGTAGGCAAAACAAAATTATTGAAAAAATCTACCAAAAACAAATTGGTAGCAAAAGGGTTAACCCAATATAAGATCATGTAAAAACAATTTCGGTGAATTACACCGGTTTTCCATATTATCTCATCCGAATCGCCTAAAGTTTTGATTTGATCTTCCGCTTGAGAAAAAAATAAATAGGCTCATTGTCTCGGTGTCTAGGAGCGTACAAAACCAGTCAAGATTTGGACAAACCATAAGCAGTATTAGGAAACTAAATACTGTGTGAGCATCAACATATAGGTCTACATCGATCACCATTTAAAATTTAATCCCGTTGGTAATGAGAGGGCCATGTAGTTGAAGCAGGAGATATCGAAGCACTTTGGTACCCATTTCGTAATTAATCAGCATTCTCGAGTTTTAGAAATGTTTTTTATAGAAACGTGCGCAAGACTCGAGACATACCAAGAGTATAAATTTCGTCCAGCGATCATTCTTGTACTAGTTTTGGTTTTCTATTCTTTCTGATGTTTTTTCTAGCACATCAAAGGTTTTTTTGTAGATAATCGAATGGGCTGTCCACTGCTATAAATCAATTTGCTAAAATCCCGAAAAACGATAAATACGCGTGATATCAATCTTCTCTGAATATTTATACAGAAAAACAATTAAAGATTGGTCGAACCGTACCTATGTACATATATATCCTATACAATAAGCTATTATAGCCAAAACGACTCATAATTAGATTTTGAATTTATCCTTAGTAGCACCAGTGGAAATGAGAAAAATTTGATTTTGTAGTAGTGAATAAGATCACTGTAGACAAGATTCTTCCAAACACCCCAGAAGCATGCCTAGGAACCTTACTTAAAGTCAGTTCGATTAGTTTAGAACAATAGCGGGAAATTCCCAAACACAGCGCCCCAACTGAAACTCTTCGTTTCTGGACAGTAAGATCCAAACAGTCTTTCTGGCTTTTTACCGAAAAGTTCTTCACTGGGCCTCAATGGGATCATATCAAATCGACTTGGTAGTTTTTGAAATCTAGAAAACAGCTGTGCTATGTCCAGAAATGGCGCTCTGGTTCTTCGAACTTACGTGGTATATAATGAAAACTTCTCAGAACAAGAAATCTCTAATAAATATAAACTTATAGTGCAGAAGTATTATTTAGTACAATGATGATAAGGGTGGCGAAAATGTTACAAACACATATAGGGTAACCGGTCGAAAGCTCAAAAACGACCTTATTAATTATTTCTATGATTTACCATTTAAGTTTAAAATGGTACCTATTTAATAATAAGTATTAACTAGTACACATACACGGATTTATTTTATTTATAAAAGAAATTTAGAGTTTTTATGCATTACCTACGTTTGATCCCGTTTTAGGTACAAAAAAAAGTCTTCCGGGTTTTACATTCTGAATCACTCGATATAATTACCATTCTATGAGAATTGATACCTTTTATACACTTGAATGTTGATCAGAATTTAATAATATACAAAATGTAAATCGGATTCTATTATATCATAGGCAAGTGTGTAAGTACTTACTCATGCAACACCATTAAATGTAAAATTTTAATTGAAATTTTTATACAATTTTTTTAAAAGCTTAATCCGGTCTGGTTTCTGCTCGATTGGAGATAAAAACGTAATGCAAGGACGTCACGTCGTTTTAAACATAAAAATGTAAAAATATTTTTTATCGATGATATTCTTGTTTGGACGTTTTAAAAACAAATATAATACACAAGGGAAAGTTTCTCAGCTATTTAGAAATTACAACGTAAATTAATAAAAACAAAAAAGAATTAATTAGCAGAAGACTCATTAACAATAAGCGCCAAAAAACAAATTAATTAATACGGAAATCACGCACGTAGTGGGCATATTTGAATTCGAAAAATCTCTCGGGTTAATCCCCAATAGCTTATAACCAGTACCGGACAAGTTTGATGTGCTTCGGGCAAAAATGACCGTGTGGCGTACTGTGATTACAGTCATCAGGGTCATTGTTTAAAAACAAAAATTAGTACCTAGTGTAATGATGGGTATAGAAACATAACATTATATTTACGTATGTCATGTTGATTTTTCCGAATATTCCAAAAATTCAAATTAACGTAAGTCGTTTCGTACTCGTGTTGTCTAAAAGGTTTTAAGAGTCTATGCAAATTATACATGGAATACTTATAAACCTGTAAAACAACTTTTAACGATAGTCCTTAACGAGACGCCTCTGAATCTGGTAAATCCAAGTTTTCATATTTCATTACCATTCAGATGATAGAAAAAGACGCAGAATAGTTTGTTATCATTCAGAACGTCACATGTAGTGTAGAGTGCTCTACAATGTTCAGAAAACACATCGCGTATTTTCTCTTGATATCTTCTATTTTTGTAACTGTATTGGCTCAAGGTAAGTACTATTTTTATTATTCATTAAATTCACTTCCGATGTAAACTTTTCATTTAGATATAAAAATTTAAGCGCTACTATCCAATAGTTCAAAGTTCACATCGCAAGTTGCAAGAACTAGATTGTTGCCAATTTGTTTTTAATTTCTTATTTTGGAAATTACTGTTAGGAAGAAAATTTGATTTAATATTAATATTATGTACAGTGACTTACAAATCACCTTTATCTAATTTACATATAATAGGTAGTAGGTATTCGATGTTAAAATCGGAATTGATGGATATCAGAGGCCAAGACATGGGTGCCTGTTGATTCCAAGAAATTTATGTAAAATTTATTTTTGTTTAATTACTCAATAAACTATCTCATCGTAATTTAAATTGTAAATAAGAAATTCCAACAAAGACTATTTGGTTTAGAAACGATCGCAAAGTTTTAATGAGCATTTTTAAAATTCTCTAATTGCATATTAGTAGTACATGTCAATAACGAATGGCTCTATTTTGGTAGCTAAAAACCAGAGTCATTATTTGCTGTTTCTGTTTAAATATATCGTCAAACCTGTTATTACGAAGGTTACAAGGGGCATTAATTTTTCAAATATTTAAACTTGAAAAATAAATAAAATCGAATTAATTATTATTCTTATTATTAAACAACATATAAGGTATTTTTCCTAAACACATGTTTTGAACTTTTTGTTGATAGAATTGTTTAAAAAATCCACAGGTGATTAGTTGTGGTCAAATTTCAATATTTAAAATTTAAACAATTCAAAACCTAAAAGCGCAAATCATTAGCGCTCGTTTAAATGGTACTAATAGACCTAAAATAAATAATTGTCCGTTTAATTTATAATCAGAGCCAATGACATTTTGTATTTATGTTGATTATTTTACTAATGATAGCTTTAAAATTTCCGTTGAAATAATTAGATTAATATGTTTGTCTAAGCTAGCGTACGTCCATGGTACGGACGTCATTTAACTGGAATTATTTTAAAATATAAATCCTATTACACCAAAAAATAACACGATAATAGGTAGCTGTTGTGCTGTCTGTATCTAAACAAAAACAAATGAGAACTAGTTCTTAAGTTTTCATCTATTCATAAATTACAATTCACGCAAAGAGATTCAATTAGTCTAATAAATCTTAATATCGTGTTAAAAAATGAGAAAAACCCTTTATTGTGTAATTTCTTGCACTAATGTTGAAAATTCTTTTTTCAGGAAATGTTGGAGATGTGTGTCGTATGAGAATAACTGGTGTACAGGGCATTTGTAAATTAGTTTCCGACTGCCCTCAAGTACAAGAATTAGCTGCTAATGGTGTTACTCCGACATTGTGTAATATTCCATTTCTAAGTAATACATATATAGTTTGTTGTGAAGGTGCTCAAAATACAGGTAAAGATTCATGATTACTTTCTTAGACATTTAACTGATTATTATTCGAACTTGTTGCAGAAAAAGGAATTTTGTTTTGTTACTAGTTTTTTAATGTAGAAACCGTTGGTCTTTTGGTTCACATTTCAGAAACCCCATCCTAATGGATGTCATAGTACAACCATTACAACGAATCCTGTTGCTTATATGTTTACATAGTAAAAGCTTGGTTATACCTGGTTATACGTAGAATACATGGGGCTTTTCGGAGCGTAATAAACTCATAATATTCTAACAAACTAGGACCATTATATCACTTGACGTAAATTCAAATTATTAATGTAAGATTGTTTACATTAACTAATTGCCTGGAAATCTTAGGAATGCTTTTTGATGAAAGGACATTGACCTAACCAAAGCTTTTAACAAACGCTCTAATATAAGACATGGAGAGATGGAACAGCTTTTTTATAATTATATTTCTCTAGAACCTCCCTTGAACGCATCTAAAAACTAGTTTTCAAAAATAAAACAAGCATTAGACAGTGCATTCCCAGGCAAAATACTTTTTGATTTCTTTTTTTGAATGGAGTAAATGTTGAGACTATAGATATCGACTTTCAGATATTTCTTTGACTTAGAATTCTGAAATTTTGCAAATTGCTTCGCAATCTTTTCTATGGTAGCGCGACAATATGCAATATGAAGACTTTTTGGTGTTTGTTAAAAGTAGTTTTATGTTGAGAAGAATGACCCAATTATGTAATTATTTAAATAATTTAGATTGGTACTCTGAGCAAGACGACCTCGTTTACAGTTCTTGAATTAATCTATCAGGTCGATACGGAACGCTGAATATTCTGTCAGAATTATCTGTTTTCTGTATTTTGATAAACTATAACCTTAGTTATTACTGTTGAGACTATGCCTTTTCCACTGGCGGCTCTACGGGTGTTGCAGGCGTTGCATTTGCACACTTAATCAAAATTGCACACTGTTCATTTTTATCGCTTTTTACACTTTAAGTGACTATGAAAATGTAAGTAAGAAAAATTTACCATCACTTTTCAAAATTTAAAAACCAGGTACAGGATTTCTAACTGCATAGAGCATATTTTGGTTTATATCTCATATAGCACTGGACGTCTACTAGAAGTCCATTTGTCATTCAAAATTAGACATACATTGGACATCCACTGAACGTCTGTTTTTGTATGCCCATTGGACGAACGTTAGCGAATGTGAACTGGAGATCCTGTTTTGGTTCATACTTTGTCTGAATATTTTTGTACGTAAATTGCAGTCTCTGCAAATTTCGGGCATCCTTGACTGACGATGTCTGTTCTAACAGAATTTCTCTCATTTGCATCAGGCTTTAATCGTTTAATTAGTTATTTTTATGTTTAATAACCCTAATGTAAGTGGAATCAATTTCACATAATATCTTCACTAATATGTAGGCAATACTTTAAGAATAGATTCTTTGGCCAAAAACCTACATAATCATATAGTAAAAAACGCACCATTTTTGAAATATAGTGTTAGAGTTCGTATTAAAGAGATTTCCTCCACTGGCGGGAATATACATCCACAGAATAGTAGACGTCATCGTGTGAAAAATTCAATCTCGATATTACATTTCGTCTGCGAGATAACAAAAATAAAAGTAGATTCGCTCCTTTTCAAATTTCCGTTTGTGACATAGATAAACATTTTAGAATCGTAAGTAAATTCTAATAACAACAATGCCAAAGTTTCATTTCAGTACTGTTTCTAACAGATCTTTAACACATTGTATCTCTTTTGATTTTATTTTTGGCCAAAAATCGCACTCTTCTATTACTTACGTATGCCAAAAATTCTTCTAATTTCCCTTTTTTGATGGGGTGATACGTGTTCTAACACTACTGAAAACTTGTTGGATCTTGACAAAACTTGATAAAGTTGTAATCTCGATCATAACAAGCAATAATTTGAAATCACCCTACTCACAATTCTTTTTGCTAGTTGCTAATATTAGAGTTATCGCATTCTGCATTTTCATCCACTGCAATACTCGATCCTAAAACCTCAGAATTGCCTTTCCAAAGTCTTTAACATTATTAATTTGCAAAATGTAGCTGTCTTGGAACGTATCCTCCATTTGGTAGCAACAATTAATCTAATTGCTATCACTTATATCGTTTTGAACAGTTAGGGCCAAATTTCCCAAGTTTGATTAAATTTGTTGAATTCCCATATTTTCAACTTCATTACTGAACATATTTATCTTTCTGAATCTACTGTTTCGGTACTTCTAAAAAATATTAACAAAGTTTTGGGTTTATGTGCTAAATTTAAAATTCGCTCTTGGATTAGTGCACTTCCAATCTCTCCATTTAACCTCTTTAAGTACTTTTCGTACTTGTACGTGTATTAACTCTAACTCTTTTAACAGGGTAAATAAAAAACTTTTTATCTTGGGAAGCTTAACAGAGATTTCATTTCTTTCAGAGCAGGATTCAAATTGAAGTAAGAAAAAAGAGCAAACACTGCATCTATTTGCAATCTGTTGTTCATCCATCTTGAACGATTTTCTTCATAAATTTAGCAGTCAATTTCTATCTACCTACGTATGCGTCATGCCGTTTTCGTTTTCCAAATACGCTGCTACTCTTCGAGTCGCATTTAAGACAAGAAGAAATCTAGTGGTAATAAGTCGTCAGGTAATCGCGCAGGCCAGGAAAATTTCCGTTAAGAAATGTCGCGACTTCTCTCTCAAAATGCGACCATCTTGTTGGAACTACATAGATACATTTTCTATATACTCTGACCAACTTTTCTAAAGAAAGTCTCGGTAATCACAATAAGAGGCTCTTCGATGAAATACGATCCAATAGGATTTACTAACCCACACCATACGTCTAAAGAAAATCCGATGTTGATGGTTACCTACAGCAGGCACTTCGCGTGGGTGCTGCTGCGGCCAGGTATGAGAATCTTCAGTAATATTAATTCGAGTAGACTGAGTCTTACCCTTAAAAAAGATAGTCTCCCAGGAAGCAACAGTTGTTTCAACAACCTTAGTTTCAGCCAGATGTGATGGAGGCTTTTAGAATGGGGAAATACGGCAAATGTAACTTGTTCCTATTGAACAAAGACAAGTTCAAAGATCTTTTAACAGTAGCATCATTTGGATTTGACCGAGTCAAAGTTTAGTATTGATGACAATTGGCATGTTTGACTTGAATTGTCAAGTTGCCGAAAGGAACGGTAGCAATTCAGTCGGGAGAAGCATAAGAGGACGTAAGTCATTTTGCGGCAGTACTCGCGGTAGTGAACGCGAGATTGGCTTATAACATTCAGAGGATGAAGCAGCAAACCAGTATTATTTCGCGCAAAGAGGTAGTTCCTCGTGAGCTGACCCAAAAAGGATACAACGTGGCTTGGAATACTGGTTGTGAAGTCGTCTTAGTTACATGTAGTTTTCAACTACATTAATAGTGGATCTTAAATAAAGAAAGCAACATTCAAAATGTTTACTATGGCTAGGGAGTAACTCAGGAGCAATATTGAGAAAAAGGCAATTCCATGGTATATAAATCGAAGAGGCTCTAACATTTAAGTGTTAATATATCACACTGCAATAAAGAACTCTTAAGACTGTCTGTTACTAAATTTAATTGTATCGGTATCACATTTGTTTATGTTTAAAGCGTTTGCCTCTGGACTAATATAAGAACAGAGAGTAAGCATATTGTTGATGGAGTTCAGAGGTGCAAGTTACAAATCCAAGGCTTATACACATTGTAGTGCATTCCGGTATACATAAAATAACAATATAACCTAGAAAAACCAACTGTAAATCGTGCTTGGATAATTAACAAGATTTATAAATGCAAGAGCATCACGTGATTCTTTAAATTGGAAAGCAAAAAGAGTAATCTTAATTATAATAAGAATAATCTTTATTATTTCGCATGTAGGACTCTAAACAATTTTAAATCATCCAAAATCGAACTTATATTGACTTTTTCAGTATCAATGATATTTCTTCTTGAATTAATTATGATTTTGTATTTTTTTCTTTTTTGGGAATTCTGGATCTGTACCAAAATTCACAGCAACCCCACGCTTGGATCAACATTATCTAACCTCTTGATGATTTATTGTAATTTTGACATTCTCTCTTCATTATTTGGTTTTGCAAACTTTCTAATAAATAATTCGCGAAATAACAAATTATTTGACCACATAATTCTGCACAGTCATTAAAGTACCTAAAGGTAGGTGATTCTTCACAATAGTTTTTACTGCCTTTCATATTTCCGTCAAGACGGCGTTTTTCTAAGTAGCGAAGTCCAGGAATTGTCTAAAAATATAATAATAAGTCCAAAAAACTCACAATAAGTGCAACGTACGCTATAACAGCAAATTTTAAGAATCATGAGTAAGAAAGAAACTCCTACAATGAAATAGGAAAGACCCATTGTAATTGTTTGTATCCGTATTGTGAACGATTAGCAATAATAAAATTTCCTATTGTGATTAAGTGATTATAAATAAATATACGTTCTCACAATTATTTGATGTAAAGATCAAAGAGCAAAACGTTTATTGACACCTTCTCTAATTCTTAGCAAAATGATGCACATTATAAACGGTAACCTTGACATTCAAAAACACGGTCAATGTGTTACCTACCAATTGGTTGATTTTTACTATTTGTATTCCTTTTTTTAATGTAATAGCGTATGGTCAATACCTGTTTGCCTTTTTATAAAGCAAACATATCTGATAGCAAAAAGTTGAAGGTAACTCTTAGTTAATCCTATGATTAACGATTGTTCACGCTACATTCAACATCACATTATTTATAATCTACAGGACGGCGTAAAAAAATAAAAATTCATTTTTGGATACCATAAAAATGGTTTCTAAGGCAAAAAATTCAAGAAAAACTGCGAAACTTCTTTTAATTGGATGTAGTATTATTAGATCATTTGGATTATAATATCAACATCTACGTCAATAAGTAAACATATATATATATATAT
>VTPC01090050.1:23893-241087 GCA_011009095.1 Ignelater luminosus
TATTTGTGATCCCCTAAAATTGCTATTTGATATTGTATTAGATGACAAAAATACTTTTATAATCATCATAAATTGCAAAATCAGATATTGATCATGGAAATCTTTTTTTTTTTTTGGCATGTAGAGATCTTGAGAAGTTTCTAGGTTAAAGAAGCCCATTCAAATGTATTCAACTAAATGGTTTCTATTAATTGATTATATAGATTCTTATCCAAAAAGGACATAAAAATCTGAAATATGATCATTGTAAACCCTCTTTGTACTTACCAAACTGAATAGCAAAACTAAATCTCCATACATCTTCCAATTTTGCAACCCATAGTATGAGAACAATATTATCTTCCTTAAATGAAAGAATAAGTAAGATATGGAAGGCGAATGCTGTTCATTGCCTCTTAACCAACTATTCTTGGAGTCACAAGATTCCCCAATTCAAAGTCACATCTTAAATGTTAGGTGCAAATATGTAATATCAAAATTGTGCATAACTGCATAGGTAAAGGAAAGAATTGTTAAGTACTAACCGATCAAATAAGAAAATATTATTATCAATGCAAAAATTAGGTTTGATTTGGTAATAGAGTTGATTTCCAAGAAAGGGATGAGCTAAAGAAGTGAAAGAAAATTGTTAAAATCTAATTCCAAGTGCTCCATGACTATTTCTAACAAATAAAAGCTGTTTTAAGTGGAGATTTACTAATTAAATCAGTCACTTTTTATATTAAATTTATTTCAGAAATACATAATGTTTTTGTTTTTTTCGTTTTGATTTTGATGCTAATAGTAATACCGATATATGTTAAACGCATCATACTTTGAGCAGTTTTTTTTATTTACACTTTGAAGTGTGAAACAGTGAAACTTTTTTCGTATTTTTATTTTATTGTCATCTTAAACTCTTGACTAAACAACAAACTACAATAATTACTCTGAAATAAAAAATTATGTATATCTGATCTCCATCAATGATGCCATTCTGAGACGTTCCATATTTGCCAAACAGAAATACCAAAAATAATTAATATATAATGGTAAGCTTTTAGAATTCAGCTTTGTATTTATTGTATGTTGTTGTTTTAGTAAGCAATACTGCACAGCCCAATGAAAATTCCTTTTTAAATACAGACGGCGGATTTGTGTTTCCAGTTGACAGTGACAACCCACCTCCCAGACGACCGATACAACCATCATCCAGAAGCAAAAGTGAAGAAAGTAAGTAAAACACTGGACGTCTCTACTTAAATAAAAACAGTTCTTTTTCAGAATGTGTTGAATACACAAAATCAGTAACAGGTATTGTAAGCGCTGCTCCTTTAACAATAGATCCCGATCAAATTGTTTCAGTCCCTATTGAAAAATGTGAAAATGCTGGGATTTCATTAATAGTAGGAGGTGAACCAGCCTCAGCTGGAGAATTTCCTTTTATGGCAAGCAAATCTTATTTGTCTTAAAGTAGATATATGTTAATCAAATTTTAAATTTATAGGCAGCTGTTGGATATAATGGTATTACTGAAATAGAATGGAATTGTGGCGGAACTTTAATTAGTGATTACTATGTTGTGACTGCTGCACATTGTACTGAGACTCGTGATCAGTAAGTGAACTTGATGGTAAATAATAAGTAATAAATAATAATACATGATAAAATTTTCAGGAGAAAACCTGTAAAAGTTCGTTTGGGTGATCTAGATCTCAAAAAATGATAATGACAATTCTATACATGCCGATTATGATATAGCAGAGATCAAAGTACACGAAAGATATAGATTGCCAGCTAGCTACAATGATATTGCATTGCTAAGATTAGCTTCCCAAGTTGTTTTCACCCAGTTCATTAGACCAGCTTGTCTTTGGTCTAGAAAACAATTAGATACTACTAAAACTATTGCCACTGGGTGGGGTAGAATAGGAGTTGGTAAGAATTGTATGGCAAAATATAAAATATTAATACTACAAGGCTCTTTTCAGCTGATGATCTAAGTGACAAGTTATTGAAAGTTGAACTTAATGTTTTTGATAATTCATTATGTAGTAAACGATATTCAAGCAGTAGAAAATTACCACAAGGTATAGTGAGTACGATGTTATGTGCTGGTAAATTAGAAGGTGGTAAAGATACATGCCAGGTAAATATAATTGTACATATTAACAATAAATCATATTTATGTTGGGTAAGTTTTTAATGAAAGTTACTGAAATGGTACAAGCAAATCTTGAAGGTATGTTCTGCTTTGTGCATTTACTAGTATTAGCAAATTAACAATGTATTTAAATGCTCTAGTTATTGCAATCATATTTAGATGTGTATGGTAGATTGATTGTTGGTTGTTCTTTGAAATGTTTAACATTGTCGATTAGAGGTAATTTGAAAAATGAAAAAATTAATAATACAGAAGATAACAAAAAGTTAGCAAGTGACAAAATCCTTAAATCAATCATGTTAATGATCATGAATAGCAAAGAAAATTCAGTGCGTTTGTTTTCTACTCCAATGACTATAGCATGTCTGTTTGGTATTTTGGTATAGGTTTTAAAATGTGAGTAAAGAACCTTTTTAAATTTAATGTTCACCTCTTTTCCAATATTCACTATATACTATAATACTTATTACAAATTAGTCAAAAAAAATCTACTTGATGCAAAGGTTTTGTTTAATCACCATCTTTTATGTCTTTAAATGGCACTATGAATCTTAACAGTTATTTTCTTTTATTTGCAATGATGTCAGATCTGTAACAATAAAAACTTACAAGATACTGTCTAAGCCATGTAAACTCTTTCACCATAATAAACAAAAAGCTATCAAAAAGTAGAATTGCTCTTTTGTTACATAGAGCATCTATTAAAAGTGAAACAAAAGAAATCCACAGCCAATTAACATAGACAAACTTATCTTACAGTGTTGCAGCAACAGAGCAGCTATCTTGACAGCCCTGTATGTCACTTCACCATCCTTGGTGAAGTCTGATAATCTATTATTATATGAATGTGTAGGTTAGAAACCCAGCATATTGTTTAACTTTTTTTGAAGGGCACCATCAAGTAGTATACTGTGATCAGACTGGTCCAAATGCTTTAAAAATAAACCTGGCTTAGCCCAAATTTGAATCTCTATCTGGGTTCTTACCTCCTGCACATTTACACTCAGGAGAAAAAAGCAAAACCTTTACATTGTGAATGAGTCATAAAAGCTGATGTTTTACGACATTGAAAGAAAAAATAAATTTTAATTAAACAATTTATACAAAAGTGAAAGGTGGGCAAATAATTATGGACAATAGAGTGTACATGAATAACACAAATCGCTATATTTCTAAATCTGGTATAACAAAAATTAAATCTGGAATTAACTTAAACTCACGTTTAGAATAAAAAAAGTTCTGATAAACATATGTCCTAAAGTGCACTGTTTTTGAGACACAGGATGTTAAAAGTCTTATTCAAAACTTCACTTTGAGAAAAAGATATGTTAAGCCATTGGAAGAATCAATAATTTTGCTAGTTTTGAAATCTATACAAAATTCAATAAAAAAAAGCTTCTTTTTTACTTTTCATGTTTTTGAGTAAAACAGAATTCTTTAGTAATTTGTTTGTAATTTGATTTTTCTCAATATCTTGAAAACTACTTGCAATATTCAGTTGGAATTGTTTGTACATTTATTACAAGAAAACACCCCTTTTGTGGTAGAATTTAATTTTGTTTGCGAGTATTTAAGACGATGTTTAACTTTAATACTCTATAATCTATATTTAGAAAGCTGAGAATTCTAGACTTGGGTCAACCATTTCAAGACCATGCTGTATAGATGAACAAGTCTCGAGTTTTGCAAAAGTTGGCCATAGTTTGGTTATCAAGTTTGAATAATCTGAATGCTTAGCATCACCTAATTTGAAATCCTGAGACTAGTATATGATTGAGCAAATATGCAGATATACACAGTGATATTTAGTGATATGGCCTCTGTGCATTATTTCTATTTATCTCGATGTTATAAATGGTGGGTTGCATTACGAACATTCTATTAAATCTAATGCCACGGTAGTTAGTCAATGTTTGTTTTAGTTAAGATGGTTTGTAATTATTATTGTAAAATATTTAAGTAAAATATGTTATTAAAATGATATTATTTACATCACAGATTTACTAGTTTGTGAAGGTAGAGATTAGACTACAGAGATGTAAAACAAAAGATGATAGATACAATTAGATTTAGAAAACTTGAGTATTTTTTAAACTATGTGCAACTGCACCAGTATTAAAGTTTCTGTGTTAATTTGTACTTTAATTCAACTAAAACAATCATAATCTCAACATTGACTATTTCAGAAAAAAAATGCTCACTTTTGTTCTAAATCTTCATTTATTATATTATGATGGTGTTAAGGTAGAAAAATTAAATGCTCAAGTCTTAAAACATAGTTCATTAAAAATTAACCTGAATGCAATAAGTAACAATAACTTGTACTTTTATTTTTTCATTCACATAATGACTACTGAATTTAAATACAATGAAAGTAAGAACAAAAACAGAAATAAACAGTAATAGTATGTTTATGGTTAGCCACTTTTGAGCCTTTTCTGATTTTAAGTTTATTACAACCCCCTTAATTATTTTAAGTACCTACACACAAAAGTTCTTAAAAACCATCTTCCGTAATTTATGTTTAACAAATGTTCTTTTTGCCTACAGGGTGATTCAGGTGGACCATTATTAGCACAAAATGAAAAAAATCGTTGTATATTTCACATAGTAGGTATTACTTCATTTGGTAAAGGATGTGGAGGGCCAAACCTACCAGCTATTTACACTAGAATCTCTGAATACGTGCCTTGGATTGAAAACATAATATGGTAGTTTATTTTTTAAAATGTACGTATATTTCAAATACAATATAAAAAATTGCACATTGACAAAATTTTCCAAAAAAAAAAATTAATTTTAATATATTATTTCGATAGATTTTGATATTGTAATATAAATAAGAATTATAAAAATTTTGTACAAATTCACCAGGTCTTTAAGTTTTTTTTTGCAACCTATTATAATTTTAACTTGTACAAGTTCTTATAGCTTGCCAAATGGCTACCAATAGCGTCTTTATCTTAGAATAAGTAGTTTCAAGTATAAATTACTGACTAGACTGAATAGTTACGAGAAAGCGTTACGGCCACTCATCGACTCCTTCATCATGAACAGTATGCCAAGTTAATCCATCACCAATAGGTTCATGCCAAGACGGTAACAATACATGCATAAACCAAGATCTGTAAAACTTTGTTATTATTATAATTATAGTATGAGAAGTAAAAAAGAACACACCGTCCTTGAACCAGTCCAAGAAATATCCTCCAATTCTTTCTTGCACCAAAATTATATGGATTAATATACACTTTTCCTAAATTCTGTAATCTCGTTGTTTCAGCTTTATTTATATTTGCTTCTATACTCGTTTCTCCTCTACTGATTAATCTACTGTGCCATGATGCCAACCCTCCTAATGCTACCAATACACCTAGGTTATCAAATAAAATAAATTAAATCTTATCTAATTTATTTATTATTATTTTTTAAAATAAACTAAAAAAAACTGAGATTTTACCACAATTAATAAGTGCCATATATATAATAGCGCGTCTTCTCCATGGACTAATTGGTTCGTATCCCTGATTCATATCATCTTCTACAAGAGCACTTACATCCAAATATAAAATATCAGTCTACAAAAATAAAATATGTAAAAACCTAAAGACACCGACCATCATGTTTTACATACTACAGGTATAAGAGCTCCTGTTTTGTTATATTTTACAGGATGTCCTTCTAGCTCAGGGTCGTCGGAATCTTCAGAAGTCAACCAAATAGCTGTGTATGCAAGATCAAATCCAAAAATTATAATGAATAAAACTCCCACAATCATATAAACAGTGTACAGGAAAAAAATACCTGTGATTTCGATATCCAACACAATTATTTAACCATGCTGTATGTTTAATTAAGGAAAAAATTGTGAATATTTTCATATATTTTATTTATGCATGTGCTTTTGATATGTATTTATTGTTAATGTTTTTTCTTACTTTCTAATAAATAATACTAAAACCAATTAAGGATACGGCAATGATGGTCCATTTTTAAAATGCAGCGATTACATACAGAACAATGATGAGTTCTTGGAGGTTTTGGAGCTATACATTTCTTACAAATACTCACAGCTTCTGTTATTAATTCTCCCTAAAATGAAAATTCTTAAATACTAGGGTTTTGATCTCATTTTTCTCAACTTCTAAGTATTCTTCAGGATTACAATTAACAAGAAAATATTAATTTAACATCTATTTTCAACAGTAAGTGTAGTGAAACATGAATTTTTGAAGGATTGTAAATGACTGGAAATAAAAACTTATGATGAAAAATGTTTTTTTCTTATAAATAATACTCCTTTAAAGTTACATCAATAACAATAAATTGTGCAAAAATAAAATTTTTGAAATGATATTTATAAAGAGTAATAAAGTACCTGTGGAGGGTAACCTGGAGGTGTGATAACTGCCATGTAATAATGAAATGAAATATTAATTAACAACCAATGACCAACAATCAGCAAAATAATACATGTCAGTGGACTTCGATTCCACCAGTATGGAAGACCGATCCAATAGGCAATACAAACTACGGAAGCTGTTAGACAGATGACAGCCACAACAAACAGCTAAAAATAAGAAAAGTAAGTTTGTCTATAGTAGGCTTTTCATTATTAAAAAGATTTACCGGACCAATTGCGTGCGTGAAGTTGTCAACAAACCAAAACATAGGTTCCATACATACATCAGCAGCATAACTTTGTTCCATAAAATGATTGTATGTTAATGACCGAATTGCAAAACAACATCTTCGACAAAAATTTTTCCCAAAATAACTAAAATTATACATTTAAAAGTTAAAACAATGGTATATTTAAAAAGCATTAAAATAAGTGTCATCTTACTAGAGCAACTTTGGTAATCTATGTATCTTCCAGTGGACGATAACCATTTTAAACTACTCTAATGTCATAAAAAATGGAATTTCATACTAATTATCTTCGAACATCAAAAATTCGAATGTATAAAAGGGAAATTTCGATATATAAAATAAATGTTTGGAATTAAATACTTCATACTGCAACATAACCTCACACTACAAACATCACTTTTAAACTGTACTTATTATATGTCAGATAGAAATTATTTTATTTTATAAGCCATTATTATTATGGGAATTTCAGTTTAATCTTATATTTCCATACATACACACTCTTTCATACAGAAATATTACGGCAATGTACACCTCGATCACTGCACCATTCCGCAATTGATTTGCGAAATTGTGTACACTCGCTACGTATGTATACGTACTACCGTGACTACACAATGCACAAGAATGTGTCGTGTATAATACGTCCTACCAAAGCTTTCGCTTTGTTATTTTAGTAGCTGCAAAAAACATCTTTAATTAAATTATAAAACATCCTATTCTACTATTTAACTTTAACAACTCGTAAATAAAAAAAATCTTTTTTAGACATGGCAATATGAAGACATAAAGTTGTTAGATAATCGTTTCCATTAAAAACTTTTAGCACATTCAGCATAATTAGAAACTATGTAAAATTCATTATTATGTAAAATGTCTGATATCATTATACTTTTATACAGTAAATAAATAATAATAATAATGACTTTCCCTAGTTTTTCTTTTTAATTTTAACTTGCATTTTGCGTGTTTTTAATATCGATTTTACCAGAAAACAAGCGTACTATGACATTCGTGGATAACAATTGATATCGTTAACTCGTTATTACGTAATATATATAAAGTTGAATATTATTGTATCGTAATAACTGGGACATGTACAGCGGGCGTTGCCGCGCGAAATCTCGATTTTTCTTATAAGGCAAATAAGGAAAAATGTAAGAAGATAATTGGGAGCACTTAACATTATATAATAATGATAATACGTCTTGAGGCGCTGAAAATAAGATGCAAAAATCAGCCTAAAGTGTATTTTTTATTGAAATTGCTTTACGTGTTTCAGCGAGAAATTGTTTATTATCGATTTTATTTAGATTATTGCGAACTTTACAATAATTGCATTCCATGTTTGCTGTTTGTCCCTACATCTTTAAAGTTTTTTAGCCATATCCTCCTTATAAGCTGACCGCTTATGTGTTTTGTCTCTATCTATTCTTAAAGAATCTTGGTAAATATTCTGTAATTTTCTACTACAACAAGAAATCTAAAGCAGTTTGAAAGCTATGTAATTTAATTTATTGGTTGTGATTGGTTATCACCTCTTTCTTCGAGAATGTCACTATGTATGTTTTGAAGCGTCACTCGAAGCAATAGTTGTACTTGTATACACGAATCTATTTTACTATACAGAATTGTTTTGATTTTTATCATGTTTGACTATTCAACCATTTCAGCCTTTGATATTGATGTTGAATTCGGTAAGCGAAGATGTTAGCGGCAGCAATTCACCTTAGTATGGTACAGGATGAATTCAACCACGTTTTAAGAACCCTATCTGATAGATTACGTTTAAAAAGTCTCGCACCGTTGTTGTTTGAGCTAACTGCAAATATTTTGGTCATTATCTTAGAAGCATTATCTACAAATACAGTCGTGACTCTATCATCAATTCTCAATAATTTTAAAATATTAAAATAGTCAGTGAAGAACTCTTGTGCATTTCCTGAACTTCCTCTTTAGTTAAATAAGTAGACACACGTCGATTAATGATCAGATCGTGGAAATACACACGAGGTTCTCCACAGGTAAGGATGCGTATTTCTCTTCTGTGGTGTATCGCGGTGAACAACCACTTGCAGGAATTAAACGATGCAATTACTTTTGGGCGCAGAAAAGTTATTGAAGGAATTGCAATAAAAATGTTGAAAGGAACTTTAAACTTACTTAGTTAAAATGATGACATATGGGATAAATCTATGAATATTGCTGTCGAATTTCCAGAAATTATCTTCCGAGGAAATGTTAATAATATCTTGTAGGTATGATGCTGAGTAATTTTATATAATTGGTTCGCTGCAACAAATGATGAACAAATTGTTCCAAAAATCATTGCCCCCTACAGTCTCTGGTTTGTATATCTTCATAAAAACTTCCGAGTAGCTTGATTTTTATTAAATATTATTAAACACTGAGCAGTCTGGCTTGCTGGCAAAATTTGTGTAGGCTTTGGCGGTTATGTCGGATGTGAACGGACACGGCAACAAGATAAGCTGATTGTCTTTCGCTTTTTCGAAAGGTATCTCATATTTCAGAGAAACTGGTCTTCGATAGTTGGCAATGGTAAGGTAAATGGCTTTCAGAAAATCCAACCATTACCAATCGTTTTTTGTGTATATCCTATATCTTCTCCAGGAGTGAGATTTTGATGGTTGACATTGGTAGAGTAGGAACAGTTTCAGAATAGCATAGCAACTCATTACTTATACATTGGTTGCTATGCCATTCTAAAAATGTCCCTACTCTAGTAGGATTGCCTACATTCAATTCGGGTACCACCAATTGTCTTTTGATTTTTTGACAGATAACCCATAATTTAGGAACAGCTGGTCCTCGAAAGATGGGACTTTGATCGTGTCAGTGGTAGTGGAGTTGTCTTTAGATGATCCGGACATCACCGGCCATCTTTTGTTTTCTTTTTTGACAGATGTCCTAAGTATCAGGAATGGATGGCACTATTGAGGGTGGGCTTTCACTGATAGCGGTGGTAGAGGAGTAACTTTTAGATCAATTGTGTTGTGTTTTTTTTGATATAATATTTCATAGCTCAGAAACAGCTGGTCGTAGGCAGGTGGGGTTTTGATTGTTGGTACTAGTGGAGGAATGGCTTTCAAACGGTTTGGGCACCTTTGGTCATCTTTCGTTTTTCTTGACAGATATTGTTATATTTATACTATCAAGGCTGGACTTTGATCGATGATAGTGGGAGAGGAGTGGCTTTGAGACGATTACTAGCACCGCAGATCGTTTTTTGTTTTTTTCACATTTATCCCATAGCTCTGGTTGTAAGGTTTTGATTGTTTGCAGTGATAGTAGAGTAGCCTTCAGACGATTGGAGCATCACCGATTGTCTTTTGTTTTTTTAACAGATATTCTACATCACATGAGCGGCTAGTTGTATCGGTGTGAAACTTGCATTGTTGGTAGTGGGGAGGGAGTGGCTTTCAGATGATCCGGTCATCATCGGTCGTGTTTGGGTTTTTAGATAGACATCCTGTATCTCAGGGACGGATGATTCAATCGAATTCGATCTTTGATTGACGGCAGTGATAGAGGAGCGGGTTTCAGACGATTTCTAGTACTACCAATAGTTTTTTGTTTTCAGACATTATTTATCTCATATCTTTGGCTGTAGGAAGGACCTTTGATTATTTGCAGTGGTAGAAGAGTGACGGTTGGGGCATTACCAGCCGTCTTTTGTTTTTTTTAACAGATATCCCATACTTATAATAAAAACAGCTGGTTGTATCGATATGAAGCTTGGATTGTTGGTAGTAGTGAGGGGATGGCTTTCGGACGATTCGGAAATCATCAATCGTCTTTTGCTTTTTTGTTTTTTGACAGATATTTTGTATCTCAGGGGCGAATGATTTTATAAAGACTGAACTTTAATCGATTGCAGTAATAGAGAAGCGACTTTCAGACGAACTCAGGAACTGCTGGTGGTAGGGAGGTAGGACTTTTCGATGTTTTGACAGATATTCCATATCTTAGGAACAACTGGTTCTATCGAGGCGGAACTTAAATATTTACTAGTAACTTTTTTTGTATGTTTTCTAATTAATTATATAAATATCTTAAATTCTATTACTATAATACGAACGCTCACAACTACCGTGTTTAGTAGAATTTCGTTTACACGCATTCAAAAGCTTTGGAAATATTTCGAAAATATAAATTAGGTACCTGGAATTCTAAAGTTGTTATCTAGAGATCAATCAATTTCTCATTTATAACTTTAATTCAAATTAAATTTTATTCTTTATAAAAAGTGCTTCAACCTGGCGGTTACTACCTTTTCTAGAATTTTGGAAATAACTAATAGTGATATCAGTTTGTTGGTTTTTTGATATTTTTTTTCTTTCTATATAAAGATTTTATAACAGCTAACTAATTCTTTGGAAACATTTCTGTTCTAAGAGAGCAATTAATTGCATCCGTGAGTGATGCGGTTAATCGTTTTGTTATTACTAGCGGAATTTCATCAAAACCAGTTGAAAATTTATTTACCAAATTAAACTCTCTGTACGTAAGTACGTAATAATAATAATAATAATAATAATAATAATAATAATAATAATAACGTCGCATGAAAATAAAAGACTAAAAATCTAAATTATTGCAGTTTCTTATCGATTGAATTAAATTTATCAAATGTATTAACTAATTGAGATTTTGTTAATTTTCTTAAAATCTCAATGTTTCTTTTCTCTAAAGCATCTTTACTACTACTGTTTCTTGTTGACGTAAAGAATAATAGTCATAGATCATTAAATACTTACTTACTTACTTTTAAATAGATCATTCAAAACATTCAACTTTGAGTTACAGCGCAGTTATGCAAAGGACTAAAAAAACTACTGACGACATTAAATTCTACGTTGAAAAGTGTGAACAATGCTAAAATGATTTGGTTCTAGTTTCGAAAATTAAGGAGTTATAGCAAATTGAAGGAATCGGCAATTTTTCACTTTTTCTCTCTAGAGAAAAAACAAAAGACGGCAGCTTGTTTCTGGCAACGGTAATGGAATAAGCATGAAAAAAGAGATAAGGACTACCTAAGCCGTTTTCATTTATCTGCGCTAATAAGAAAGTTACCCATTTAATCCTATTGAAATTGGACCGCATTGTACAGTATTAGACATAATCATCTAAGAACAAAAATCTTACCACAAAAAAATTCAGGAACAACATATACAGGGTGTAGAAAGGCTTTTCTCCGGTTTAATAGCCTTTGGCTAATAGCAAATTCAGCAAATAGTGTCATCTATGACAGAAACAATACTGAAATAAGTAAGTGATGAATTTGATTTTCTCAAATATCTATCCAAACCGTGCCATTAAAAAGAGAAAGTTGACTATCGTCTGCCAAAAAGTTTCTGGTTTACACAAAGTCTATAAAGAACGGTTTGTAGTATTCCATGAGCTACACCATCTGGTCTTTAATTTATCGAATTCGGATAATAAATGGGGAACGCTACGGTTTGCTTCTTTTTTATTATACACCCTGTATACGCTATGTGATTTGGTTATGTATTCAATAAAAAGGTTTTATAAGATACAAAAGGAATAGTAAATAAGTTTAAGATACAAGTAAATATTATAGTCCTCATGAAATCTCTTCTTGGTAGTACTGTACAGCCCTACAGTCCTTATAAACCAGCTGTCACAGTTTATTATATCTGCTTTCTTTAAATAAAAAGTTTAGTATTTAAAAAGTTGTTCGATAGTTTAGCATATTAACACAAGTGTAATTACTGTACTTTTAAAACCAGGTCAGTATATTTATTTATTTTTTGTTGTTTTCTAAGTTATGGTTATTTGATGTGTCGTGTCTACAAAAAATTCCCCGTTTCTTTGTTTATCAATGATTGTGATGTCTGGCTGTTGTAAATGGTTTGTCCCAGAACAATTGATCTCTATCCTTTTTCAATCGGGTGATTGAGTATACCTATAATAAGTTGTGTATCTTGTATCATGTCATATTAATTTACTAGATCTTTGTGTGATATCTTACCTGTTAAATTATGTCTTTCTGGATAGTCTATATCTGCCAATGCTGAAGTCATTATCCTAGATTTCTTTGATAAATTCCTTTGTTTGAGGGTATAGCTTTCCACTGGAAAGATAGTTACAGAACATTCCCCGATTTGAATTTTTCATCACATAAAGGTATCTACTATGGAACTCCTTAGATTTCCAGGTTTAAGTCCTTTGGGATACATAATTTATAGACATGTTGTAATTCCGCTGATAAAGTTTTAGGTGGCTGTAGTTGTCATCATGTTAATTACGATGCAGTTATCATACCCAAATTCCATTCTGTTATCTTTAGAAAATTCTTTAGTTTTTCCTAACAGAGCGCTAATTGATCTTCGTTTCTGGCATACAGTTTAAGATCCTCCATGTACAATAAGTATGTTATAACGATATCTTTTCTTGTTCCTTTAGCTAATGTAACACCATTTTACTATTATTCAGTAATTTACTCAATGAGTTTAACGCTAGTCAGGATTAAAGGGCTTAGAGTATCTCCTTGATAAACTCCTTTTTTAATTGGGATCTGTAGTCAAGATTAATTTGGTTTTCTTTGCTACTATCTTGTAAGGGGTTTATGTATATTCATTTAAATCTGCAGCATCTCTTCCAGTGGGTTGGAAATGTATTCTTTCAATACTCAAGTTATTCTTAATGACAGTGGGTCGCCTAAAGTCTTATTGGGTATTATATCAAACGTAAAATGTATTATATCAAAATACTTTGAGATTTATCTCCAAGGCATTTAAAGTTTAGCATTCTTCTTAATATAATCCTTGGTTGTTCCATTTCCAGTACTATCTATCCCTTCTTTGTTCTTGGGTCCTATGGTCTGCGATTCTCCTAATACTTTTTCCCTCTCTTCCGGATTTTTCATACTTTCATAGTCTTTTGTTCTTTATATCCTGTGGTGCCTTGTACTGGATTCCTATTCGATTCTAGTTTTGAAATTTTCGACCTGCCTTTAGGTGATCCACATCAGTAAATCTTACCATGAATTCTTTCAAATAGTCTTTTATACATTTGACTTCTTTATTTTGCGTCATTTGTTGTTGATGACGTTTAAGCTCTATACCTGTTAGGCATTTTTCTACAGATATTTGTTTTTTCTGAATGTCGAAGACTAAGCAGCACTACTGAGAAAGTACAGAAACCTACATTCCATCTTCTCATCACAAAATTGACAAGTGTCAGTTTCTACATGTTTTCTTATTAATTGTTATGACTTTTAAGTATGCTCTGGTGGCAATAATTTCATCTTGAATTGCTCCGCCATAAAACTACTTTCGGTAAAACGAAGAGTCGATATCTTCCTATCTACCTCTGATTTATTAAGTGCCATATAGCCATTCATTTTTTTAGCAGTAAACTAAGTTGATTTTGTGATGCTAATCTGGAGAATACTGATTCATAGAAAAAGATTTCTAATCAGCCGAGAGGTTTAGCAATGCTACTTAAGGTTGTTTATAGGGACTTCATAAATTAATAAAACTTTACTTATTAGAATCTCGAGGTAAGTATGATCTATTAGTTGACGGATTAGAATTATTTCCTTAGATGTAGGTTTGGTAGTTCTTATGAATTTGATAGCTGAATTTCTTCGACGAGAAATTTAGACTTATTTTATTGACTTCCAAGTCACGAATAAAATACTAAAGCCTTTTTTGTAATCAATTCACGCAATCGAAATGTATATTTTCTTGGTGTGTACTTGGTTGGTGGAAACTGAAACACATTTTGCTGATGCTTTTCAGCGATGCTTACTTAAGTAATTTCAAAATTACAAATTTTGCATGTTTACAGTCTGGTTATGCAACTTTCATCTCATGGTATAAAGTGGTTAAACTGGTCATTAGTAGCCGTCATGCAGAGTCAGGATTTTCCTGTATTTATTGCTATCTCCTCAAAGAAGCTACCTGTATGCATATATCCAAACTGCTCCAGTCTAGAATATGCATGAGGATTTAGGAAAAAAGGAATTAAACACCATATTGTTGTCTAGTTTGCAGGAATTAATGTCTCATTTATATCCAGAAACAAATTTCCGAAAATTACCACATTTAACATTTCGAAACGTAATTTCCCCTTTTTTATTGCAATTAATAACAGATCTATTTTTTCTAACATTTGTATGGATTCTTCGAAATATTGTTTTCACAAATATCAACACTCGATAATATACTGTTAATTCTATTTGTACGATTACTATCGTAAACTTCATTAATGAGTAGAGGGAATTTCCCATTCCTATTCGGAATAAAAGTTCAAATAACGCAGCCGGACCATCACCAACCGAACCAAACAACTTTATTCAGTAAGTGCTCGCTCAAATATGTGGTTGTACAGAATATTTGGTAAGTTATTGCTAATATTTTAATTTGCCTGATTAAAAACGAATCGTGTTAATTAACTTCAGAAGCTTTATTTGCGTTGTGCGTAAACCAAATACGAAACTAAGTATTTATTAGATTCTTTCATTCAGTTTTAACAAATTAATAACAGCCTGTAACGTAATGTTTGAATATGTTAATTAAACATTTTGCGATATATCAGAAAAACAAATTTTTATGCAAATTGATCGAATTTTTCACATTTGAACGAATTTCTACATTTTATTCCAACTATCTTATATACAAATACGTTTGTATAAAATGTATAGAAAGAAAACTTTTGACCTCAGACCGCAGATAACCTGATCTACTTTAAAGATATTTTTATTTGTAACAATTCAATGTCGCTAGAATTGTCCAAAATAGGAAAGACAATCTATTAACAAATTTCTATTTCTACCTACTATTAAAAAATTAATGTTATGCACACTCACGTTGTACTCGATTTTACAACAAAGTTATTTTTTCAGTAACACTATGTGTAATCAAGGTCGTTTATCTTGCTGCAACATCAACCCCTTCGGCAGATAGTAATGAAAAAATACCACCTTCTGTAAATAATAGTAATTTAAATGAAGATGAAGACGACTATTATATGCCTGCTTCGGACTGGTCGGATACGTTCGACTGGAAGCTACTCAAGGTGAGATTTACAAATACAATAAACAATTATCTTTTAGGTATAATTCACTATAAAATATGTCCTCACGAAAGATATTCCAAGATGTCATAATCCACTTCCCTAGAAAACATATCTCGAAACAGACATATTCTCATTGGATGACTTTGAAAAACCCCTTAGATAACAATCAATTACCTAATTTCTGCATATAGAAATCTTGGTTTTATTTTTTCCCAGTCAGAAAATATTCTTTTTATCGAGACTGTTGTAACGTTTACCTAAAAAGCATTGTTTTTTATACTATATTTCAACAGGAGAATTCACTCAAACGAAGTTATTTGAATGAGAAAATTTAAGTAAGCAACTATAAATCAAGGACGTAAAGTACAAGATACAAAACACGAAAAACGTGACGGTGTCTCATGGATGAAAGAATATATTTACATCAACTAATTACAGTGGGGGACAATTGAAAATTAGAAATTTACTAGGAAAACAAGTTTTTATAAGTTGTTCGTATAATTAAAAATAGTCAATTGCCTCAAAGTCAAAATCTTTTAATAAAATGATCATATATGATTTTGGAAATGCCACAAATCTCGATGCAAGAAGTAAATTATTATTAACTAAATTTTGTTGATAGATTACCGTAGTAAGTACATAATGATATACAATATTGATTTGATACATAGTATACATTTGATATTCTAATTAAAATTAGTTGTTTTTAATATATACAAGGCGAGACATCTGTGGAAAATCATTCATTTTTATTATTAAAAAGCTTAAAAACAGGCAAAAGATTTTGTAAAATATTGTGACGGTTACTGTGCCGAAAGTTTGATAAATTGACTATTTTTAATTATCCTGTTAAATTTATTTACTAAGATCAAAACGCAAGTAAAAGACTAATAGAAATTTACCAGATGACTAATAAATTCATCGCTTTGGTAATCATAAAATCATACCCTTTACAATAATCTTATTATTGAACACATAATTTAGATATGTCACTGTATAGTAGTTTCAATTAAACCTTATCAGTTATCAGTATTTAAAGCCGAATATCATTTACTCTTGCAAGGTTGTTAAATATTCTTCTGACCTCAGAAGAAATGTATGTTGATAATCATTTTGTTTTCTACCATGCGAATGAGTAATCATAAATACTGGGGAATGATTATCCCGTATGACCAAAACGGATTATGAATAACGCATGTGTCAAATGTAATAGTAAACTGTAATTGCAAGCGTAGAGGCGAAACTAGATTACCGCAAAGCAGTTTTAAAAAATCATTATTAATTATTTTTATTAAGAAATATTCCTCTCTAGAAAATTATATTTGCAAAAGATACTTTTGTTTCTTCATTTTACTTGCGCTGATGATCACCTTGTATATGAAATTTAATTTCATTACATTGTACTTTTCTGCGTTGATAATTATTATGCATATGGGAATCAAAGTTTGATCTACCAACGTGACCGATTTGGATAATTTTACATATTTAAAATTCATTCAAACAAGGGCCATATTTTCTTCCGAAGTCTGAATGTTGCAAATTACTACCAAGGATATTTTAGTCTACTTATAAATAATCCAAGTGGAAACACTGGACGGTTTGCATCTCTGACTGCGATGTCCACTTTGACGTTGGTGGTAGCTAGTCTAAGCAGATGCATCAGAAAGAGAGCATTGATATGAACTTCACTTTTACACAGACATGGGATTCTAGATATTGACAACATCTTTGTATATGGTTTAGCAACAGGTGCTACCTATTTTGAATCTTGGTCAATTTTAATGAAGCATCTTCGTTTTAGTCAAAATCTATCAACTATCTTCAAATTGTTTTTCTTGTTGGAATCCTCTCACGCCTTGGTACATCGAATTCTCGTTAAAAACGTCTCTGTGTCTACAACCAACAGAGTTAAAGTAAAAAACACATCGACATTTACTTATGTCACAAAATGATAAGCGCTGTCTAGCTCTTATTAACAAAAATAACGTATGTTTCCTGCAACATAACAAAACTCCAGCTCATCAACTGCCTTTGATCAGAGAGAAAAATAAATTCCGGAACAATTAAAGTTTTGTCATATTCTACATATACTCTAAAGATTCTTTCGTCCTACCATAGTTTGTTTAGGTCCATAGCTCATTTCACTTTGCAACAATCTAGTCAAATAAAAATAAATATGGGTTCTTGCCATGGTAATGCACTTAATTTGTAATTTAGACTTGTAATCTCTCATCTTGTTTATTATTCATGGTAAACGTGCCCTCTCTGCTTTGTGTTAGAATATAACTGAGCTAAGAGGGTTAATGAAGGGCAAAGTTCGACCACTTTTATAACTTTTTAATGATTGATGAGTGACCATTTAAACGATGGAAGAGGACCTAGTCAGTATGCATTACTTGTGTTACTTTAATAAAAAATCAATTTCCAATAGAAGTAACTTTGAAAAAGATGCAGTTTCTGAGAACAAAACAAACTAAGATGACAGGTACTGAAGGTAACGCGTTGAAGATTTGAAAATCTTTCTACATCAGTAGCTTAGTTTGGCAAGTATCTCAAAGATCGAGACTATTAGCTGTTGAAGAACGAGAATGGGGATTATCTTATGGCATAAGTTATATTGCATAGAATGTCTTTCAGGTCATAGGGCTAATCGAGAGGATATCTTTTCTGTTACTATTTATCACCAAGTTAATAGAAAATTTGCCAGTAATAAAAGAATAAAGTCTCATTGACCAGTATATGATTAAACTACATTATTCAATAAAGAATTCAAATTTCCTGATGGGTAGACAAACCAAAAGTATAATGTGCCAAATGGAAGTCTAGAATAGATTTCTTTTTCTTGGCTAATTCTTATAAAAGTGGTCGTCAACTTGACTGTATACATTCGTTCTTTAACGTTTCATTTTTTACTTCTTTTCTTTTCTCTCCCCATTGATATTATCTAAGGATAAAAGGATTTAAATTTTTCTAGAGCGGTATAAACATTAACAAATGATATCTATAGAGAACAGCTGTGCTGTTTTGATTAAATTATTGCCAAATGTTATAGCTATCGTTTCTAACTAAACCTAAACCGATTGATGCAAAATAAGACAATATTAAATGTGCAAACCCTAAAAGAATAATTTCTGACCACTTTCTAAATGTAAAAAATTTACTTTTTAGGCTGTGTCAGCAAATGAGCGAAGAAACGTATTAATATCTCCATTAAGTTTAAAGTTAGCGTTAGTTATGTTGTATGAAGGCTCAGAAGGGCAAACAGAAAAACAATTTCAATCAATTCTGCAGTTTCCTGAAAGAGCAGAAATAAAAGCAAAATACAAATCTATTCTGAAACATTTGCAGGTAAGTCACCGTTATCTCATATATGTGTTTGTCTAAAATTATGGTTTTTAAACTTTCAGAAACACAGCACTGAACACACCCTAAAGATAGGTACAAGATTATTTTTAGAATCGTCAATTACCCCTATTCAAAAATATGCTGGTACTATTAAAGATGTATATGACACTGAAATACACCCTACAAATTTTAGCGATTCCATTAACGCTAGTAATTCTATTAATTTATGGATAGAAACGATAACTGCAGGTCATATTAAAAATTTGGTTAGTGCTGGTAAGTAAAATCGTCAAGTCAGATTTCCAATTTTATTATTTTAACAAAAATTAATACGCTTTTAGATGATTTGGCGGAGGATGTTTTACTACTTGTTGGAAATGCTATATATTTCAAAGGTTCCTGGCTCGAGAAGTTTCCTGTAGATAACAATCACTGGAGTGGATTTTATGTGACTCCTACAGAAGTAGTTAAAGTTCCCTATATGTCCACAACCGGAAAATATTTTGCCGCTGAATCAAAAGCTTTTGATGCAAAAATATTGCGATTACCTTACAAGGTAAGTTTAAAAACATAATGTTTGTGGAATTTGGAAGCTAAAGATATTTTTTAGGGAAACCAATTTGCCATGTATTTTGTCTTGCCTAACACTAAAGGAGGATTACCTGATTTACTTGATATTATTAATTTAGTAAGTCTCAAACGTCAACTTCAGTTTATGGACAACAGAACTGTCGATATCGTTATTCCTAAATTTAAATTCGAATATGCCACTAGTTTTACCAAGATCTTACAAGACGTAAGTCGGTTTTAATTGCGTTTTCTACGTTTGTAGTAACAATTAATTATTTAGATGGGGCTCACCAATATGTTCTCAAACTCTGCAAGTTTTCCTCTTATTGCCCGTGGTGTCGGTTATGGAACAAAATTCCTTTTTGTAAATGATATTAAACAGAAAGCTGGTGTAGAAGTCAATGAAGAAGGAAGTGAAATTTATGTAGCGACAGGTTTGATCTTTAATTATTATACTATGTGTGACGCCACTTGCACTTGAAAATGTTTCAGATATCGAGTTGGGAAGTAAATTTGGTGACGCTGATATTATTTTCAATGCAACCCATCCATTCTTAATATTTGTTGAAGAACGGAAAACAGGTTCGATTGTATTTGCTGGAAAAGTTGAAAATCCTTTGCAAACTGATTTTGTACCTCTTCCCTCTCGTTTTGGAGAAAGTGTTAACGAATCTTCTCAATCTGCAACTCCAGCACCAGGTAGGCAGCACTCAGATATTAAAGTGAATTTTACTGATAGAGGATTCATATTGTACAGAGAAACTTCAACTTAATATAACGAAGTTGTGAATAGGGATTTGTTTTGTTCCTTATCTTTTGTCTTTAAATGTGCTTTAATTTTTAAAATTGTATGAGCATCGTCTTTGAGGTTTTTGTAGAGGTGATGATTCTTCCCTTATACTGGTAGCTGGAAAAGATTAAATATAAATTTATACAGCAATTTATTCAATTATGTTATCCTATTCTATTTTTTTGGTCTGTATCAATTTTATCAAATGGGCAAAAAAAAGCTATTTAGAAGTAGATACTGTTTGAATCGGTTTTTTTTCTTTCTTTATATTAAAGTTACCATTTGATTTAATTAATTTGTTTTCTAAATAAACAACAAAACCCATATTAAAACAATTCAATGGATTCACTGTATCTTTTTGTAACAAGCTAATTTTGGCAAAACCATATCTATAAACAACTTGTTTGTCTAAATAGACATTATGATTAATTGATTTAGTGATATTAATAGGAGGTAGGTGAGACTATCTATTTGCTGTTTTCGAAAGTTTTTCCCAATGGTGTGGGACACCTAATTGTATACTGTATGTAATGATAAGAACATGCTGAAAAGAGAAATTAGATTTTAATTTTCTAATGAAAACATATATATTTTACTCTTCCCAGACGCTTTGTATTATCAAGAAAGATTTTAAGGGTGCTGTTTAAAACAAGAAGTTCACTTTTCATACTTAACCTGTAAGTCTAGAACATTAAATCAGCATGGCAACTTCGCTTTGCATGGAAGAAGATGACGATGCTCATAGTCATAATGTAATCTACTAAAAAATTCAAATTACTTGGTACATCGAAATTTATATGTAATAAAGATAAGTTGTACATAGATACTAACACGAATAGCTAATAAAACATTAGTGGTATAATGTTTTCTGCTTTTATTTTCATTTTCCTAAACATCCTTTAATTTAACTGTTACCTACATAAGGTGTTAGATATAGATGTAGTAGATATAATGTGTGTATTTTCATAACTTTAATTATTTATGTAGAAGTAGTGCATTTATAATTTATATTTTTACAAAACTAAATAATGTTAAACCGCAAAACCGCTTCCTGGATGTAGGTCTGCATGCAGTCACTATTTATATATCAGTTCAAAGAAGTACCTTGATAACTATATGGCCAAGGAACTTTGAGGATGTTAATTATCTATTATTATATTTATATATAAAATTGTCAAAAATGACGTTATGTACAGGTGACTAACAAGTTGTTATAGCTATACTATATGGAGGATAGTTTCTTTTCTTAAAAACTGTGTGATCAGGGCCGACGAAAGGCATATGGTGAATACGGAGCACTCCATACTTGAGATTTTTTTGAGTGTGGAGTTCCACGCCTGAAAATTTCGTATTTTAATTTTCAATTTTTGTCGATTAACATATATATTTTTTATTTCTTATTATTTCATTATTTAATGTATATTTCTTCATTATTTATAAATGATACACAATAAAAGAACTTTTTAATCCTTTAAATCGCTTTCCCGTGCGCACGTGCCTATTTGGTTTACATGTGTGTTACGGCCTTTTTTGCACTCCATACCTCAGAAAATCATGTTCCGCCGGCCCTGTGTGTGATACTATTGTATAGAATAGAATTTTAAAGCGTTCAGTAAAATGTAAACATTTTTGCTTGTGTTCATGTACTGCATAGTTATTTAGGTTGTAGAATACCTAATTTCAAACAGGGTAAAATGAAAAGTAATCTTCTTGTTTCAAATTAAAATCTTCAGAAATCATTTTTAGTAAAGCAATAAAGATAAGAAAGAAAGTTCATCAATAATAGTAGTAAAGTAATAAAAAATCTACGCAAAATTATCCAAACATTTCTAGTTTGACCTTTTACAATCTACACCAGAACACTATTAATGGGCATTTAAAGATTTCTTTGGGTATATTCTTCTTTTCTTTTTTTCATCATTTGCATTGCATTTATATGCTCCATTAGAGATAGAGAATGGCTGTAATTATAAAAAAGTTGAAAAACTCTAAAGTAGTAATGCCGAAAATTGAAATAGGTTAAGATTAATTGTTTTGTCAATTGCCCAAAGAAGTTTCATCAACAGATTCCTTTCTTTAAAGTTACCTGGAGGATGTAATTTATAAAAAACTAGTCAGTCAGATCTTGGAGTCTTGAGATCGAAAGGAAGAACCTTAACATCTGTTTTAAATTCTGAGTTTTGTTTCTATAGTCTTTATTTATTGCTAATTTAAAGAGTAAGAGCTAAAGCACTTATTAAACTATCAATATAAGTTAAGTTAACTTGATTTATGCATTTTGGAAAGAAGGATATATTTCAAATCGATCTCCTTTGAAGATTTGTAACATTCATTTTGTTTCATATTAGTCAAGGTTCACTTTTAGAAATGCAAAAGCCAATTCTTCTATTTCTATACTGAGCTAAAAATGAACGTTCTAGGATCAGGACTATATCAAGCAAATTATCATTATTTCGTGAACACAGAATTTTATTATGATAGTCACTAAATGCTAAAGACTTCAAGTGTTTTATGGAATGGAATTTCGAATTCTTGGTGACAAGCTAGAATAAAAAGTTCATAAAGTGAATATCATATGTAAGAAACCTTGAATCTCCAACGAAGCCTTTTTCTAAAGATTCGATACTTAACTCAGCCCTGTTCAGTATTGAAATTTTATACTTTCATTTGATCTTTACTAACCTCTTGTTCTGCCGGAAATTAATATTGGTAATTGAAAGATTGGTTAGAAGAGGGTTAGTGTAATTTGTGAGAACATACATACAGTATATGTATCAACCATACAATATTAAAGAAACTAGGCCAGACAAGAGGGGGAGAGGGGGTAAAAATTACCTGGGCCTAACGGCCTTAAAGGGGCCCGGGAGTTGACTGATTTTTTTAAATATTCAGGATAACTTAAAAAACCAGCAAAATTAAGATTTTTTTTCTTTTCTGGATTTTCCTCTTACAACAACTTTAGTGGACATTGTAAAATGCATTAACTTCGAAGAAAACGTGCCTACAATACAGATTTGGAAATTCCAGAATTTATTACTTGCCTATAATTCTAACGCCTTAACCTTCTTTAAGCCGATACCTAATAAGGTTGTTTACTGTAAAAACTTTACTTGAAATGGAACTTGTAAATCATCCCCTTGTCTTTATTTTCACTTCTTATCAGAAACTTATTAACATTTACATGTATAATTCCTGTAGAAGATAGTCCATTATTTTTTTATTTAGTTTTAGTAAAGCCATGGCAATTTGTCTGCGAAAGGCCAAATGACTTAATTTGTCGATATGCATTTTATGAATTTGCAAAGCGTTTTGGACCGCTAAATCGATTGAATTTGTAATAAGTGTGATAATGATAAGTCGATTTTGAAATTAGTTGCTATATTTTGTTTTACTTTAACGCAGGTTTAAGCGACGGATTGTAATTGCTATTTCCCTTCAGGAAAATGGAAGTTCTAATATCTTAGAATCTTTCATAAAATAAAATACATATTTCTAAAGCTTTTCTGTTAACAGAATTTGTATGAATTGCTGTCGTTCATTTGCACCCTCAAAGTAATGTAAAACTTTATTACGATCCGAAACAAATGCACCGACAAAAGGTTTGTACGTGTTTACCCGAGAAGTTGATTGTGAGAATCTCCTCATAAAATAATTAGTATATAGGGACAACTTTAAATTTATTACTTTCGCAAAAATAAATTTTAAATATTTTAGCGAAGATCTTACAGCGCAGTGCAGTCCCATAGTTTGTCCGAAAAATCTTTTGAAAGTGTTCTGAACTAAAATATATTTCTTTTTACGGGTATTACATATATGGTAATTGTTGGTTAGTAAATAAAACATTTACGAAAACTGTAATTTTTTACTGCTTTGTCTAAAAAATGTTTAGCTACAGTAAAATAATCTCTTATACATATTTTTTTTTAATTTCTGTTCTGCGCATCATTTGTATACTAGGCCGATTTTTTTGCAGTACTATCTGTTTCTGTTGGAGAGGGGGCGGAAAATAATCTTTATCGGGGCCCGAACTCCCTCTCGACGGTCCTGAAAGAAACCAATTTTTGAAATATAAAAGAGAAGCAAAAGAAAGTATATAGCTTATTTTGACTTAATGGGAGAAATAGAGAAAATCCTTTTGGAGAGGATTTGAATGGATGAGAGGATAGCGACCTCCAAATTATGTGTTCATCTAGGAAAAGATACTAAAACACAACAGTGCTTTATAAGAAAACCTAATTAACAATTTGTTTTTTCTGCTTCTAAATATCATTTCATTTAATAGATTAATAACAATCTAGGAAACATACTTAGTTGTTTCGATGCAATAATCTTGATTTTACTAGAAATGGATGTATGTTATAAAAAAACGCAAGAGTGATTTTTGCTATTAAATTGTAGATTTTGAAAACAACATAATTATGTTTCTCGACAGTAACGTAACATATTTCTGAAGAGGTATGGTTACAACATCCTACATCTTTGCTCATGATGAATTTGTCGACATCTGAAATTCACATAATAGTAGATTTCGTAGGAACAAATAAGAAATCATAAATTAAATCTTTGTATTGCAGAACTTTAGAAAAATTTTTTCAAAAACGGTGCATCCTGTGGAAAAACGCAAGAATACTTTTTATTTATTATCCGTGTCTCGTTATTCCACAGATATTAAGAATGAAATGTTAAATAAAACGGTGACACCGTGTATAATTTTTGATGTTATGCAATAAATATTATCAGGAGCTACACAACCACAATTTCCTTTAAATTCGTATGTTATGTTAGGTGCTATAGTATATGCTTGTTAAGGTAGCCTTGACAAACGGGAAACTGTTTCTGTGTTTACTGAAAATGGGGTACAGTTTGGGGCTTATATAATGCGCAGCCCCAAAAAATGTAGTGGTTATGCAACACATCTAGCAGTAGTATTATATTAAAACATAAATTGGTTTATTTTGAATTTTTAAGTAGCATTTAAATTAAAACAATGCAAACTATTTAACTGGTTGATTAAGTAATACGCATACCGTAAAATTATGTTCCTTTTTAATCACATTTACTGTTTACCTCATCGGAAATATGGGATTCCCTAAGTATATTTACTTGTGTAATGCAGCAAATTCACAACAAGTTGTATTCTTAAAAATACCAAATGAAACAGAATTCAACCGAAAAATCTACAGAAGAAAATGCCATAAATAAATGAAAAGAAATACAGAATTAATAAGAACAATAAAAGCAACATTAGACGGTAGAAATAAATTTATTTAAAAGGTAGTTCAGAATTAGCAAAATTTGTTGTCTGTTTGGAACTTTGCACAGAAAATCAGAATTTACTGTCAATAGTTCGCCATAGAAGATACATCAAGAAGAACCCAACTACTCAATGAATGTTGTCAAAAAGTTATTACTCCTCCTTGTCCCTATTTCAAAAAGATTTGAACTGTTCAGGCACTTTAGTTGCGCCCAGTGTTCAGAATTCTCTTAAATTCTACTCAGCTAAAGCCTCACACAGTAGGAAACAATAGTAATAAATTAAAATCTGTTTGTATAGTTTAAAAATTTTTACGTGAATCATTCAAGTAAGATTTTTCTTCTCTGGTTTTAAGGTTGTACATGCAACACCATCTGTTTAACTTAAATCTTAGGCAGAGGAAAAATAACGATGTTTTATCGTTACCTAATCAATAAACTTAAAAAATATAATCTGAATTACGTTATAGATTAACTGTAGAGACAATTGAATAATTGAATAACTATAATAATCCTTAAAATACAAAATATCTTGATTTTTTGTTTTCAAAACAAAAGGTAACGGTGAAACCGTTAAACAAAAATATAACAAAAAACTCCGATCATGAGTTAATTACAAAACAAACATGGAAATCAAGAAACGATCAAGATTTCTCTGAATATTATTTTAATTAATTTCTTTATTTGGTCTTGTATTTATCGTTACTATATTCTCGTCGTGCGAGTTAACGAGTAATAAATATTTTTAGAAGGGAATTATTTTCGCACCAAAATTTCCTGAATAATTTATGAAAAGGTATTTCCATTTTATATAATTTTAAGTTTAATTATCGGGACGTGTTTCTGCATAGTTTTTTAAAGTTAGGCAAGTTGACAATTAATGTTTTTACAAATTCGAAACATTTTTAAGTTCAGCTTGCATGAAAATAACATGTAATTAGTATGTTAGCCTCGTTCTAATAAAAGATCTAACCTTTTTAATGATTCATTATGAATAGACAAATACAAAACTATCCAGTTAATAATAGGAATTCCAAACGAAATAATTATATTCATGCACAACATCAGAAAGAAGTTTGACGTACTTATAAACTGTAAATAAATGAATATTTACATAGGTATTTGAAATTTCACAAAATGCAAGGCTTTCAAAACTGGATTTTCTTTTTAAACTACTATATGCCTACGTAAGCAGAGAAGCATCCACTAGATACGTATTATTGCAAGTAACACATTTATTTATTTTTGTTGAAAGGTCAATTGTAATCGAGGTCGAACCAGATTAAAGTTATCTTTTCTACGTAAATGCAAAATATCTCATTTTTGATTTTCTTGTATCTTACATATTCGAGACATCTTTAATATTGCAACTGCCTTAAATGATAAATTTGTGGAACTTAAAAACAGCAATGATATTTTCAATTTGAATATAAAGTATAAACCAGTAATAAGAAAGTTATTAATAATTAATTGATAACCGAAATTCCCAGTTGTATGAAATATTAAATGTATAAAAAATCCTCGTCAGACATCTAAATTTATGATAAACTTAACATATGAAGGAGGGAAAACATGTTAATTTTGACTTTGTCTACTATTGAAGTTGTAAAACATTTATATCATTTTTGCGTCCTTTGGTATTGAAGATAACTTAACATGTAGCTTGGATTCTTTCTTTAATGCTGTATAACCGGTCTTCTAAATTAATGCTGCTGAAAGTCTCTGCGATGATTTACAAAGGTACTTGGACCGGGTTTTAAGAAAATGCATAAAGAAACCGTTAGTAATCTCAGATGGTTTTTTCCAAATCTTCTGGTATTTTTATACGTAATACGCTTTATCAAAAAAACATAAGAAAAATTACTAATTGGAATATTTTCGTCCCTTCAAGAGAAGCGTGAGCAATAAAAATCAGATATGCTGACTGAGTTCAGTGGTATATACAATCAGGGTCATAAATCAAAATCTCAAGGATACTTGCAAAAAATGCTATTAGAGATGGGATTTTCTAGGACAAGAAAATTGTTAAAAGAACTTCTTTTCTTCTTCTATCATTCTCTGTCCCCGATGATTTTGACCTGAATTTGAATTTCATTTCATAAGCGTTTATCAATAAGGGTCATGATTATATTTTCGCTAGATATCAAAATGAAACTAAGAGGTGACGTTATACCCACATGCCACTCTAGTACAATCAGTTTTTTTATCGTGTAAGGTCCCCTCGCTAGAAATCGTTGAAGAATGGTCAAAATTGCTTAACTTAATTTTTTACTCACAAACGAAAAGAGACAGGAAAGTGGGCGTTTGCGGGTCTATATAGATATTTTAGCCTTGAAAACAATTTTCAAAAAGTCAAACAAAATTTACACCCAATGTTTTACCCTCCATGACAAATTCAGAAAAGTTCCATTTTAATTTATACCTCCGAAACAAAAGTTCGTAACGAGACTTTTTTTATTATGAGTCAACAACAAATAAGTATGGTATTGGCGGCGTCTTTTGATTTTTCGTCAACATATCCCAAGAATCTAATTTTGGTCAAATTCGAATAGACGTAAGTCGCAATCTTTTGCAAAACCTCTTTCTACTATGGGATGCTTTGGACAATTAGTTTACATTTAGAAACGGCCTACTTGAATATCAGAAATTAAAAAGAGCGTTAAGATGACTTTATTTTTTGACAAATGGAATTAGTTAAGTAAACTGTGTGCCAGAAGGTGAACCCAAGAAAGAGAGTGTCTCTATCGACCAAATTATGACTAATAACAAATTTCTGAGATGAAAACACCACTTATATTAGTTTCCGCGGCTAGTAAAAAAGAAAAATTAGAATCTTTAGCAATTGCACTTGAATCTACAATACCGCTATTTTAAAACTGGCATTTCAAGTTTTTTTTTGCTTGGGTAACAGTGTTTAGAAAACCGAGCAACATTGGATATGTCTTAATGTAATCTGCTTTGACTACTTGCGGCTTTACTGTTTTTCTAAATTGTAAAAAAATTTAATAATTATTATGAAAGGATCTTTTGGTGGCATGGTGATTTCAAATACGTATTTGTTTACTTTTTTTAGAAAGTTGTCATTAGTTGCTTTTGTGAAAGTAAGTAGATGGTCCAGTAGTTCCTCCTAAAAATCCCCGACCAGCTCAAAAAGTAGATTGGTTCAATCTAATTTCTATACTTCTTTCTGTTCATTCACGGCTTGTTTAATCTAAATAATTTTTATAATTATAAAAATCGATAAAGACTTTTACATATAGAAAACGCTCCAAACGAGACACCCCAGCAAGTTGACATTTTGCATTTCTTTTTGTCAGAAACATTTTTGAATTTCCGAATTTTTGGATGCTGCATATCTATAAAAGGGATGTACTTGTTTCATCTTGATAAACAGGAATTTTGGATTAAGTTGGTTTGGAAGAAAAATTGATTCAGATTAGGACAGACCCAAATTGCAATGTCAGATTAGCAGGTTAGTTTCCAATTTCAGACAGACTTATAAGCAACAAGCCTATATCGACTGTTTTATTTCAAGATAAATTCTTTTTATTTGGACAAAATCACGTCCTAGCTCATAGTGAAACTTCCTAATAATGTACGGTTAACCTCTGTAAAGTATGATAATGTAATGCGCAAAGGATTTACTAACGTTATGGGCTTGGTGTAATATAACGGTATGGTAAGGTCTTAGTTTCTTTGTACTGGATCAGTAACATCTTAAACACCTCTTTGAGGTCTTCCTGAAATTCAGTGGATTTGTCTAGGTGTCCAATGAAATAGTTTAGTTTATTGTCAGTATAATCTCGATCAGTTGATTTCCTTTTTTAGATGTTATTGCAGGTCTGATATATGCAGTGATTTACATTTTCTGTCATTTCTTTGTTTCCATCATTCATCATCACAATACAGTTTTTCTTAGATTTTTGAACAAGACATGAAAGAATTGATTAAGAACAGTAAAGAAAAGTTAATTACGCCGCTTACGTTCAACAAGCTTGTCTGTACACCTTTGGACGACAATCTGGGATGAACTGCGACATTTTGCTGAAGACAGTTTCGATATTATATGTTTGTTTTTTTTGTTTGTTTGTTCTTCCTACAATAGTAAAAAAGCAGCAGGTGCGGTTGCGTTCTGAGAAACTTCTCTTGGAGTAGAAGCTTGATAATTATATTAACGTTTCTTTTCTTGTAGCAATTGCTAAGAAAACTGATTTGGACATGCTTTTAATTATTTCGCATATTGTTGGGTTACTAACTAGAAACCATTCAAAAAGGAAAGTTAACTAATCACAGATCGCTTTTGTTCTTAATGATTATGTATAGGTTTACGGTATCCCTTATGGTATACCCAGTAACAAGCACAAGCATGATGGTGTCCCTAGACGTGTTTATAGAACAGGTTTCTGAGTCAAGTTTAAATTGGTTTCTTAGATAAAATTATATCCTAAAGTAGATCATTTTTGAGATACGTTTTATCTAGAACTTCATGTCTCTATCGTATGACGGAAACAACATGTGCTATTGATATAAAATCTTTTGCATGGCTTGAGATTTTACAATGTCTCGAGATGTAGAAACTTGAATACCCTTAGTAGCTCGTTTTCCACATCCTAGACACCGCATGCAGTATTTAGATGGAACTTTATGTATGACAGTGATTACGGTTATGGCAAGCAGAGTCCATTTTTCTATACAATTTTATTCAAGTTTTGTTTATATTGTGCCAGGTATTGAAATAAAAAGTGACTGTTAAGAAAGACCAAAAACCTGATCAGCTTAACCCCCAATCGTTACAGAAAGTTTGATTGATTGGAAAAACCTAACAAAAAATAAAATAGTCTAGCAGCTAAAAGAATTAAAGAATATTTAAACGTTAATTAGGGTATAAAGACTCATTATCTTGTTTTTGTTTGCTTCAGAGAGAACTGAAAACATCTCTTTTCTGGCAGACAATGAAACTTTGTAATTTGATCTGTTATTGCTTATTAATGTTTATTTGTGACTTTTTTCAAAGTTTGGATAAAAGTTACAATCAAGTGTCTTTCCTTTGTCAAAAAACCTTATCTTTTAAAAAACGCAAATAGCTTTCTGGGAATGCTTATTTTTAGTAATTGACCTTTGCCTTATATTAGGAAGAACAGTTTAGAGGTTATGGGAAAAACTTTTACAGCATTTTATTGTAAGGTATATGCCAATAGATGTTAGCATTTTATTGGCAAAGATCGCGAGGTATTCAAAATTTAGTTGTGATTTTAATCTCCAAGTATACGTAGACAATTTTAAAAAATGGAAAACGTTTATAAGAGATTTTTAAAACTTGGTTTTATTGAAATTTCCGAAATTATCAGTGAATCTACAAGGAACGAACCATTTTGCTTTTTACAGGGTTTTTCCGAGATTCTTAATCCAAAATGCTTTGTGGTTAGGTTTTGCATAACATTAAGGAAGATATTTTGCTATTTCACTGGTAGAAGATGATAAGATGGTAGATCTGGAGTCTTTGCTGGCAATAAACGGATCCAAAACTGGGATTTCCAGGGTCAGTTATAGCAAAACATTTCTTCTGAAAAGACGGCTAGTTCTCTACAATTTTACATAATTAAGCTTCGTTATAACTATTTTAACTTAACTTTTTGTAACTTCTTCTTTTACCAATTCCGCTAATAACTTTTTATTAACGGCTTGGATTTTTCTTTTCTGAGTTTTCCTTTCATATTAACCTTGGAGAAATTGAAGTTTAGCATCTATAGCAAATATTATGGTCAGAGTGCAGACCTGTTGGGAAAGATGTAACCAGTTAGAGTATTAGTGATGAAAAGACAATGTTTATCATTTTTGACTAGATGCATGAATTATTGTAAGCACATTCTCAAAGAGTTCCTAATGCGCAACATTTTCTGAGAGCATAGGTCAAGTTTGGTCAGGAGAGTTGTATCTTTCACTAGAAAAAACAATCCTTCTTCTTGCGTGACATTCATGTTTTCATGCCTCTAGATAATCTTTATTTTCATCTGCCTATGATCAAGATTCTTCTTTATTGTCAAACGGTATATATATATATTCAGTATATTTGACAAAAAGAGTAGAGAAACACGTCGTTTATTAGTCGTTAGAATTGTAAGTTACGTGGTAGTACATCTTGATTCTTGGTGCTATATGATTTCAGTTACAGATGTTTTCAGTGGACCATTGTGAATTATTCAGTTTTTCGCACAAATGACTGTGTGTTCTTACGAGTTTACAAAACATGATTGATGGGCGTGATTTTCCTGGTTCTATCATCCTATCATTGGCCGTTTTTAATTCTGTAAAAGAAATAACAAACTTTCTTCATAACTAACGTTTGACATTTATATTTTGCTATGAATACAAAAAAATAGAAACGTGACCTTTTTCGTTTTTTTAAGAATAACTCATATTTCGCCTGGAAAAGATAAAGTTCCCCCGTGATGCATTACAAATATTTCTATTTTAATTTATTTATTTAACTATTTTTACACTGAATACAAATCTAATCTAAAATATAATTTTCAATAACTTCTTTTAAATTGTTTTACGAATTGTCTTCACCCAAGTTTGAGTATGAAATCTTTATTAAAATAATTAGGTCAAGTATAGCATTGCATTGTATTAAGCAATACGTGAAGATCATAAATCATCCTTAACTGTTTATAATGTGCCCTTTGTTTTTTTCTTATACATACGTATTTTAAATCGCATGCAGTAATTTATTGCTAGGTACATTAAAAAATTGTTTAAATAAAATCTTTTGCAGTAGAAAAGATTGTTATTGTCTTAACGCATGCGTTTTAAAAGTTAAACGACGCCATGTTGATAAATAAAATAACGTATTGCTCTAGACATTATGCATAAATGTTTCTTTTAATGATGCTACATATTTATTTATTTGGTTTTGGGGAATATAACATGACGTATTGACACTTCTTGTCCCCACCGAGCAATAACACGGGATTTCCAAGGTCTTATGACAAAACCGCGAGGTCTCCGTTGCGGTAGCTACCGCAGCATAACGTAGTCAGAACTTGGATAGTAAACTGGTGATTTCTCTTAACGAATGCATGTGATAATAAAAAAAAAACCATTAGTGTATCAATCCATTAACTATAAACCTTTTGTGCTAATTTAGAGTAATCAACAGTTTAATTAAACATGAAGTCGGTGGCGATTTCTCTAGTACTTTTTGCTCTAACAGGTAAGTTTCGTTAAGTGTCTGCTTCTCTTGATTTCTGTGCATGATTCTGAAATATCAAGGACAAGAATGTTAACATTTTTACTTATAGTGCTAATTTGCGAAACCGGTTGTATTATCTTTTCCTGTCAATTTATTACAACGACGAAGAAGGTTGCATTCGGAAAAACCAACCTTATAAAAACAAATGAATAGTAGCCTATTAATAAATAAAGCATAAATGCTCATTTAATCTTGTTTAATTTCATGTTTTGTAACTTTTTTTTTTATTAAATTTCAGTTTCTAGTGGAAGTGCCCAACGCCCAAATCAAAATCCTCCAACATCTCAAGATCGTTTCGATTTACAACTTTTAAAGGTATTGTTTGCTAATTAAATCTTGCTTTATTTATATTTAAACATTTGTTTTATAGGCTTTTGATGGAAACAGAAACTATTTCTTATCTCCCGCTAGTATTAAAGTTAGTTTAGCTATGCTTCTTGAGGGTGCAAAACATCAAACTGCTCAAGAACTAATGACAGCTCTTGGATTAACTTCCTCATCAGCTAGGCAAGCATTCCGATCATTACTTGAAGACCTTAATGTATAAAGATTGCACATCTAATTACATTTACTCTTTTACAATGAAAAATCTTTTAGGCGGATACTACTGCTGCACATGTTGAATCTGCTAATGTTGCTTTTATCTCCAAAACATTACAAGTTAACCGAGAATATCAAGAAAATTTGAAAAAGTATTATGATACAGATATAACCAGAGTTGACTATTCCGACAGTGTTGGAACTGCTAATTCAATTAATAATTGGGTTAGGAGTAAAACACATGGCGAGATTAAAGATATTGTCAGCCCAGGTAAAAAAGTAATATGTTGTCAATCAAAACTGAAACTTCTTGAAAACTTTAATTTTAGATACCTTTAGTTCGGGGGCTGGATTGGTACTTGCAAATGCATTATACTTTAAAGGTCTATGGAAAATAGTATTTGACGAAAAAAGCACATCTCTCAAGTGTTTCAGAAATCACAGGAAAAACTGTATAACTACCAAAACGATGCAAACAGCAGATACGTTTAATTACAAGTTTATTAATGCTTTAGATGCGCAAGCATTGCAATTGCAGTATGGAGTAAGTTTATTTTATCATCAAAAAATATAGTTTTGTGCTTATGTTGTGTTAATAGACACAGGACGTTAAATATGCAATGCTGATTCTTCTTCCAAATCAAACACAAACTATTGAAGGTCTAATACAAGCCATGCAAGGTCATTCGTTTGGTTCTATCGTCCGCCAATTGGAATCAAGTGAAGTTTTCGTCAATATACCAAGATTTGAAATTGATTTTAACGCTGATGTTAGCTCCATCTTACAATATGTAAGTTATCCGATATTATCAGTTATAGTTAGGGGCGCTGATCAGGATTTAAGCTGAGTTGCAGAAATTATCGGTATTTTCACTAACTGAGATATTTCATATATATATCGCAAATACATTCTTAACTTGTATTTTGCCAAAAAATGCAAACAACTTAAATCCTGAAGACTATACATGCTTTACGTTATTTAGAACTGAAACTTAACGGTATATCATCCAAATACAAAAATACTTCTAATTACCAATTAAATAGTGTTTAGCAATATTTAGTTCAAAAAATATAGTACAATTTGGTGTTGTCAAGAGTCACCTGCCAACTGACTGTGGAAATCCCAGATACTATTTTGAATTTATTGTTTCGGGAACTCCCATCGAATTTGCATTAATGAATATAATTCTTATATTCTTTATTTTAGGCTGGAGTTAGGCAAGTTTTCGGCGACAATGCAGACTTGAGTGGTATTACGCAAGACGAGAAACTGAAAGTGAGCAAAGTTATACATAAAGCAAAGGTAGAAGTTAATGAACAAGGAACAGTAGCAGCTGCCGCAAGTGCAGTAAATGTAGTTCCTTTAATGGGATCTTCGATGCCTCGATTTATTGCCGACCATCCATTCCTGTTCTTCATTTATCATGTAAAATCAAACAACATACTCTTTGAAGGAAGGTTTAATGAACCTCTAAATGCCTACGACGAAATCTTCAAGACACCTGATTCTGTTCAACCCGTTCATCAATCAGCCTCTCAACGGAAAGTTGTTCAAAACCAAGAAGCAGTTCCTCTTTCTGCAAATTCGGAACCGCCTATTTATTATCTTGTGCAGACAAACACAGAAACGGGTGGTAGTAGAACTAACCCTTTGCAATCCTCTCCCGTCGGTCGCGATCGAAGTTCATCACGAGCAAATTTTAATCATTCCTAAACGACTACAAGAAAGGAACCAATATTATCCCGTAAACGAGACTTAAGTTTCATAATTTTAAATGCAGAACCAGAAGTCTGTGAATATATTGTTTAGTTTTCTTTTTATACTATATTTTCTTACTCTTTAATTTAAACGATAATAAAGAGGTAAAAACCAAAATTTAGTGTTGCTTATAATTTCTAACCTGTAGGCAAGAGTGTAGTTTAAAAAATTACCAACTTTAAATTTGTAGCAGTCAAAATAACCACGATGCTAACGAGTTAATTCCCGCAAAAGAACAATAATTGTGGATTTGGGCCTGGAACTTCAAAATAGACAGAAATTATTTTGTATGTACTTCAAGATATAATTAGCGGAGAGCGAGTTTTGAAAAGGCTTTTAACTCAAACTAATTTTAATTTAAAAAGTCGACGATAAGATATGTTCAAAGGTCAGAAATACATTCCTAATCAAAGCGATAATTTTTTAGACAAGAACAATTTTCTTGGGTTATTTTGTTAAAAATGTGCTTAAAAAATGGGGACGTCAGTATGTGACGCAGTTGCAATAAAACTGGTTTTATATAAACTGCATTTTTCAAATGATGTTGCATACACAATTTTGAAAGATGCAACACACAAAAAAATTCAAAGAAAAGTACACTTTCACCTAGGAAACAAAAGAAAAATCAAAACTAGCCGTTACAATCTAGTATTCGAGGGTGGTTTGATAATTAAGGTAAACTAAAGGGAAAAAACAATTGCTCAAGTTAAATTTTATTTATTTTTCAACTTACCTTCCTTTTAACTCAGTTCATTTCGCCTGACGATGTCTAGTTCAAGCATTCCACTCACAACATCCATAACGTCAGCGTCACATGAAGATTTTTTCCCTCCAAGCCATTTCTTCAGATTAGGGAACAAATGGAAGTCGCAGGGCGCCATATCGGGCGAGTAAAGCGGGTGCTTTAGTAATTCGAATTTTAATACGTGTATTTTAGCCATTGCAATTGCTGATGTGTGAGACGGTGCATTGTCCTGATGGAAAAGTGGTTTCCTCTTGGCCAAGTGCGGTTGTCCCTCAATTCTTGCAACAAGTTCGCATAATACTTATCGGTAATTGTTTTTCCTTTTTGCAGATAATCTGTAAAAATGACCCCCTGTGCATCTCAGAAAACAGTGGCCATAACCTTTCCAGCTGATGGTGATAACTTTACCATCTTTAGAGAGGGTTCGTTGCTCCCGGTCAACTGTTTCGATTGTTCCTTCCTCTCCGGTGTGTAGTGGTGCATCCATGTCTTATCCACAGTTATGATTCCCCGCAAAAATTCATTTGGGTTATACCTGAAACGTTCCAAACTTTCTGACGAAACATCCATTCGAACACGTTTTTGATCTTCTTCACGTTCAAATGTTCGTGCAAAATGTTATGTACGCGTTCAGTTGAAATGCCCACCATCTTTGATATCTGCCTAACTTTGCATTTGCCGTCATTCAACATAATTTTATTGGATTTTTTCTATCATTTGTTCAGTTGTTACATTATTTGGGCGACCACTCCGGTTCATCTTCACAGCTTGTTCGGCCACGTTTAAATTCAGCATCCCACGTGTGTACCATTTTAAACGACGGCGACGATTCACCAAGAACTGTTTCCAACTTAGTTTTAATCTGGGTGGCTGTCTTAACTTTAAAAAAATAGAATTTTGATGGCACGAATTCTTTTTTCTCCATTTTTACTAAATGTACTTACAGTGCTCTCTTTCACGACTTTTCAAATACAAACTACGCAGTTTATCATATTATTATTTGACATTTGCTCGCTTGAAGGATAAAACAAACCAGCGAGAAAACAACTTTGTTATTAATATTGTCACACGTACTTAATTTACCTTAATTATATCAATTGCTATAAGTTAACAAAGAACAGAGGAAATCTTTAAATAGTCGATAGTTTTAAAAGCAGATGTATCAAGAATATATGTTGGAGACGGTATATGTTGCTCAATATTGAACAACAAGGACAACAAATTAGGAGAAAATTGGCAATATCTACAGGCGTCCGCTCAACTTTTTCCAAAAAGGGGCCAGATGTATATAAAATGTAATTTTCCACATAATTTGCTTCTTAAAGTACTGCACCACTTGATGTAATTAAGATCTGGCGGGAGGGAGGCACAGCCCTTTCCTTACCCATATCAATATCGACATCGTTTTGGAAATAATGTCAGTTTAAGAGTCTCTCAATAAGATGTGTTTGAGTGTTTTGTTGCAAACAAGCTATATACAGAAACAGAAACAATTGAATACTGCTATAAAAGGGCCTTTGAAGTATTTTCTTTAATTAGCTAGTATGTCAAAGATGTGTGCCTAACATAAAAGAACATTTTTAAAGTACCTTTTTAAGAACGCTGTTTTTTGTATACCTCTAGTCCCTATTATTATTACAAGTTCGGATTTTCTTAAAAGTAAGATTTTATTTTAATTGAGACTTGCAAAAATTCTTATCTAGTGCACTGACCAGAATAGTACCGTCGGATATAAAATAGAAACATAATTAAAACAAGAAGAACAATCATTTATGTAGACAGAATAGTACTGATACTAGCACACTACCTTGAGGCTCCCCTTAAAAGCTTCTATTTATTATGTACAGGGGATATGACAGACTTAACTCCACACTGTGATATATTGAAAGTCTCATTGTAGGAACTACTTATAAACATATGTAATTGATATTTTGTTATTATCATTATGTAATATGTAACAATAATATAGACTACATATATTGTAGTAATGTATAATTGTATTTAACATTTTTCATGAAATATTGGTCGAAAATGTAAACTTCAATTACCAGTATTAGCTCCAGGTTGAGCTAATTCTTTTTTCGATTTCTTTCTCCATTCTATTTTTATTTAAGTTGTTTCAGGTATATATTGCTGTGGATTTAGTTTAATAAAAAAAAAAGTATAAAGCTTAATATTAAACTTTATTTTTGAATTCAAGATGCTTCATTTACAACCACAGAATAAGAATTGTTATTTGAAAATAAAATCGTTGAACTTTAGACTTTTTTATACTTGCTATTGCTGCAAACTATAGGTACAACCTATACCATGAGATCCAAATAATGTTTTATGGTGTGTAATTACAATTTAAAAAATGAACTAAACAAAATTAAAGTTTAATTTTTAAAATTAAGTGTACAAAAATAAATTTAAAACAAATTTATCTTAAACTTTTGTTTTCTTTTATCTTTGATTTAATGTTAATTCTATTCTTCATTTATTGCCCTTGTAAAATTTTAAAATTCAAAAATACATCTTCATATAACATTTACATGCTAATTTACCCTATTAGTTATTATTCAGCAGAATTACATCTGATCTTGCACATATTCATAGTTACAGGGACATCATCAATAGGAGGAAGCCACGTGACCACGAAATTTACTGTTGGTTAGGCAACACATCTTGCACTGTTGGCAGCTCTGTTGTAATAAAGAATTATGTAGTTTTCCGGTGAAACTACTTAGAAACTTAAATATTTAAAGATAATTATATATAAAATTGGAAAATTAAAAAAATGACAATATATTGAAGATATTTTTAAAAACAAGAATTAGATAAGGCCCAAACAATGCTGATGTAGCTGTTCAACAAGAGCTTTTTAGTTATTTTTTCAATTTTATTAAATTTAACTGTCCACTATGAAGGATTTTTCATAAAAAGATAATTATGCAGGTAGGGTAAACGCACCAATATCTGGTCATTTAAAGAATATTTGAAGTTCAAACTCATTTAAATTTAAAACTAAATATTTAATAATGAATTTTTTTGTATAGTTATGCATGCATAAATGATATACAAACTCAATCATTAAGAGTCATTAAATGTTTAATTTTATATTTAAAAAAAACCATTTATTAAAATCGGCACTTTTAATAATTGACGTGTAATTTTTATTTTCTAAAATTAATGTAACATAATACTTAGAACTAGGTATGCTAGATAACAGAACTGAAAATCGCAATTATTTCAGCTGCCATAATTTATTTATAAAAAAATAATTCATTAGGTAGCAGGTTACTAGAATTTAATTCAAAATAATGGCTTACTTTTATCCTAAATTTTACAATTTCATTTAGTTATTTTACATTTTATTGCAATTTATGTACAAATTACATAAATGGTTCGATATGGCCACCCTGCTTCTCTAAACATAACCGAACTCTATTTTTGATACTATCGAAAACTGAAACTAAGGTTTCTGGTGATATATTATTAATTTCATTTTGTATGGCCTCTTTTAATTCGTCAATATTCTGTGGACGGTGCCTGTAAGCATTATTCTTCAAATGCCCAAATAGAAAAAAATCTAATGGTGTGAGATCGGGAGACCGAGGGGGCCATCGTCCACAACTAATCACTCGGTCATCAAAGAACTCTTCCAAATAACGAATAGTGCTGGAAGTAGCCCTCTTGGATTTCATCATCCAATAGTTGTTCGATAAAAGGTGTTAAAATATTATCTCGGTATCTTTCTCCACTGATTGTGTCATTAAAAAACAATGGACCATAGATCCTGCGCCTTGACATCGCAACCCATACACCAACCTTCTGGGGATGCAAACTTGTTTCTTCATAATTGTGGGGATTCTCTGTGGCCCAAGTTCTGTAATTTTGGCTGTTCACATAGCCCGACAAATGAAACCATGCTTCATCTGACATAAATGTAATATTTAATATGTCATCGTTGTTCAAGTGTTGCATAAACCACTGACAGTATTGAACTCGTAATTGATGATCATGCGGAAACAGTTCTTGTATTACAGACACTTTACAGGGATGCATTCGTAGCTTCTTTTTTAATGCAACTAGGCAACTTTCATATGAAAGTCCTGCGGAAAAAGTTGTTGGTTAGATTATGGTTTAAAATAGTTTAAATTGTTTAATGGATGTAAATAATTCAGAAATAAACAGCAGTGCCAGTTTTTTATTTAAGTTTGCTAATAAAACAATTGAATTACTACAAGTGATAAATTCAAAATAATTAATAATTTAAAACACGAATGAAGCAAAACATATTATTTGCTTAATGCAAATAGATTCCTACCTGTTTCAGTGGCTAAGCGTTTAATGGATTTATGGGGACTACGATTCATTCGCATCTGCATGTCCTCGAGAACTTCATCAGTTAATACGGTTGGTCTACCAGATGATTTGCCTTTGCAGATTTAGTCTCGAAAAAGACTGATTTTTAAATAGAACAAAATAAACTGTAGAAAACGCAAAACAGAGACCAAGAAACCACGGAACGTACGCACGCCGATGTAATTTTAGGTTAGAAATGTACTCGTGAGGTAGTGTAGCTCACAATTGCTTTTATTATAAAACGCGATAATAGCACAAAGTCTCGGGTATCCACTTAAGCTGTATTTTAGAGTTTTTGTTATCTTTAGTTAAGTGTATTCTTTTAAGCGTGTAAGTCACTTGTTCTTGAAAAGATGTGAATTAAACTTTGTTTAAAGAATTGATTTTTGTAATAGATCAGAATTTACCATGCATTTATTTGAGAATTTGTTAATGTCAAATGTACTCGACGTTAGAACTGAACAATACGAATCGATTCTATTCAGCCTTCTCTGTTTTAAACATTAGTTTTTTTGTTGATGAGAGGTTAGAGGAGCGAAGAACGTTCATAAGTTATAGTTTCTTGTTTATGAAAAGTACTACTATAACTTAGTTCTGTTGATATTAAAATAACTGTTAGTAAATAAAAAGATCTTCCAACAAAAACGCTACCAGTTAAGACATTCAACTGATCTAAAAAAAAGGCGGCTGGTTTGGAAAGTTTAGACTTGGTTTAAAATTTTTGCAGAGTTGCACATTCTTTTTCAAAAGGCTAAGATACTAAGTGAGTAGGTCTCTGCATAAGACTAAAGGTAGAATTTTACCATTACACCAGTAGAAGACGTTGCACATCTAATTCTTGCTATCCATAAGCTAGAATAGGTACAAGAAATAAATTTCCAGCGATAGTAAGACATTTCTTCCGAAGAGATGGCATAGCCAAACTCCATCATAACTATCAAGACAGTTGGTATTACTTCACATAAGATTTTGCTTGTCAAGCGTAGCAAAATCTTCTATCTCTGAATCTGAAAAATAAAAATTTTGCATTTACAAGACAACTCCAGCGTCTCCACGTCTAAAACAGTCTTGCCCAAATCCGTATCTAGTGAACAACCCATGATCTTGTGGTAATTACGACTTGTAAACTGGGATTAGATATGTCAGTGCTGAGCATGCCCAACAAAAACAAACGTTGTTTTGCTGCAAAACTACAATAGAGAGGATCTTGTGGATCTTGGTAATTGAAAAGGGAGCACCTCTCTTTACAGAGGAAGTACAAAGTAAAGAACATAACAGAGAAGGGGTATTTTTATGTATGGGTACCTGAGCAAAATTGGCCGAATTGGCTTTTATTCATATATTCTACAATCTGACTATTAGAACTAAATTATTTTGATCAGATATCTACTCTAAAGTCAGTTTCCGCTAATAAATGAATTAGTTTTCTCGATTGCATGGTAAGCAAGTCAATTTTGGAAAAAATTGAGTTTTGCATCTATAAATAAAAAGAGGTATTCAATTAGTAGTTTTTGTCTAAGACTAATGCAAGGTTCTTTTCCAGCCCCACTAAAAAGGCAACATTCTTCTAAATTGTAGATGAGGTATGATCAGAAGAATTGCAGTACTCTCTAGAGAAAACGAATATTTACGTAAATTTTTCTTAGACTTGATGATCTATCTGGGTTTTTCCATAATTAATGTAAGTTCGTGGTTGATGTAAAAATAGCCCTATTCAGTAGATTTGCCAAAAAGTAAGGGCATGCCTACCTGTTATGTATTCCAAGTAATAAGAGCAGTACACATGGTAACTCTTAATTTATTAAATAACGCTTCATATAACTTTATTGAGTACAGCTTAATAATCTTAACATTCTAAATATTCTGACTAATAACACTACAACGACTACAACACAACCGTTAGGTTAAGTACCACCGGAAGGTTATATATTTTTTAAAAAAAGGCCTGTTCACCCACACTCCTATTTAGGTTAATTCACAATGCATGCCTACCCACTTAGGTCCTTGACTACCTACTAGCTTGATCAGTTTTGTTCGTATTATTCTGAGGATAGAAAACAGGATTAATAACCATGAGATATTCTTGGTTCTAACAATGGGTGTTCCTAGTTCTGTCTATTAACTTAGTAATTTCTAGGGTGTGTCAAAAGGCATTATAAGTCGGCCATTGGTGGTTTTGGTAATGTTTCAATCCAAATGGTTTGTTTTCTACCGTTTTGGGCCTTTGACACTTACTCAAAAAACAATCACACAGACACATGTCTAGCGAGGTCAATGACTTAAATGATTGTACAAAATGAAAGAAAATAGATCATTTGTATTTTTATGGATTAGTGAAATACAAAAATGCTTACTATTTTGGTATTCAAGCAATCCAGGTTCCACCGTTTGTCTTTTGTTATCCTACATCTCTGGAAGGGGTTGTCGTATCGAGAAGAAACTTTGATTGGTAGGGAAGTGATGTTGAAGTGATCCCGGCACCATCGATGGTGATTTAAGAAGGTTAATGCATATCGAAGTCCAAACGTGTACCACCGTAGGTGGCCGGAAGTGGGCTCAATAATATCCTATGCGGCACCTAGTGGAGTTATTGCAAAATACCCGAAACGCATATTCGCCGGTTTTCTATTTACGAGTGCAACAGTGTTAACACGTGGTTACTTAAAATTCGAACTGTGTATTTCGCATTTTTTGTAAAAAATGCCAAAGAACAATACAAATTGCTCTGTTTACAGTAGCCAGTCAAAAAAATCTACGGATTCATATTCATTATTTTAAGAGGGCTAATGGAGAGTAAGCTAGATTTCCCAAATTACTTCCGGAACATTGGGATGACAAAGAAGATTTACTGAAGGAAACTATTGTTTATTATTGTTTTTAGAAATATTAGCAAACTTGGAAGTTCCAGAAAAGAATTTAAAAAACCACCATTTTTGATGTATTTTCCGTTACAGGAATAACGTGAATATGACCGGGAAAAGACAAATCCTTTTCGTGGAACATTACGTACAATTATTTTATTTTTCTTTACTTACTCAACTGTTTCTATAGATAATACAAATTTTATCTAGGTGACTTCGGATAACATTAGTTTATTTTAAGAGTTATCTTAGTATAAGTCTCGATTATTATTAATGAATACATTATAGGTCAAGTGTATATGAATCGTATTAAAAGAACAGAAATCCATCTGCTAATTTTTTGCGTTACCTAACGTTTATCTGTTAACTATGTAATATTAAATCATTTATCATTATATTTTAAACAGTATAACGGTGTATTGTTTGTTTAAATACCTTGCAGGCATCGAGATAAATGTACTCTTTAATGACGACACATATTTATTACTTTGAATCGTGTAATATAAAATGTAACATGACGTACCGATACATCTTGTTCACATCAAGCAGTAACAGGGAATTTCCGCTATGTTATAATTAGATGGCGGATCTTGGAAAAAGATCAAAGAGAAGGTTTAGGAACAGCAAAAAGAAAACCAAAGAGGGACACCACAAACTCCAAAACGAGCAGGAAAGTCTTTAAACAGGATAATAGAAAATGTATAAAGGGAAAAGTAACATACCAAAAACATATCAAATTGATTTTCTAAATGGATATTTATAATTGTATAGCTGCTTACTTAATTTTACTACGCTAAAAAAAATTTGTATCTACATAAAAATATAATAAACAATTTGTCAACCATGCTTCGGTAACTGCTACAATGGTGTATTAATTTATTACTTTGAAGTCTGCAAAAAAATTTATAATCTATAACGATAATTAATATGCACCATACCACTGCTAAATAATTTGTAAGTAAATAGTAGATACAGATCTTTAATCTCTTCAACTACCCTGTTTCACCTTCATATTATTGAGAAAAACTGCATCTTACCTGAAAAGACATTTTTTGCAGTATTTTCGTAATTGTTTCAAGATTAGCTTTATCTAGCGAGTCACTAAGTATGTTTTTTTTTAAATTCTTCACTGTCTAGTGCTTCCTTTAATAAATTTGCTAAACCTTTTCCTAAAATGAAAAATTAAAAGAGATTTATTGAACTGAAAATAAGTGTTGATACAACTCGAGTTTATTGAGAACTCAAGAACTAACCTCTACAGATACAATCAGTGATTTTATCGAGTTTGCAATGAGTTTCGAATCACATACATTGTATTGGTGTAACATTGTTTAATTTCGTAAATGGTATATCCGTCTCGGCAAACGTAACCCGCCATTGCTTGACTGTTAAACTTTGGTGGCCATTATGGCAGTAAAGTTCTTTTCAATCAGGAATGGAAAAAGAGAAAATTTGGTGCATGAAGCACGACCTTAAGCATTGGCGGCAACGCTTGCAGCGGTGAACGCGGACGCGAATCGTGGTGTGTGTTTACTTGAAAGATAGAGCGACACTAGCAGGTGTCCATGATACGCAGGTGGTATCTTTTAGAATTTTATTTACATTAAGCCTTACATGTAGCTCAATAAGACTAATTAGACTAAATGAAAGAAAAACATGAATCGTTAATTGTTGCAAATAAAAAATTGGGAAACTCTCCAAGATACTTTATGTATTCATATTGTAGCATCAGCTTTTAAATTCTAGGTCTATTTGAATTTCTAGTTTGGGTTTTCGTATAATAGAGAAATGTTTCTCTAAATAGAAATTAGAAGTTTCCAAATCCAAAAGTTGGAATGAAAAGTATAGTATCTGATAAATTTCATAGAAATTACTTCTAAAAAATTTTTGATCGTTGCAAACGGAGTTTGCATAGAGATTTTTGTAGAAATTTCGTTAAGCAAAAAATTTTTAGAACATGTTCTAAAAAGTAGAAATTTTGTGCGAGAAAATGCGCACGGAACTCATGCGCACATAAAACCAGCTGAGACAAAGTGGACAAAAGGTTAAACAAAACAGCTGTACAGAAATACCTGAAAAGCGCATACGCACGTCAAATATTTTATAAAAAGTTTTGTACAAGCTGCATACAGAGCAGGCTGCAATAATATACCAAAAATGTTTTAGAGAAATTTGACAAAAATTTCTTTCTTAATTCTTATAAAATTCTTCAGAGTGTCATACAGGTCTTAGAAAGATGCGTCGTTAATTTTCTTAATAATCGACACTGGCAATTTCTACCAGTTTTAAAATGGGTTTTACCCAAGTAGTAACGTGCCAACATTTTTTATCAGAATTTAGATGTCCGCTCACTACTTATGACAGAACCACGAGGTCTTCAAGTCATTACTACAGCATAAATATGTGGATGTAGCGCAGTAAGAACTCGAACGGTAACCGAGTGATTACTTTCCTTGTCAGTGTGTGTGATAACAAAATCGTAGTTCATCAACTCAACTACAATTTCTTTTTATACTAATTTCGGGTGATCAACAGTTCAATATGAAGTCAGTGGGAGTGATTGTTCTTGTGCTTTTTGTTCTAAGAGGTAAGTTTGATTTTTGTGCATTATTTTGGAATAAAGCCTTCAAAAATGTTAATATTCTTATTTATAATAACATTCATTTATGAAACCGGTTGTTTATTGCTTAATATCAGTTTCTCGTAAAGACGATTCCATTCGGAAAAAACCAATCTTAATAAAAACAAATTGATAGTAACATATTTATGATAATTATAAGAATTTCTTTAATCTTAATATCCATAATAATTACAAATACTAATGTTTGAAACTACCATTAAATTTCAGTTTCTAATGGAAATGCTCAAAGCCCAAGTCAAAATCCTTCAACATCTCAAGATCATTTCGATATACAACTTTTACGGGTATTGTTTGTAAATTAGATTTTTCTTTATTTATATTGTTAGCATTTGTTTTGCAGACTTTTGATGAAAAAAAGAACTATTTCATATCTCCCGCTAGTATTAAAGTCTCTTTAGCAATGCTTCTTGAAGGTGCAAAACATCAAACCGCTCAAGAAATAATGACAGCTCTTGGGTTATCTTCCTCATCAGTTAAGGACGAATTACAACTATTACTTGAAGACCTTAACGTATGAAAATTGTACATCTGATTACGTTTACCATTTTACAATGAAAAATCTTTCAGGCGTCTACTAATGCTACCACTGTGCAATCGGCAAATGGTGTTTTTATTTCAAATACATCAGCAGTTAACCAACAATATCAACAAATTTTACAAAAAGATTATAGTGCAGATATAAGACATCTCGACTATGCCGACAGTATTGGATCTTCTAACTTAATTAACAATTGGGTTAAGAATAGATCAAATGGCAAGATTGAAAATATTGTGAGCCCTGGTAAAACAGCTATGTTTGTAACAAGATAAAAGTTTCTTAAAAACATTAATTTTAGATTCATTCAGTGCAGGGACTGGATTAATCCTTGCAAATGCATTATACTTTAAAGGTCTATGGAAAACAGTATTCGAAGAAAGAAGCACATTCCTCAGGTGTTTTAGAAATCACAGGAAGGACTGCATAAATGCCAGAATGATGCAAACGGATGGTAAGTTCAATTACAAATCTATTGCTGCGTTAGATGCACAGGCATTACAATTGCAGTATGGGGTAAGTTTATTTGTTGTCAAAAATTACGTTGTTTGCTTATATTGCGTTAATAAATGCAGGATGGTGAATACGCAATGCTGATTCTTCTTCCAAATCAAGCACAAACTGTCGATGGCCTAATAAAAGCTATGCAAAGTTACTCGTTTAGTTCTATCACAAGCCAGTTGAAATCAGATGAGGTTTTTGTCAATATACCAAGATTTGAAGTTGATTTTAATGCTGATATTAGTTCCCTTTTACAACACGTAAGTTATCTGATAGTATCAGGTGTAGAGTTGGCAGAATTTAAGCTTTAAGCAAAGAATGCAGTATGGTTTTACTATTTTGCAAACCCGTAAAAATTGCATTTCTGAATATAATTCTTACATTGTTAATTTTAGGTTGGAATTACACAAGTTTTTAGTGACAATGCAGACTTGAGTGGTATCACGCAAGACGAGAAACTGAAAGTAAGCCAAGTTGTGCATAAGGCAAAGGTAGAAGTTAATGAAAAAGGAACTGTTGCATCTGCCACAACTGTAGCTAATATAAGTCCTTTAATAGGAGGTTCTAAGCCTCGCTTTATTGTCGACCATCCATTCCTCTTCTTCATTTATCAAGTAGAATCAAACAACATACTCTTTGAAGGAAGGTTTAACGAACCACCTGATGCCTACGACGAAATCTTCAAAAAACCTACCTCCTAGTAATCTTCTTTGTTCAGTGCTAGAAGCAACGATGAACACAGTTGGTTATGTACAAAATCTTAATAAACAAACCAATATTCTAGAAGACTACAATATAGGAATCAATATTATTACTTACATTAAGCTTAGGTTTTATATTTTCAACCGAAGAACTAAAAGTCTGTGAATATATAGTTTAATTATTTTTTTATATTAATTTTTACTTTTATGGATAATAAAGAAGTAAAAATTACAATTTAATGTTACTTGTAATTTCTAACCTATAAGCAAGAAAATACGTATTTTGCAAAAATGAAAAGTTTATAATAATCAGTTAATTGCCGCAATTGAAGAACTGTAGGTTTTGACCTACTTAACCTGAAATGTAGATAAGAATTATTTTTGTACATCAAAACATACAATTATTATCGCTGGTTAGCAAGAATGGTGTTGGTTTGTAAAAGCATTTAACTTGAAATTAATATACAAATTATAAGCTATAACAAAAATATATTTTAAACAAGAAACAACTCCATTGAACACTTTTTTTGGTTATTTGGTAAAAATAATGTCATGGAACATGATAACGTACGTTACAGTTGTAATAAAACTGGTTTGATAATTCTAAATGGAACACCCCGTATTCTTAATAAATTATAACTCCTAATTTTTTGCTGATTCCAAAAAGGTTAGTTCTGTCTTTATTAAATTTTTTATCGAGTAATTACATCCAACAATTAAACAAAGCCAGTGTACTTTCAGTTTTACAAAAATAGCATTGAAAAGTAATTAACTAAACGATATTGCTCTATAGGGAGGTCAAAAAATGCAATCCACAATTTCTCTCACTTGTATGAAGCAGAGCACGCTGTATCTGTTGGACAGATTTAAAATAATATAAAATCAGCTTTTATTCTATTGTCATAATCCTTATATCAGCAGTTTTTCTACTGTACTTATTTATTAAAAAATACGGGGTGTTATCTCTTCAAATAATCAAGATAGCCTCTTTATTTCTTACATTCTGTATGTGAACAAAAAGAATACAAAACAGAAACATCTAGAAAATCTAAATCGACTAGAAGCATTGATTTTAAAAGCAAAAGTACACGAAATCAGTTTGAGATTTTGTATGTCGCTAGCTAACAAGTTCAGTGTGTCACATTTTCGAAGTTTTCATGAAATATCTCGGTTATTTCAAAAGATAAAGCAATATAGTTTGCATCGTGCTTTCTTTGTTTTTTTTTGTTTTAGGTTCATTTATTATGCTGCAATTCTTCTACCGTGAAAACAATGAATACATAGATCATCTTCAGAGAACGCACCCACATATTTAAATTTTCTTTGCTGCCTATGTTCTTCAATCTAAAGTGGAATCTTTCTAGAAATTCTCATCCAGAAATCTAAAAGCTAACCTATATAATTCTATAGATTTTGCTTTAGTTTTGTAGGCATTCTTCTTTTTTATACTGATGTTAAAAATATTTAAAACATTTAATAAATAAACATTAATAATTTTGCTAAGAATACAACAAAAATACTCAATATCATTAGTTTTCTCCATATTTGTACCAAAATGATATATTGTTATACTCTACCTTATTTTGATTTTGTATTGGTTTATCATTGATGTAACGGGAATTATCTAAACTGCAACACTGTTTCTTCACAAGGAAATGTCAAATGTTTGATAAAACGATTATGGTAACCGTTTTCTGTGTTGCAATGATACAAGAATGGCAGAAATTTTGAGGTTTTTGTTTATAAAGAAAAAACAATATAAGATAGCCAAATTTTCTTTTCACCAGTGAATTTATCTTAAAAGATTAGGGCTGTACGGTGAAAGTTCCATCGCTCTATCCCTTATAATAACTGAGATACCCCATGAATACATCGAAAATGAGCCTTACCCAACAGTAGAAAATTAACTTTTTGAGGCCAGAATTGTGCAGCTTTGGTGTAGATATTTATTTTGTTAAAAACTAACTCTGTACACAATTGTTATACATGAAAATGCACAAACAGAATTTTATAGGATTTGTTTTCCAAGCTCTCTCATGTTTTGGGACACTGTTTTCTATTTCTTGTGATAGAGTACAAAAAATTTATTTTATCATTCAGTCAGAGCACCACATCGCAAGTAGAGCACATCTAAGATAGCTTGGTGTTGTTTTCTACGCGTGCTATGGTAAACGCATCTTCTGGGTTTATCATGAATAGGTGTAATTGTGCATTTATCAAATCTGACTTTCAGTGTCGCTATAGATTTAAAATGAATTGAACTATCTCTTTTTTTGCCCCGTTGTAGAATATCCGATTTACCCCAATAAGCCCATTTACTACTAATAATGGAAACATCGTTAGCACAATAGTTAAGCCGTTTGACCTAACTGTAAAGAAAATAAAAGCACTGACCAGTGATATATCGGTAAAATACTAAAAGATACTCTACCACAATCTCTTCGATTTGCGATCCAGCTCAGAAATCTATTTTAGTGTATCCGTTTTATCAACAAAACTTATCTTGGCATTGCATTTTTTACGCCAATATAGAGCAAGTTATTTCTTCTGTAGAGTCGTATTTCTTTTTACTCGTAGTAGTTGGATCATGGTGATTACCCAGATTCTTTACTAACCCTCCAGTCTGATTCTCCTCTTGTTAACTTATTGTCATCTCTTACATGCACTAACATGTTCTTTTCTCCCTTTCTTGCAGTACCACATGAGTAAATAACATTTTTGAGCAGGCTTTGCTGTAATTCAACTAAATTGAAATAATTATCAAAAACCAATTGATCGACTACCACTCTGGCCCCTAAATTCTTCTCAGTTGTGTCTTTAACTTTTCCAGTATAAATTTGGAACTGGCAAACATATCCACTTTGGTCAGTCCTAATCTACACCCTATACTTCCCTTTGATCGGTTTTAATTGCATATATTATCGTGAAAAGAACTACGTTCTTTAAGTCTGATCATAGATCTAGTGGGCGCTGAGGTGAGATGTCAGTATGAAGTCAGTTTCTGCACGACTATCATAGATTGCCAACGCAGTCTGCTCGTCAGAGCTTGTTTTAACACGTAAAAAACTTTGATTTAGCCTGTCTCCCCTCTGAACCCCTCCTCCTTATTGGTAAGTCTTGTAAGAGTCGAGTAATTTAGCGAACTCATTAAAATACCTTTGAAAAAAACTTGTTAACTCAATGAATCCGATTTTTGTAACATCTGGTTTCAGATCTGTTTGCCTTAAATATTCAGTAGCGATCTCAGTATTATATTTGTCTCTTTAGTGTGTCAAAAATCTTTTTCTCAATGCTTAGAAACCACCTTCCATCGAATTTATTCTTTAGTACCTAACGTGAAATTTTCGGCACTGCGCAGGATTTAGAGAAATTCTGACATCTGCCTCGAGAAGATCAACTTCAAACTAGACATTAATCTTGTCAGTTTTTCTTCTGAATCAATTCTTGCATACCATGTCGTTCATAACTCTTTGAATACTGATCCATGAGTACTACCGTATTAAGATAATCACAAACAAGAGATGCACAATTAAAACTTTAAAGAAGAGGTTGGCGGTTGGACAAGATTGCATAGGACGTTAATATTAAGTATTTCCTCATAAAAAACCACCACAAATTAGAGAAGAAGAACGGGATGCAAAAACAGGAAAAGTGTTGGAAAAGAGCAACTATAGTACCAATCCCAAAAAGGAATGAAAATATTATTAGGTTTATTTCGCTTTTGTCAATATTAAGTTGGCAAAATCTTTGGCAAGTTTATTATCAGGAGAATAATGTATGATCTGAAGAGAAGGGGAAAACTCGAAGCAGCAATACCAATACAAGAAACTCAGATTAACTGTTTAAATCATCAAACAAATTGTGGATGGATAACCAGTAATAGATCATTGCTTTAGACATAGTTATTATTAGCAAGGTTTGTGTTCCTGTCTGCCAATTACTGAAGAAACACATGATCATCACAACCTATTGGTATATTTTTCATTCCACATTAGTTTTCCATTAGAAGGAAAGAAAAAAGTGAAACGTAACGTGGGGCGTTTTGTAGACGAGTTTCACTCATAGCCACTATACTGAAAGATCCCTATAGAGTCATAATAACTCGCAAGAGTCGTAGTTCCTCTAGAGAGTAATACTTATTTGAGAGAGTCATAGTTATACTCTAGGGACTCCCAGCTACCTAGAGAGGCATCCATAGTTACTTGAAAGAGTCATAGTTACTCTAGAGAGTCATACTTACTCAAGAGAGGCATAGTTACTCAAAGAGTCATGGTTACTCTAGAAACTCACAGTTACTTTAGAGAGTCATACTTAATCTAGAAAGTCATAATTACTGGGAAAGAGCCATAGTTACTACCGAGAGTCATTTAATAATTATTTTGATAATATTCAATATTTTATTGTAATCTTTTGATCGGAAGTGTATTCGTGGGATAATTGCAAAGTGTCAGTTTTACAATTTTTATACCATCAGAAAGAGGACGTCAAAATTAGTAAGCAGACCGTTCGTTTCATCAAAAAATCTCAAACCCCTTAATTTTAATAGGGGTGGACGGGTGGTCTGAGACACCCAGTATATTGTTTATTAGGACTTTTTACTTCTTTCTGATCAAAGAACACTCCTGTAAAGTATTATGTCCTTAAGGTGGGACGCCCTGTATAGTTGACGTTATAACAAACGGTGCTCTTTCAGCTTGCTTTTTGCTTACCCGTTGTTGTAATGCTCTTGGATTCACCAAACACTCTTTAAGTTTTAGTAATGTGTGCTTATTAGGCGTATGGTTTTGTAGTGTCAGGTATGTCTTGGTTTGTACTGGTACTGTTTTGGTCTGCTGTACTTCTACTACTTCTACTTTAAATATTTGTTTTGCTTGTTTCAGTCTTCTTTATTTTATTATTATTATAGAATTAGTTCTTGCCAAATTGTCGAATGCGGCTTTAGAAAGTAATGCTTCTAGGTCTTTGTCAAACCTACCAACGTCAAAATGATTGGCATTTCTTCTAAGTGCTCTGGAGTAAAATGAGGATTGTAAGAGTGTGGCGAATCTTCAATCTGCACAAATGAGTTTTTTAAAGAATTAATACAGTCTCCTTCAGGCAACAGTCTTTGATATAGTATGTTTCTTAAAACTCCAAAGTTTGCGCAAGACTCTCCAGGACAATCCCTGTCTCTATTTGCCTTTAACTGCTCTAAGTTTCAGGTTCCAAATATAGTAGTAAATTCAGGTAAATTTACATTAAAGTTCACATTTTTCTTTGTTAAAAGCCTGAGGTTCTACATCACCTATCTTGCCCAAACATTTTGTAAAATCTATTGCGTTTGGATATATACTTGATGTTGTAAAGCCATTATTTATTATTTCGGGCTTAAATAACCTGACTGCATTTTCTAGAATGGTAGAGAATGTCCTCTGCTTAATTTACAGAAAGGTTTTTCTGGCGTCAATCAAGCACTTTCTTTCACAAACCTTTCAAAGAACAGAAACTTGCTACACAGGTGGACATAAGTTAAAGGGCTTTTATGCCCACCCATAAAAAGTATGACTAGATATTCTACTCCTGTCTTAATCAAATAAAAATGAAAGATATTGTTGGTGTAATCTAAAAAAGCCTTGATATACAAACATCTTTTTTCGGAAAGCCCAATACTCCATTCATTTGGAACAGTACTGGCAACAAACTTTAAAAATATTTTATTTGGATAATATACGTAAACATCACAGCCAGCGTTTGCTTGTGTTTTCTTATAGGAACTACAACCTTGAATGTCAATTTAACGCTTTGGAAACTCCTTGCGGTGGCTTTCTATTATACTTCTTCTGATTTACTCCCAATTTTCGTTTTATTAAACTTTGAGCTCAGTTTAAATTATATTGTAGATCTCGGAATGCCGTATTGTTTGCTACATTGATTTCTTCCAACGCCTTGGATTGTAAACTTCATTACCTTGGGCATCTGTTAGTAAAACTAAAAACCTTACAAAAATGTAAAGAATGCTTCATATTTTGTCAATACTTTAATTTTCTTGTTGCTGCTAATATTTAGGTAACTTTCAGAAATGTAACTTTCAAGGATCGTGCGCATTAATTTTGCCACTTCCTGTTTATTTAAATTAATTTGTGGAAGGTCGCTGAGAACACATTTAATGAAGAAGATTTGCAAACAGTGCCAACAAATAGCCAAGTGCCAATGATTGGTTATTGACTGTCTGATAGAAAATCAATGTTTCTAAAAAAAATTATTGGCACCATAAAAATTAGATTATACCTTAATGAACCAATATAATTACAACAGATTTTTATTAAAAGCGTTGTATTTTGCAAAGCAGCAATTTCATTAGTTATTGGCACTGTTCTGTGGTCATTGGCATGCAAATCGTAACAGTTATTGACACACATTGTTGTTATTATTACCTACCTATTCGTCTAAAACCTACTTGTTTTATCAAGTTAATGCGAGTACAGCTTTATAAGAAATTTATTGAAGTTAAACCACTTTAGATGGTTTATCTTGTAGTACATTTTTGGCATTGAATTTCAAAATTAAGAAGAGTAATATTAGCAACACATAAAACACAACCCTTTGTTTCTTATAATATTATTTTTAGGAGGCAAACCAATATTTTCTTTATTATGTTAAACTTCTCATAATTGAGGTAAACTTTACAAAGTTTCCGATAAAAAAACTCAAGTTTCGAACATGTGTTAAATGTCATTTTGAAGCAGGTCGCTTTTTAGATGATTTTTGCGTTGTGTTTCTTTGTGCGACGTTGCTTTTAGTATTTGCATCGGCTTTTTCATTTCGGTTGCTTTTTATTGTTTTCTTTTTCCGTCTTTCTATTTCTTTACTTTCAAATATTTTTTTCCATTCGATAGACGTTATTACGTAAGAACGATTTTTGCTGCTTTTTTCCCTTTTTTTTCTGGAGTTTTTGGCCGCAATAAGTAATCTCTTAGTTGCACAGCATTATTGGAAACAGAGTAAGTATCTTGATCAATAGAAGTGCCAGCATCATTGCCAGAAGTGTCAGCACCACTATCACAGTAATCCATAAGAACATTTTATACTTGCAGGAATGTTAGACATTCCAAAATAGGAGAATCACACTTATCATTACTGCAAGATAGTTATATAATAGTTATCATCAAAATCAGGTACATAATAATTATTAGCTGAATCAGGTACTACATAGTCATAAATATCTTCTAAAGGAATCAAAGAGTCTTTATTCAGTTGCGAGTTTTCCAGTTGAATATCGCCTTTTTGATAAGTGCCATCATTGAAAACAAACAAACGAAAACCATTAGAAATTGATGTTGTTTTAAGAAAACTTAGCGCTTCTTTTAAAATCGGCGCAAAATGGCCTTTTGTTAATTTTATTAGAGGGTTATTCAATCTTTGTTGCATTAGGGTACAGTGCCATAAAAAGTTATTAAGTTTACTACCCAGAGTACTCAGTTTATACGTTTTGTGTCCATTAACTAAAAGGATTATTAAAAACTCAACTTTCTTTTTAACAAGATATATATCTGCCTTTGGGGTTGTTTGATCGTTTTGATAAACATTTTTAGCACCCCGAGGAGCTATAACTCTATCATCATTTGGATTGTATGTCAAAATAACTTTTTTCTTTTAAGTAGGACTCGACAGACTCAAACCAACTTTTGATGTCTTTCTCTGAAATGTTGTTACTGGCAGTGCTATTTCTGGTGTTCTACTAGTCAAATGCTCAAAAATCTGCTCAAAAAATCTTTAAGACAATTTCTTTCTGAAGTGTTCTGTACAAAAGAAGTCTTTTGTAAATCCTGGTCTAGAAATGTTTTTACAAAATCTTGAATGCTTTGTTGTCTTCTGGGAAACTCTTTCAATAATTCATTCTTCTATTAAGTCTTCTAGGACCATTTCATACCTTAAGTTTTCCACTTAATCTGTATTGAAGAGTCTGTCTGGGAATCCTATATTTTATTGATGCTTGCCTTTTTGGCAATCCATTTTGAATTTCAGCTAATGTTGCTTTTTATACTTATCAACGAAATATGACATTCACATCTTCTTGTGCAAATAAATATTGTAAGCAAGAAAACAGGTGTTGTGCCGGAAAACAGCTCTACGAGGGCAAATTCATATATACGTGCAAAAGCTATCAAATGCTGTCACTATAAAGTAATTTTTTATTATTCCAAAATAGCTACTTTTAAAAGGCTACATGTCGAATTTCAGTTTGCTACGTCAATCGGTATTTGTTTGACAGTCGTTACACTCCTATTTTTTGCAAAATGGAAAAATCCGAAATTATTGAAGACTCCAAAAAAAACATTCGGCGAATCTGCTCCTGCCTTTATTGTGGCCGGTTATTATATTACTATTTATTAGTTCTGCAAATCATTTTTATTTATATTCCAGATCAAAATAGTGATAGCACTAAGTATGTTACGTTATTCGTATGATGACCTTATTAGTTTTACGTACATTGGGCGAAAGTCTGTTTATGCAGACGTGGAAATAAGTAAAGCACTTGATAAGGTATTTCATAAATTTTATTACGTTCAGACTATACAATCACAGACAAAACTACTTGTATAAAAAAATATAAATATCTTCACTACATTATCCTAAATCAGAGACCTTTTGTTAGACAACTGAAAGTACATTTTTTAGACTTTTATTATATTTTAGCTACAGATGTAATTATCTTGTTTCATTTAAGCCACACGTACAAGTTTTTTTGGGGCTTTATAAATTGACTTTTGAGTTCGCTAATTACAAAGCGTTTAAAATAAATTTAAATTAAACTTCAAGCAATTTTCTTGAATTGAAATTGTGCTAATTAATTAATTGATCTGCCTAACAGCTAAATGTATATTTTTATACATACCTTTTCAGAGAGTTATTAACGTTCTTATTCCAACTAATAAATTTCAATGGAATATTTGGCAAAAGTCAAAGAATATAACCTAAATTAAATCTAAAATATTATCCAAACATTTCTTAAAAATAAAACCTGTATAAATCTTCCATATTTATTTTTGGTAATTAATTTGAAGATTACAAAAGAAGCCTTAAATTTGACAGGTTATAATATCATTTAGAATTCGAGGTTATGATTCGTTGTTCATATTATACAATCAATAATATCTATTTAGAGCAATTTAATCTTGACTTGTCACTGTATATAAAACTAATTTCCTAAGTCAAAACTTCTAATTGCCCTATATTTCAAAAAAAAAACTTGAACGTGTGTAAAGCTGAAACCATTTTCGTTAAGAAAATCTGCGCTTCAAAAACTCTTTGGTTTCTTTCAGCAAACATAAGAATACTGGTTTTTGAGAACACAAATTTGCTTGCTTGCTAAAGGGCTTGAAAAATTAAAAAGCTAAATGCAAAAATTTTGTGTGTTTATCACAATTTGTTAAAACTTAACATAAAACTAATCGTTCCGTCCATCAATACTTCATAGATCACATTTTCCATGATCAGTTTAACATATCCTTTGCACACACATTATAGATTGATATTGTTGGACTTTTTAAAATTGTTGTTTTGCAACGTTTACATATATTAGGAACTCGCTAAAATCGCATACAGATAAGACTATCAATTGCTCTCAAGATGCACGTGTATTATTAATTCTTTTCTTTTCGCGATATTTCATCATATCATGCTTTTGTTAGTTCTACTACATCATGATTCATGACAATCTGAATAATAATAACAATAATTATAATAAACTAAATGTCATTTGGTATCAGAATACAAACATTTTATATTCCCTTTTTGTTCTAAATGATACAAGAAACAAAATGGGTAATAATACATAAATAAATAAATAAATAAATTAAATATTGAGGCAACGTAAAGTCTTTTCTGGTACTCTTGTTGTAAATTGGAACGAATCTATCCTCTCTTCTGGTTCTTCTGCCGGAATAAGAAGTTGTGATCCACGTCTTACGAACGTAATAGATTTTCTATCATCTCCCATAAGAGTTTTAAGGCACATTTTCCTATCTTTAATTCTTATTTTTACTAGCTGCTCTAAAGCAAATAGATGATCGTCGTTTGCCTCCGGAAAATGATGACGCATAAAATTGGCTAATCTAAGAAGATACTCTACGTTGTGTCCACTGAGACCGCTGCAGTCTGATATTTGATTAGCTATTTCCGAAAGGGGTGCATCACCCAACCACAAATCATTTTTAGATGTGGCAATATATAAAACTGTTGTGAAAGGTACCCCACTTGAGCTGGGATAAAATGTTGTGAATTCTGCCACGTAACCACCTAATCTGCATTCTCTTTCTGCTAAATAATTCAATGCGGCATCTCCGGTAATTTGAAAAGCCACGCCGTGAACCAAACTCTGTAAATAAAATTTTAATATTAGTCATGAAAATTGTATTAATATAATAAATAATTCAAATTTCATTATCTGTGTTTATAATAGAATTCGCAGAGTACAAGTGGAAAGTAAAATTATCAAGTGAAGTATGAAAAATGCATAATGTCATACTCTAAAGATACTTGAATTGTGACATATACGCATTTAGATTTAAATTGTATTTAAGTTGTTTAAATATATTCGAGAGGTCGTTATAACAGTCTATCTTTTATCTGTTTCCAAAACTAAACCAAACAATTTTTTGATAATAACAATTGAAATGTATTATTCAATTAATCAACCGAGTTAATTGAATTGTGTTAGTTTACTAACGTAATTAGAATTTATGGATTTTAATTAAAAAATTCTGATTGCTGGAAATTGTTTTACAACAATGCAGAGTTTTGCAAAAGCGACATATAAATATCTGGATAAGAATTTCTATTTCGTTTATTTATTATTATTTAAATTTTATATTATTGTTTAAATTTGCAACAGACAACTCTTTAAAATTTGGCTATGAGTGCCCAAAGAAAAACGAAAAATTAACTTTTATATAACGTTAATTTTATCATCAGAATTTTTCTACGATCGTTTTAGGTATAGTAAGTGACGGCTTCACGGATGAACCCTGAAGTAAATCGGAAGCAACCCTCTTATAGATCAACTCAAATTATAGAAAAACTTCAAACAAAATTATCAAATAAATTCTAAGAAACGTGCGAACAGAACTCACTGGGTGACACTAAACCGCATTAACATCGTACAAAGACTAATTACTTTATTCCTTTCAATATTTTAGGAAATTTTATAATATAAAAACCTCAACTTCTGAAATGCAGTCCGTGTGCGGTGTATACCTTGCACATACTCTCCACAAAAAAATATGGCACGTCATAATAAAAAATTCTGTTGAATTATAATTAGAAATAAGAAAAAATCCTAACCTTAATTAAATTCCTTACTTTCTGTAAACTTTTATTCCAGTTCATATTAGGTTATATTTAGGAATGAGTCAAAACAGTTAAAATTAATTACCCCTTTGGGTGTGAGATAAAAAAAACCAATATTTAGTAATGTTACTAAAAAGATTAATCCTAAATTCTCTGAAGGTAATTATTTGTGGCAAAATGTAGTTAAACTTTAATAGTTAAGTTTCAGTGGTAATTTGCAAGATAAAATTTACATTTAGAGATTAATTTTATGTATTTAATGGCGACATAATGATAGTTCTTGTAAAAATGCATTTTAAACTTTTAGTCGATAACGACATCTTCAGTAAAAAAAGAAACTTTTGACTTATTCATAAAAGAACTATGTTCTAACAGGTATTTATCTACATATTTTGCAACCACGTAATTTCACGCCCTTACTTTTAAAAGATTATTGCACCAACACCTTTCCAAAAATGTTTAATCAGCCATTAAAAATATTCTGGACTCCTTAAAGCAACTTACATATAAAGATAATGAATAATAAATGTTTGTATCGCTCAATAAAAAATTTAAAGAAATTCCATATTATTAGTTAAGCTTAGCCTTATTCATTTATCAATAGAAAGATTCATTTAAAACAATCATCTGCTGCTAGAAATATTTATTGGAAAATATTTGATTGATATTTTCCACGATTGACTTATTGTATAGTTTGTTCAGCACCAATCTATTTTAATCACGATGTTGCCTCGTGTGCGAAACTATCTAATCAAGAATAGAGCTGTCTAACTGAACCAATGTAACCCGTGTTATATTTACTTTGCCATCATCTAAATTTTATTTTAAGTTTCTTTTTCACTTCCGAAGCGCGAAAACTACACGTGTTATAAACTGGCACAGATACGTTCCAATTTTTCGCCAATTCAATAAACTAACACTAATAGATTAATTTGATCTTACGCAATCAGCGTTAATTTTTAATCCTAATATGCTAAAGCATTTATGTACGCTAATAAACTATATTTAACTAATTTCGGACATTACTGGTTTTCGTTGGTTTTAAATTTACCATAATATAATACTTCCAGTGCAAAAGGTCGCGTGGAAGCTATATGTTATCTGTTTTAATTGGATGTTTTTGTATTATCACAATTGAAATTCTATACAGGGTATTCAATTTAGACAAAGAGATTATCGAGTCCCTTTTAATTTCTGGTCTTCTTTTGTTACTCATTTTTCACTTTAATGCTATGTTCTGACGTTTTGGGCATCTTCTTTCTACAGTAAAGGAAGCGAGTGTACTCTCCACAAAAACTGTTTGGATCTTGATTACTGTTTTTAACGGGTTGTTAAGATAATTTTCTCTAGAGGCCCATTTACAAAAGTATATTGACTTGACATCACCAGATTTCTTTAATTATAGTTAGAAGGTGTCAAACCTTCAATCGTAAAATTCTTAAAATAACTGGAAACTTGATAGTGTAGTTCATTAAAGACATAGAATATCCCGTCTGTCGTACAACACCATCGTGACAATTGCAGGGCATTTCTTGATTTTGCGGTGTCGTAAATTCCCAATTACATCAATAACCGTATAAAGAAGAATTGTTCTAATTTTAAATTAAAATGATTGTAACTAATTGCGCCCCAAAGCTAGATAAATATAGCTTGATTATTAAATGATTAGAAAAAGTACAACAAGAATATGCAATTGTTTTCCCTGCAGTAACAATAATAACCCAAATATCCCCAAATTTCAAAGAGAATGAGCCACACTGTATATTTCCCGACTGATATTTAATCAATCAAAATTACTTAAAATAAAAGTCTTTAGTACAAAAAGGACATCCTGTATATGTGTATTTTACAATACAATTTTATTTTACTTTCCTTGGGATATTTCTAAAAAGGAAGAAACGTGTATGGTTTTTCCGTTATTCGATATATCCTTGTTTACGCTTTCCTTTGTATTTACCTCACCTAGCGGTTACAGCTAGCAAAAAATAGTTTTTCCAATTGATGTCTGTTTAAAGAACACTTACAAAATTTCCAGAAAGTAATTTTTGCCTTCGGTTAATAGAAAGTAACCGCCAACTGCGACAATGAAGTTATAATTGGAATTGATCGAAGCATCACTAAAGACAGTTTTAACTAAAGTCTTGGTAACCCAAATATTTGCCCTTGGCACTTTAGTAATTTTAGAATTCATCTTAAAATATCTCTCTGTAAGAATGAAGCAAAAATACTAGAAATTCTCGACGACTTCTGAAAAGAACTAAATTTAGCTAATTCGTCTTAACTGGCTTAACTAGCAAATGAATCAAAGGAAATATTACCAAATTGTATTTACGTTACATCTACGTACACGATATCTTCAAATAATAGGGCAATAACGTAAATGATTATGAGAAAGGATTGTAATTATTATCCATGATAAAACTACGTCTGTGACCGCAAATGACATTAAATAAACCTAATTTAACGAGGTCAATATGTAGTGTGTGGCTTTAAATAAGATTTACAATGCCATCGCTTGAAGAGAAGAGTATTATATTGAATTTTATATTAACAATATTAAGTGTTGAATATTATAAAAGATCATAAATTATAAAAAGTCAAGAATATAATAAACGTATCACGACAAGGCAACAACTATCTGTATGTGTGTATCTCTCAAGCCAATTAGTATAAGTGGCTCATTACTGCCAATTTCATACTAGACAATCTGCAGACATATCGTAAATATCTCTTACATATTTAACTAATAATAATATAAAGATAACAAAAGTTTTCAAGAATACACTTGAACTTCGATTTTAAAAAGTGAAGGTAGAGCAAATAACATGCAGTCGTAAATTTTACATGTGTGACGGTTATTTTTGTCACAAAGAATAAAAAATTGTATTAAAAATACGATAAAGTTAGTAAAAAATGGAATTTTCAACCAATAATAATCAATATTATTTATCTATTGCCTATTTTATTGATGATAAGAAAATGTAATTACTGATATGATAAAATTACATAAAAATTTTATTTCTTAGAATTATAATAATTTAGGTTTCGTGAGAACAAAGCTAGTTAACAATTTTAAGTTTCATAAACTTTATTATTTTTAAAATTCTTTTCATGATCTATCAACATTCTCTATGCATCTTAAAAATGTAAAATGTCACGACTTAACTTTAGCAAGGACATTATTTTAAAAATATTTCTTGTTCAAGTTTCACAAGATCTAATAACAAATATTATGATTTTCATAATTAAATTTAGGTTAGGTGAACAGATAATTAATTTGTTGAAAATTTTACGATTACATCATATAATTCCGAAAATTCCAATTACACTACCATAGATAATCTAAGAGAAAGGTCAATGACCTTGTGAAAAAACAACTGACTTGTAATATTTACTATTTCATTGATGCTAATCTCAAATAATATTTAGGGTGTCTTTGTTTATAAATATAAAGTTTCTTTGAACTATTTCACTGTTTCAACAAATTTAGAATGTTTTTAAATTTTGGACAGTTTCCATAATGATTCCAAAGAATCTCATTTAGGCGATTTCACCTGAAAATGTCTTTAAGAAAACCAATTTACGGTTCTGGTTGTTTTCTTAGATTTCTGATAAATCGCAGATTTTATAAAATTCAAAAAGAAACTTTGAGATTATTTCATTTTAAGAGTCTTGGTTAGAAACACTATAATAATGAATGATATTAGATGACTCGAGAATCTTCAGTGTTACATTTCAAACTATCTTCGATTGTTTATTTAATTTTATTTCAATGCTAACATTGTGCTGACAGTGATTTAGATTTCTAATAGGTAAACATATGAATATGGTATTCTCCCATATTATCCAAAGGGCTTTTTCCGAGATTCAAAAAAACTCAAATAACTAGATTTCTGACTTAAAGATCCATTACTATAAAAGATTAATTTGAAATGTTTTTAATATTCAAGTTGATAGACAGATAGCAGACTAAACCAAAAGAGTATACAACATTACCGTTTCTTAGGCCTTGTCTCTTTTTGTTCTGCCCCCTTTGCCTGTTAGCAAGGACAGTATGGCTTATTGACTGATGATTAACCAAAATGTTTCATTTTAGAAAAATGCCAGCTAGAGTAGAAATCTAGGGTCGATATTCATGGTTTGAGTTAGGTTAGCCTAGGTTAGATTAGGTTAAGTTGTTTAGATTCGATTGGTCAGGTTAAACCAAGTTAGATTAGGTTGTTAGGTCCTTCTTTCAGTAAACTAAACATTATTTTTAATCGTTGCTTTGATTTTGGGTTCACTATAATATGGGTTTGTTTAAGAGACCTGTACTACTTTCTATCAGTGTACTTTCTGTAACATTCCATTATTTAGTTGTATAAAAATCATTTGTTTCAAAGTTCTACTTCACTTTCTTTTCTATACGTTTTGATGTTCAACGCAAATATTATTATAAGTTACGAGAGTTTATTTTCTTTTTTTAAATTAATATTTAATTTCTGTTTTTAATCAATCAATTTTTAAAATAAATAAATAATATTATTCCCATTAAATGTCGCATCCAGCCAAAACAAATTGAAATATAACCGCGCGCAATATCCAACAATAACAAATAGAGAAGAAAATCTAAAAGTGATAAACACGTAAATAGAACTTACCTCGCTATCCTTTACAAGAGTTGCTACACGACCAGGCTGAAACAAAGAAAGAAATTACTTTTTATCACAAAAGGCTAGTTGCCAATTTTATCTGGTGACCCATTTAAATGGCATAAAATCCCAAAAATATAACGAAAACAAAACAACCAGAAAATTGTATACATACATTGAGATTTTTATAGTTTTGTGCTATTTCAACCATATTTTACTAAAAAACGTGAAAACTATTAATAGATTAGGGCACTGACTTTAAACTATGTACAAGTAGATTTATTTTATTATTTCAATATTTGTTTTTAAACATTCCACAAACAAAAAAGAAATTCCTTCACGCATTTCATCTTTGCAAACGGCACACAAAAGTAATTTAGAAACGTGGTTTTTGGCATCCCTGAAACTTGACAATAAATCGTACGTGCGTAAAGCAATTTGTTATAAAATGACATAAATACATATAACAATTGAAATTTTTATTTGTAAATTCTTTTGACGTAAAAACCATAAAATTTATCACATGTACTGGCTGACGCTATTAGGGTAACCTAAGATTTCTTCATCTTTTTTTATTTTTGTTAATTAATTATTATTTTTTTTATTTTGTATAAAGATTAACTCTGAAATTTGTTACATAATTATATTTGTTTTTGGACTCGGTTGTAAACGTAGATAATGAAGACTCGGTTGTTTTGAATATAAGTTTATAATTGAAACGTTGATTACAGTTATCATCTTATCAAAACTGTAAGGACAGTATACGAATAAGAATCTAAATTAACAAAAGAAGGACGCTCTTTACTTATCTCGAATTTACTTATCTTGGTAGTCTCATTAATTAGAAGATTGTCGTTTAATAACTAATTTTAGTTGCGAAAAATTAAAAATTCGTTATGTATATTAACTATTAACTTTGAGGATTATTTTTTAAACTTGAAATTATTTATAATTAAAAATCTAAAATTTTCATTTTATTCCCAAGTATCCTATATTTATACCGTACTCAATTTGCATGAAAATTGATGAAAAATTAATGTCACAATAAATTTTTCAAGCAAATAATTTCTTCGCCGCCTTCTTTATAAAATCCTATTTAGAAGAAAAACATACAATATACCTATTATTATAAAAAAATTTAATTAGAAATTATATAATTATTATAAATTGTAGGTACTACCATTAATGACTAATTTAAGGATTAGGTTACTGTTTGTTTCTTACAAAACTACATACACCGTAACAGACTAATCTATAAAACTTTTTTGGAGGAAAAAAAGAAAATTAATAATATAAAATCGAGTTTTTAAAAGGCCAAGGTAAAGGTTATAAAATTTAAATGTGAATTGTTTGAATTATTTGATTCATGATTGAATACTATAACTTTTTTTTCACGTTAACTTAAATAATAGAAATTTATTAATAAGTAATAAAAATTCTACCTATAATTGATTTTAATAAATTTCAGTTTTCGCCATGCAGTAATTACAAAATCTAACTAGTTTTACTTTTGTTTATTATACTTTGGTAGGTATACAGGGTATTGTCGAAATCTCAAATAATTGTGTTTTATAAACATCAACCTAGCATAGAATTGCCAGGTTAATATCTCTGCAAACTGTCTTAGCCACAAAACCTTCTGGTTCGGAATATTTCTAATTCACATCCATCAGTGACGTCATACCTACTTGATTTTTTTTAAAAAACAACCCATACTTTTATGATTTGGAAGAATTTCCACAAATAGCCTTTTGTTTGTATTTCAGAAACTGATGGTCCTACCTTGTTGGATGATAGTGATAGGTGGAGGTTTTCTAATATTCGTGTTATTTCTTAAACAGTCCCAAATATAAATTCAAAATTCTTTTTAGTACTGTACGTAGAAAAACGTGTGCATGTCCATTCAAATCGAGCCATAACGAATATGGGTTCTTGTCACTATCTTGAACAATATTCATCTTTACCACTTATTGTCCAATTTTCGAGATACTTGCAAATACTGATTTTAGTTTCAAATTGTAGAATTTTTATAAATAAAGACTTTGAAACATAAATAATCTCAAGAAGCTATAATTTCTTCATTTTGGCTAACGAAATGGATTTGTCTTTGAAAATCACTCGATCATAATCAGATCTGTTTCCAAGCTAAGGAAACTGCAATCTTGCCAGACTTTATTTCCTTTATCACTATTATTTATTCACAAGAAAAGAAAAATGATAAATGTAACTATTTCAAGTGTTAATTGAACGTGCAACACATTTTTGGGTAAGTGTGCGTCAAACACCATTATCCTACAGGGAATAAAAACTCTAACTTAAGTAAGAAGCTTACAGTTAGTACTGTTTTGGAAATGATATCTAGAACCTCAATTGTGGTCGTTTTAAATGTTTGGAAATCCACTTTAAGAATCCAAACTTCTTTGGTTGCAATATAAACTTATAAAAATGTTAAATCAGAATTTGAAAGAGTTTTGAGAACACTTGAACATCATCTGAATGTTCCGGATGAACTTCTGATTCCTCCAGTAATAAGATGTTTTTAACTTAAACCTAGCAATGCTTGCTTCGTTTTTTGTTTCCATTTCATCCGCAGTTCCTTCAAATAAAACATTCAAAAAAACTCTCCGGTGGATAAAAATTAGGCATTACACTTGTTTGTTTACTATAAAAGCAAAAATACACTACTAAAGCGTTTCAGAAAATGCTTGAGATGTCAAAATGAAAATTCTGAAAAGTAAGCACATTTTTGAATAAACCAGTCAAAACTGACAACAGATAAGTAACGCAAAAACGAAGAAAGTACAATTAATAAGTAGTTACGAAATCAGTAAAGCAAAACAAAACGAATCGTTAGCAGAAAACAAAACTATCAAGATTACCGAGATGCAAACCAAAATTTATAGAATTGGGTTTGCATTCAAACAATCACAAAACAAAATCATGACCAACATAAAGAAAAACATAGGAAGTGAAAATGCGATATAAAGATGAACCAGCTGGATTTAGTAAACATATGGTATGACTTACGAAGAGAAACAAAGAAGAAAACATAAAGCAAAACGGAAAAGATTATTTGCTAGTTCGATATTTATAAAATTCTGAAATTTTGTAATTTTTATCTAATTCAGTTTATTGCCTATTTAACATAATAACAAAGTCAATGCCAATGTTTCCGAGTTTCTACTTTAATTATCATGATATTATAGGGTATTGGAGGTTATAAACATTTCCATACCGGAACTTATATTCAAAAAAATTACGTTGATCAAAACTAGCACAAACCTTGAAAAAAATCTTTCAATTCACTTTGAACTAATTTGTTTTTGTAGCAAGATTCCTTCTGAAGAAGAAATATTTTTTTGATAAAATACCATAAATTATCCTTTTGATTGTTTTATAAAGTTAATTGTCAATTAGTGCAAGTGTTTGGAAGAATATAAAACGCTAACAAAGCATTTTCTTCCGGATACACAAATAATAGATTTCACGTTTGTTAAAACACCTTTATAATTTAATTGTTAATTAGTTGCTTTGTTTAACTGTTTAAGGTCAGAAGCTTCTGCCCTTTAGAATTTTCCAATCCCAATATTTTAAATATAAGTAAGTTTATTTCTGTTTTACAAATACAGTATCAAATGAAACTAATTTAATTTACGATAACATGATTAAATGTAAAATAAAATTGGGATCGGTAACCTACAAATGCCTACGTACATTACACACACATTAATTTGCCAAGGCTTTTCTAAACATAACATTCTTACTAATCTCGAGTTTTGTCAATGACACACAATGATAACCAAAGAATTTAAAATTTTAAAATTAAAAAAATATTTATTAGAATATTACCTTTTGTTCTGTCCCTCTATGTGTACTATTTCCTTGCCAAAATTTTCTAGAGTAACCCAAAATGTAACCGGTGACAGCCTTTTCAAATTCGAATCCAGGATTCCAGCATAGGGATCCGTATCCAAATACCCATAGGGACTTAGTTTCATTCACGTTTACTACTTCTTGAAGTTCTACTACAAGACCTACTGCTTGCTCCATGCTGGCTGATGCAACCACACAACGCACAAGACAACTGACGGACGGATCTTTCACGACATTGCTGTTCGCGCTACTTAATACCCACGAAACTACACCATAGATACCGTTCGTATTAGAGCGGGAGACACGCGCTGGTTATCCACCAATAACAGGAATGCACCGCCAAAATAATTTTGAATTTACTGGCCAAGAATCCTGTCGACGTAATAGGTATTGACGCGGTTGATACTCTGCTGATGCAACCTAAATGCATTCTTACTAACAAAGATCGTGATGCTTATGGATTTAAAAAAACAGCTGTTTGATATGTAATATTATTATTTATTAAAGAAAAATTTTTCTAGCTTTTTATTCGTAAAAGTAACATTTTATGAGCGGGAATGAACGAAATTATGTATTTTAGATGAAACCGGAACTGAACACTAGAGAAATTATCATTTAAGAAGCGATGACGTTGTGTGATAAATTAAGATAACAAACATCTGACTGAGAAGAAATTAGGTAATACAGGAATTACGTTGTTATTAATCTTATTTGTTTTACACGTGAACGAGATTTCTGGTGAATTCTGTATTTATTCCAAAAAAATGATAAAAATATTTTTGAAAGCTAAAGAAAAAATCATCTTAATAATGATAATAAATTAATAATCATTAAATTAAGAATTGTTATTCTGTTTTATCTTTGTTTTGATTTAGAAAACCGTGAATTGTTTTTTATTTTCAATTTAATGTCAAGCATTTTAAAAAAGGATTGATGATTGAAATTAACTTTTAGACAGTTAATTCCGTCATAAAATATTCTAACTGTAAGTATTAGGTTTTTTTCAGCTGTTTAATCTTCTTGGTCAGTATTCGCATTAACCTTGTTCAAATACATATGTATAAATAACGCACTTGTAGCACGCGGTCCCTTCGCTTTCAGTTTTTCTATTACCTACCTAATGCATCGAAATACTATATCCGATGAAACAATTGCTAAATATGTATATTTTTTTTTTAAATTATGTGTTGTCTTGCTTGCATTGATTTCTATTCTCTACCCACAAATTGTGATATTTACAAAACTTTATAAATTCAGGAATTCGTTATAATTCAATCTCTAGATCAAAACTAATATTAGAACAGTTTTTAGAACTTCAGTCAAACCAGAAACGATACCGATTATTATTTGTCAAGTTATTTCTTTGGGAGAGCCCGTGTAATTCTAAATAAAATAGTTATTAGAGTCTAAAGTTGATATTAGCTAAATTAGAACCAAAAAATAAAATAGAAACTGCTTCCTTCATTGTTTTGTATCAGTTGTGACTAAACTATAAGTGTAATAAGTTATAGTCGTTCCAGGCAGTTTAAAGAAGAATTGTAGTCTCGAAAACAAATTTCTTTCTCAAGCTGTATGTGGGGTGTTGCTATTCTGTAGCTCAACTGGTCTATGTACTGTACTGCAGTAACATTTAGGAATATTAAAATAGAACTCAGAAATCCTCGACCTTTGGATTCCAAAAAGAAATTTATGCATTTTAGAACATTAGGTTACATGAACAACTTCAATCATCTTTTTCTAAACAAAACAAAAAAATATATACATACGATATCATCTGTCTAAAGTCGATAACAATAAAATTGGCATGAAATTCACAAATTTTAGACTTATCGTACCTTGATACCATTTTGTTAGGAATCGTACAAAATTGGAACTTAGTATTGTTTGAAACAAATTTCCAGTTTTTGATGTGTACTTTGCTATCTTTAGAAACTACTAAATAATCAAGCGATAAATGAGATAGATTCCGATCTTTTGTTCTAATCCCATTATTATCAATTTTAGACCTGCGATACTTCAATATTACGGACTGTCGATTAGAGCAATACAAAATTAGTAATTTTAGGCCTATGGCACTTCAATACTCTTTTGCTAGGTATTACATAATCTGTCAATTGAAATAATAAAAAAAAGAAGAGTCCTCTAGTTCAAAAAATATTCTAATGCCAGTTTTACACTTCAGAGGTGAGATTCTGAAGTCTACTTGACGGGTACTTTGATATACACTGGCGAGCAAAAAATCTAGGTCACTTTGAAATTGTGATGTTCTAAGCTTATGCTTGCAAATTGTAAATCACTGTACTAGTAGGCGCTGAGTCATTAGTTTTCGGAGAAATGTAACCTGTGAGTATGGAGAAGACCAGGAGAAAGATATGCTACAGTTTGTATTAACGAGCGACTTTCATTTGACAGTGGGTCGGTTATGGTTTGAGCAGGAATTTCTTCACAAGCACGCACAGAGTTAGTCTTCATACAGAATGGCTCCCTGACAGCTCACAGGTACATTACAGAAGTTCTAGAAGATCATGTTATGCCTTTCATGCTCATCATTTTCGTGCAAGATAATGAAAGACTTCACGTAGCGAGAGTTGTCAAAGAAAATCTGGATGAGGTGGCCATTAGGCGGTTTGATTGGCCAGCACTCATGCTTTCCGATTCAATATTGACTATTAACAATGAATTACAATTTTCGAATATAAACTTAGAACAGAAAACAACACAATTTCAAAGTGACCTAAATTATTAGCTCGCCAGTGTATTTACTAGTAATGAAAATATCGCGCGTAGAACGATAAATGGGACAGATTCCTCTTTTCATACCAATTCTAAATCTATAAAATGTACTTTAGTACTTTTATGTTAGAAATTTCAATAAAGGAAGAATGGTTTCATTTGACACATAAAACATTCTTAATGTGCATTCTGATATATTTACCAGTTACCAAATAAATGAACGTAGAAAAATAAACGAGACAGATTCTGTTTCCTTTAATTCCATTGTCATCAATTCTAGACCTAGGGTATTTTAATACTCTTGTGTTGGAGCAATGAAACAGTAGTGGCTTCATCAACAAATAAAAGCTGATGTTGTTTTTGATTTAATCAAATGTTCTACAAAATGTTCTAAAGTCAGTTCTGTAATGTAAAAGTCGAATTCCCACATCTTCTTTGCATTTGCATTTCCATAGTGTTATTAGTTACCAAATAAACTAATACAGAAGGATAAACGAAACCGATTTCGTTTTTATGGCTCTAATTCCATTACCATCACCTACGGTCCTTTAATACTTGTGAATTAGGAATTGTACGGGCTGTAGATTGGAGCAATAAAACAGTAATGATTTTATTTAACAAATAAAAGTTTTTCATTTGACCAAATGTTCTAATGTCAATGAATGTCAGTTCTGCAACCTAAAGATCAACTTCTTGATGGCACTTTTGTTATCTATGTCGAATAAATGAATATAGAGGAATAAACAAGACAAATGTTATTATTATCATTCTAATTTCATTATCATCAATAATAGACCTATACGGTATTTTAATACTTTTGAATAGAAACTGTACGGGCTGTCGGTTAAAGCAGCAAAAGCTTCATTTAACAAATAAAAGTCGACGTCGTCTTTGATTTGATCGAATGTTCTAACGTCAGTCTCGTCAACCTCCAAGATCTTCAAGATGTACCTTTTAATATATTTACTAGTTGCCGGATAATCAAACGTAGGGCGATAAACGGGATCGATTCTGTTGTGTTTTTTTATTCTAGTTCTATTATTTTTCTCTTTTGAGTTAGGAATTGCACGGGCTGTCAGTTAGAGGACTGAAGCAGTAGCGACTTCATTTAAAAAATGAATCAACGTCGTCTTTAATTTGATCGAATGTTTTACAAAATGTTTTAATGTCAGTTTTGCCATCTAGAGATTTAATTCAATTACATTTATAAAAAATAAATACAAAAGATGTTTCATAACTCGAAATTTATGTGTTGCATCATACCCACATAAAGTACATACAGCACGTGTAATATGATACCTCTGCTACTTATCACTTGATTGCAATGGTGCTCGACCGTTATTGGCTTGAACAATTCTAAGCCAAGCCTTTCAATGAAACACCTATAAATTACGGAATTCACCTAGGTTAGTTTATGCTACCAAGGAACGATTAAAATGGAAAAATTAAAAAATACCCAGTCAAGGTGTATCCACGGTTAGAAAATAGAAATCGATTCCGACTCCGAATGATCAAAAGAATTTTATAATTGACTGTAGTTAATAAACTGTATTTTAGAGAATTGGAAAAAAGGCTAACTAAGTTACTTGTTAGGATAGACACCTGGCTATATTAGGTAAGATTTGGCTAATTTAGGCTAGGTTGGTCATAACACGCAAATTTACCTTTTTCATACTCTTAAGGCAAAGGCCGAAACAGTTTTAGTGTCACATTTGAGTATGTCTGCTGATAGCTTCATATCTCTAGAAGCGCAGTTTTAGTTACATTAATAAGTCATCTCAACTCTGCCTGAAAAAAATTGTTTTTTTTCCTCTGAATCAAATTACTCTAATGCCAACGAACTGTTGTACTATCTTGTATTATAAAACGAGAAGAATCGTCCACTAAACCCATACAAGTGAGTTTTTGTCTTAAATCTGACCAGACATGTTCTACTGCTATTATTCTTTTTTCTTTTTTAGACTAGCAGAGTTTTTGAACCAATTGTACTATTAGGATTTACCAGAATCTGCAGGCATATCAGCCTATCTAGCATTATGGAATTGGGGCCGGGGGTGAATCTACCATGAAACTAATAAAAGTTCTGAATAGAGACCCCATTAAAGTGCGTCTTATTCAGAAGAACCGATCAAGATGAAAGATGTGTGGAGGATACTCTTGATTAAAAATAACTTTACACAACCTTAACTAACTAGTCTATTGCTTATCAACTCGATTTAAATAAATTAACAGCGAAAGTTACCTACCCACAAACAAAACAGATGAAAAGCCAAGAATCAGTGAATAAAGGCAGGTACTTGTAAAGCAGCTCAAAATTATAAAATTCTACAGAACACTAAACAGAGTGTACTTGAAGAATGGTTGACACTAAAAAGACATTTATTGTAGCTTCTTGTAACTTGTAATATCAAAATCAAGACTTGAGCAAGCTTGGTATTGGTTTAGAAATGAAGATCAAGGTCTGCAAGACTTACATTATTTTTGACTTTTTTGATTTTGCACCAAACTCGACAAAAAACAAAAGAGAGCGATATATGGAACTTTCTCACGGTATTATACGTAGGAAAATCGCTCTTTCAAAACGTGCAATAAATCTTATGGGTTGCGGCAGTAAAAATACTATCGAATCGCTTAGATTAGTATAGAGTAACTTCCTATGAAGAACAATATCACGCGACCCGTAACGCTTTTTGCTAACATATATTTCACAGGATACAACATCCGAAAAGTTTAAAGGTAATGCAGGCCTAGGTCAGACCTGCGCTTTGAATTGAATGTCTTATAAAATGCTTAGAGCTTTTGGGCCGCTACTGCAAAGCTAACTACTAGTAACGCCTACCAAATACAAGTATTTCAGGAACTGTTATGAACGCATGCTCTAAGAAGCGATGTTTTCTAACGCTTAATCTTCTTTTTAGTGCTATTCATCTTTTATTGTCATAATTTTCAACACCCATAAACTCACTAAACTTAGTACAGTCTAAGACATTTTTTAGGCCCACCCTGATTCCAAATCTGAAAAACGTACTGAAATACATCTTACTAGTCATGAGATAAACCATTTCATCAAGGCCCAAAAGCTGAACTAATTCCGAACTTCTGAACTTAGTCAATTTTCAAGCTCTACGCCTACTAACATGAGGGTTTGGTGCTATTTTATTGTCTAATTCTTACCACTTGTTTGGAAAACCCTTACTTGCTTTTAAGTTCTGTAAAAAGTTCTACACCATGAGTGGTACACCGGCAAGTGAAAGTGATGCATACCATGTATGCATTAAGAGGCGATTAGAATTGCCTTCCTTATACTTTGCTTTTCCTTGAGTATTTCCTTTTTACACGTACCAGACATGTTATATTTCGTTTTTCATCTTCATCTTACCGAGAATATTGTCCAAGTTGTAACTTAAATTTAAGATAGAATATAGATAGATATATTCTAATTCAACCGAATTTCATCTCTTACCGTAAGGTTTGGATATTGAACGCACTGTATACAAAAACTAGAAGTAGACAAGTAGACAGACAGATGCAAATTGAAAGTGTGTGTGTTTTATCTTTGAATACCGTTAAGATACTTGAAGATGTTTTGCATTTGTTTTGGTCTAATTATTTAGTTTTTAATCAATAGACGATAAATTACTCGATAACAAAGAACGTAAAACATTTGCAATCTATAATTTGTTATTTTTCATAAATACCATTAAATTAAAAATAAAAGATAGACAGCACATAGTTTACTGTATTGTTATAAATATTTTAGTACTAGAGAACAGTTTTGATTCTTTACAAAAAGGAATTTTCAAACTCGTAAATAAACAACTAAATAGGACAGTGAAAGTTTTTCCTCTGTTATCTTTTAGGAATTATTAAACTGATAATATTAAAAAGAAGACGACATTGAAATTATCTATTTAATGTAATTTATTCTTTCCAGTAAATTTAATAATTTCCTTGCAAAATTACCATGTGTGTAAAAACGTGAATAATTAATTAATTATGCCGGGTGACAAGTTCAAGCTCTAATTTCTCACTAATCACTATTGATTAAAAAACAATAACAAAAAACTTTCTTATTTTTATGGTAATGTTAACCATAACTACATAAATCAGAAAGAAAAACGAGATACACTAATACATGTTACATAAACATAAAAAACCTAAAGTCATCATAACAAATACATAATCAGAACGGAGAAATGTTGGATTTTCAAAAACATTGGGTAATACAAAATGTAAGTGTCGAGGTTGTCGATCATTTTAGTCATCTGTGAAATACCGACCCTCTTAAGGGGGCGTAACTGACCGTCGGTCCGGGTTGCCCTGTACCTAAGGGAACCAAGAAAAACAAAAAAGAAGACACACACACTCGAATATGTGCAAAGCGAGCGTGCACATCTATGCATAATTATAAATAAGTTAGAATGTATTAGCACATCGATACATATGTTATATATTAAATAAGTTAGAATACGTTATCACATCGATACATAAATAAGTTATAATATGTTATGTTAATTAAATATTTCTAATTAAATAAATATACTAAGTGAAAATCAAGCATGTGTGGTATTATAATAATTACTGCAGAATAAGAAGGCTTACCATAGCCGACAGAAACGAGGGAGCAGTGTGCTCCACAAAAGCAAAATCAAAAAACCCAACAGTAAGATAACCGAACTTTCTCTGAAGATGTGCATCATTAATTTTCGATTTTAATAAAAATAGCGCAGAAATGTAATGGGAAAGCTTTGAAGCTTGTATCCGTTCCAAAAGGAAGCCGTTTTGACAAATATCAGTCTACCAATAGCCAGATCCCACAGGCATACAGAGTAGACTCTTCTATAAGATATAATTCTGCAGAATTTGATATTAATGCACATTTGAACAGTAAGGGACAAAACTTTCCCCCAGGGGCCAACTTTACTTTATCTTCCCTAATATGCCAAATCCTGGGCACATTTTTGGATAGTTTGAAAATGTATACCTAGTTGCAAGTTATTCCTAATGCAAAAATTAGTTTGCTTGTGAGAAAAGAGTTCCGAGAAATTTTACGTTTTATTCAAGCTAAAATTCTTAGTTAATTAGGTGATCTTGTAACTATCGTATCATTAGTCATTCAGTTTTTACGTAAAATCTGAAATCAAGGAAATTAGCGGTTGCCTTTTTTTTTTTGTACCAAGCCAAACCGTAAGCCTGATGTCTTCTAATCAGGTTTTCTCCAGATGGTATTAACCAGTAGTGCTCAATCATTGCAGTTAAAACATAACAATTGAGAAAAGAAACTGATGGTTAGAAAATTTGTGAAAACAGAAGTTGAATAGCAAATGTTTTAAGTCCATTTAAAAAGAAGAAAAACTAAGAAAAATAATGAATACTCAAGTATTCAATTGTGAATACACTTTAACAATGATCAGAAACTGTGAAATTGATTTCTTTAAGGTAGAAATTAGTAAGGGGTTGAAATCAGATTATGACCGTAGATAACATAATACTATATAAACAGTAAGAAAATTTATAAATCATAACTGTGGTTATATTTTAGCAAAGTCACTATGAGAAGAGATTTTGTATTCTTCTTCTTGTTTGTGTTCGGATTTATATTGATTTATCTTTGTTTACTATATTATTTAATGCACATCTGCAAATCTTAGAGCGCAATATCAGCACGTTTTCCAGATTGCTTATACAATACTTATACTGTACATTCCATCGGCGCCCATAAGGGGGGGCCAGAGGGGGCCGTGGCCCCTCCTGAGAATATTACAGTGTATACCAATAAAGCAAATTTTGTTGTAATTAAATTTATTTTTAAAAAACTTCGTAGAACACGCCCCAATTTTTTCACCTGCCTGTTTAATATTGAGTTCCACATTCCTGACAATTGTCAGAAAATCTTTGACGTCGAAACCAACACCTTCTAGCCTAGTAATCGCATTTGATATATTGCCAGCTTTCTTGATAGGCTACTAGAAAACAGCTCCTGCACTATCTTGATAGAAGATGCATCACCTTTACTGAAACCATTCACGATGTCCTTGATAACTGAATAGTTTTCACAATAATATGTATATAACAATGTCATGCCCATGTTCCCCACCTGGTGATGACCGGTAATGAGCTAGATTTTTGAATATTTCAACTCTCAGTGGAGCTTTAACGAAGATCTTTTTTACATTTATTAAAATCAGGAAGATTCTCAGGAATTTCTACCGCTTACCTATGCAATTCATGATCAGCATTTACCATATATGGCTCAGCATCAGTTATGAAAAGAAGAATGTTGTCCCCTTTAATCTCATTTTCCTACAACAGCTTCATAGCATTATCAAAAAGAACTGCGATATTTGAATGATTAGCTCGTTCCAAGACTTCAGTTGTCAGTAGGAAAGTTTTGCCGGGGCGATCAGCATGAAGTATTCCAATAATTACATTGGCTACATATCTTTCTTAGACATCTGTCGATTCATCAATAGATACCCATATCTTGTTATCGGCTACACTATCCCGTTTGAGGTGTTAATTGGGCTATTGTCACACTTTGTTGTGGTATTTTGTCGCGACGTTTCGGAAATCCACTTTGCGTTCGCTCTGAGAACAGCGGTTTGGTTTATTATTTTGCATTTCTAATTTGATTACTACGCTGGGTGCTTGAACCACTGAGCTGCTAGGGCGGTCCACTAGTTTTATAAATTACTATATAAGTTGCATTTCCGTAAGTGGATGCGCAGTAGGTTAGTGTGCATGTTGCGCAGTAGGGATTTGCGCCGTTTGTTGGTGGCTGCGCCGTAGTTCTTCGCGCAGTATTGGCATCCATATGGGTTTTATTTTTAGGCTAGCCTGACTTATCGGTTCTTCGGCTAACGCTATGTATGTGGCCTCTTTCAGTTTTTTACGAATTCTGTGCTCCTTTTTGGTCACTATTTGTGCAGTATCCCATTGGATGCTGTTTATCGGTTTCTCCCTTCTTGATGTTATGTATTCTTGTAACAAACAGAGAGATAGTTCTTGCATAGTGTTGATTCCGTGGGAATAGTTTTGTTAGTAGATTTTTCCATGAAATTCTTGAAGTGGGGATTATTTACTTTGTTTAGCGGAATGTTAGCACTCACCATCATTTTACACAATTCATTTAAAAATTCCGACATTTTATCTGTGGCTATTGATACTGATGTGCTCTTGAAGATTAGATTTTGCTCTCCTTGTTGGTTTTTCACAGAAAGGCGAAATTTTAGAAAGAGATACAAAGATTTTTAATTTTGTGTTTTTAACAAAAATTTTTTTACGAAATATAACTAAAATATAACTTTTTTGTAAGTGCTTAAAATATGCCCATTAATATTGTGTGAAAAAGCTTAATTCGCACTAAAAATGTGTTTGGCATGAAAAGAGACGTGAACAAAAATATATGACATGTCATAAACATTCGAGCCCTGAGTTAGTCGTAACAATTAAAAATAACGCAAACTTTTTATTAGCCCCCCTTGAGAAAAAAGTTTATGGGCGCCCATGGTACATTCTCTCGTTCTCTGCTTGTAATGCACACACTTGCAGTGCGTGTATCAGTTTCAAGCTTCTTGGGATTTGTTTTTAGAATTCAGAAACGAAATGCATTGCTTAGTCAGTTTAGACGTCAAAAGGGACCTTGCGATCTTTAAAAATATACACTTTAATAACATACAATCTTCAAAAAATAAAAACTGATAACTTTCTACTTTTATCAAACTATAGAAGCATAACCTTTACTGCGAACTTTATATCCTACTGGAAAAGAGTGAAGTAAAGATTATTTCAAAATAAACGGAAAGCCCAAAACCGCTCTATAATTTTAAAGTTAACATCAGTTATAAATAACAATTTAAGACTCTAAGATCTCCAAAAATAAAATTATGTTGAACACGGCATATTTAAACTCAAATTTTCATCTTGTTATGGTCGTACCGGTAGAGGAGTCATAAAAGTCTGGTCACGACGACATTGTCAAAGTCAAGAACTACAAGTATTATCATCAATGCGCACTTGCTCGCTTCTAGTTACCTTCTCTTGTTAGTAATTCCCGTTTTATTAGGTTATCATTTTCTGTTCTATTGACAAACCTATTTTTGTTTTTTATTAATTGGCACTGACGTTTAATTCTAAATGCGGGGTGTAGTCTCTGGCTTTACCTTAATTTTACATTATCAGTAAATTTATACATTTACGCGTGCATTGGATTTTGAAAGAATGCTAAAGCAACCAGTTTGATGCACTTGCAAGTTCGACTGTTGTAATCAGCGGTAGCCTTACCTTAAAACCTACCTTTTTTATAATAATTATAAAACTTGTTTACTAGTCTCAAGTATTTGGCTTATGTGCATATGTATAATAATAAATTATCATTTTTATTTTGTAGTTATATTATTAATATATTTTGGAGACCTGAAGCTTATATCCTACAACATATATTCCTTAACATACAGGGTTATAGTAGAATCTGATTACAAAAGTATTGGAGATCTCCTTACACAGTCATCAGAGTGTAATTACCGAGGAGATAGAAACGAAGGCAACAACTCAAAGCTCTACAGAAACTCGAAAACCCACAAGAACTCAAAAACCTTCAATAATCTAAAGATCTAAGGAAATCTGGATGCCCACAAAACATACGGTCTACGGAAACGTTAGGGCTCAAAAGAATTTAAAACCCGTCAAGAAGACAATAATTTAGACGGTAATACACTTTGCTGACATTTGTTACTATGAAGCTCATTGATCGGTTAATCTATCTTTTCATAAGCGTTCAAGATTTATAGTGTAGGATATTGTTCATGTCTATTTGTGAATGTAACAACAAATAATCTGTGCAAACTATTCTAAGAAATATAATTTAAATTTCTTTCTTCTTTTCTGTGCCTACTTTTACTTTATCTCTTTTCTCTCTTGTCAGTTCTTGGTAGGATTTTCTTGTTCTCTAATATTTACTTGGTTTTCTATATCTGTCACTTGCTACCGTGTTCTTTTCTTATTTCTATAAATTTTATCTGAATTCTTTCTCATCTCTACGTAGTTTTCCAGATCTTCCTGTGTGGGATTTGTTAGCCATGATTATTGATTTATTCTTTTCTTCAGTTTTACAATATTGATCATACGATTTTTGAATTCCTTACCTACTGTTGCTGCAATCGTAGTCTCTTGTCATTTTACTTTTTGTCTTCCATAGTTCTTCAACGTTCTGTTGTACGTTTTCTTCGTTTTCTATAATTTTGAATATTCTATTCCCTTCTGCGGCTACTGTTTTATTTTATTGCTACCATCAAGTAATGATCTGAGTCGCTGTTCGCCCTTCTATATGGACGAACGTCAGTACGTGTTTGTACGTTGTATGTCACAATTTTTAGGTTACATTTTTCCTTTTCTCTGTCCTCTTAATTGAGTATTCCGCGGCTGCTTTATTTCTTTTTGTTTATCTATCTCGTTTTCTTTATTCAGATCAGATGTTGTCGACATGGTTACTTTTGTTTTAGTTAATTGCTATTGTCCTTATGCCAAGATTTACTTAGAATATTCGCTCTTTGGTTTACTTTGCGTAGTTTTTGGTGTAGAACTTTCAAATATTGTCTGGGTGGATTCTTGAGGTTTAGTTTTATATTCTTTTGAATATTCTAAACTCGGCAGTCGTCTATTTCTTTTTTGTTTTTTTCTTAATTTGTTATTTTAGAGAGTGTTATTTAGTTTCCAATGCAAATAGGATTTGGTTGTATCTGCATTGGGTTCTGCCAAAGTTATCCATGACTTTTCCTTGTTGTTTGAATTTCTTTTTTGTTTCTTCCATGAATTGTTTATATTATTAGCATTTACGTTTTCTAGTTCTTATTTAAAAACAGACGTCACCCTCTGTGTAATTCATTATAGATAACTGTAGGTTAGTTTGCCGTATATTCAATAGCGTGTAGTCTAGATCTGCTTGACATACAGTGCGATGCAGTTCTGATGATTCAGATTTAGTTTGGAAATAATGGAAAGTCATGACATGGATATTAGTGAGTTTGGTCAGTCCTCATCCACTTTCTTGTCGAGGTAAGTATAGTCGCTAGACTGTAGTTTTAGAATGATATTATTTATTGTGTATCGGTAAACTATTCGTTTTTATTTCTAGCTGTGCCAGATCAGTAGCTGTTCAGTGAACAATACCAATGAGTAGATAAGTAGAGGTATTGACAAAGCGTTTATCGCCTTATTAATCCTATTTTTCAAGTTTAACTTATTGTTAGTGATACCTTTCATCTCCTTTCCCTTTTCCAAGACACATTCTGATACTTATAAGTTTTCCTGGTTAAGATATAAGGTTTTGCATTTGTCGATCCCAATATTCATCTGTATACCTTTTCAGAATTTCTCTATATTCGTCTAATTGTTAATTTGAGACTTATAATATTCCAAACAAAGGTATAACACAGCGCTGTTTAATTTCTCAATTATTTATGTTTGTTAATAGGGTTATCATTTAATACCTTGAATATTTCGTAATATTTGAAAAACTTTAAATTGCATTTCCATATTTAATAAGAATTGTTCTTATCTCTTATTTTTAAGGAATGTTGAACGGAAAGTTTTAAGTTTGCCTGGATTGTCATAAACACTAATTCCGGTTTTGAGTATATTCAGTGTCGTTATATTATAAGCCAGTTTGTTTAGGCTACAAACATATGTTTTTATAGCATTATTAAATTACAAAAAATTCACTTATAATACTAGGTATTATCTACTTCTAATTTGATTTTTAAATATTATCCTGACAAATTCTAAAAAGAAGAAATTCATTAAAAAACTAACCATAAGTTTTTGTGTAGAAATTCATTAACTCAAGTTAAGCTTTTCAATTATAAAATAACTTTTTTAATCTAGAATAATTGTAACAATTATTATTTTAATATAAAAAGAAAACTATTATGGAATTTTATTAGAAATTTCAGCAAGGACTTGAAACAAATTAAAATTCCTTCTAACCTGATTAGTGGCGCCACCTTCGGAAGCATTGATGTAATCTTCTAATGGTGTAATCTGTAATATAGTTGGCTGCCGGCAATTATTTTAAAAATATGTATCTTGAATTGTTCTACTATCCTGTTATCAAACGGAATTTGCAGCCGCAAACGCATTCGTGCGCGTAGCTTCTCTGCATTCTTAGAATTATTGTGAATTGAATACAACTCTTTCTTTTTTTATTTATTTATGTATTTACATTCGTACTTTAATTGTTTCGAATATATCAGCTTATGTTTGCATTCTTTCTTTATTCTCACTTGTTTAATTGACTTTTGATTAAGAAACTATAATTATTAATAAATAGATTGATTGAAATATTTTGGTTTACGGTGTGGTTAGTTTATTTTTTTTTAAGAAAGTGATGACAAAGATACACAACATTTCGGTAGTTTTGATACTTTCCAACTAAGTCTCTTTATGATACATTTGTAGGTAAGTGCTCATCAGCACTTACTCTCAATTTTCATCAGATCCAAAGAGAACCAAACCAAGAAAACGATGGTTTGGTAGGCTTTCAATTCAGGTAGAAACCATGCAGATATACTCCTATACCTAGCTATACGATTATGTATGTCCATACAAAAAATCAGATATGTTGACACCACGATAATATTTTGGGCAATTATTGGAGCACTTAAAAAGAATTCATGTAGACACAGAATCACAACCAGACCAAAAGCTGATGGATCCAAGATTTCAAAATATTTTTTTGTCAATATTAATTTTTTTATAAAAGAAGTAATTTAAACTCCATCTAGCAAGAATCTATGCAGCTGCTTAAAGCTTCTACAGATGAACTTTAGCTATGAAAATCCATTACACGAATGGGCAGGTTGTCTGACAGGGAGAAATTTGCATTATTACTTGCAGCCATAAAGATAAAAATTACAACTCCAAGAAAAAAAAAGAAAATTTCTTATCTGGTAATATCAAACGTGAAAACGTTTGTCCAAAAACCTATGGATATGGATTTTGGAAAAAAATGTCAAGTTGAATTTCATCGAAAACACTTCTTTTGCTCTTCTGCTATTTTCTATTTTTTCTAATCTTGTATTTTAGACCTGTATTTTACCAAAATTTTATTGTCAGTTCTTGCTTTGATTCTGTTCTTACAGTCTTTTTCTCAAAATTGAGCTTCGTATACTATTTCGCTTTCTAGTTCTCACGGCTGTAGCTCTTTATTCTCAGATTTACTCTTTACAAGTAAACTAAACAATAATTAAAAACTAAATTATTATATGCTATATTGGCCTATATTCATAAATCATCACCAAGTATCTGTAACTTATGTCTTTATGGGAATTGTGTTTCCTTGTAATAATGTTACTTTTTGAGTTACCTTCTTGCACTGGTAAAATAAGGTAGACGCTTTGCAGGTTTTTCGATTTTATATATATATATGCAACATTCAACAAAAATTGTTGTTTTGTCACTTAGTGATGCAACTACTTCTAGGTGCACCATCATAGAAATGTAAAGATCAGTTAAAAGATTAAATCTTGTACCTCTGTATTATCTTGTCTGAGACAAGAGAGCGCAATAAATCTGTTTGCTTCCGGGCTCACTAAGCTTTAAAACCGACCCTGAGTAAATGCTCTAAATACATTCTGAGAGACCTTTTTCTTGTTCTTCGGCCGTTTGCTCAATAATTCTCAAGCATCCGTGGTTCAAGGAGCTAACATTTAACATCTAATGTGTGAAATAAAAGGAAGCAAATTCACTTTGTCAAGATTGAGTCTAGCTTTCTTTACAAAATGAGCTAAAGAACATTATTTCAAAGATATATGGTGTCAGAATTTCTTTTAGAATTTCTTGTTTTTTCGTTATACTAGTAAGAACTGAAAGAAATGTACCCAGAGAAAATAGGTTTTAGGTTTTACAATGCATCAGTTTTGGGAAAGAGTCAATAGTAAGAAGATGTTCATGATCATAAACGCCTGAAGGCAGGTGCATTGTAAGGGAAGCTTTGGGAAATCGAACAATGATAGTATCAACAATATGCTCAGATTTAGGTTGCGTTCACGAGGCCTTTTGGGCAGGGACATATTATCCAATAGGTTGACTAGGCTTTAGTCTAACATCTACATCATAGTATAGACACCAAATTTTTATCAGCACAGCGCGTCCAGTTGTCTTAATCCTATCCAGTCTTTACCATTACACTGACATTTTTGTATAATTTCGAACACAATAGAGCGTACTCAATCGGTTTCAAAATATGATCATTTGTTAGTATCAATAACGGACTTTTAATTAAAACTGAACTTTAGTTAGTTTAGTTAGATGTGGAACTATCTGCAAGGCATCTATTGTTTTACAAATCCTTGCATTAAAGATCGCGGTCGGATTAAAGGCTCAAGTCTAAGAAATTAAAAGGATTAAAGAGACACCCGGTATATCTAAGCCATGTACTGTTTGATAATAAAATGTTTCACCGCCTGTTATTGAGTAATTGAACACTGTTTCGAATAACAGACAAAAAGTGGTTGTTATTAGGTGTTTTGAGTGCTTGAGCTCCAAAATGAATAACGAGTTAAAAAATGTGAAAGAAGAAAAATTTATTATTTCTAGGAATGTTGACAATTTCAATCAAAATCAAAATTTGTCGAAAAAATATTCTTGTTGGTTAAGCTTAAAAATATTTTTGTTTTTTTGTGCTTAAATTTTGCAGTTTTCATTTTTAAGTTCAAGAATTAATATTTGAATTAAATTGAATACTATTTAATGCGATTCTACCACTTTGAAGTGGATTGTGTGTCTACGTATGTGATTAGTGATTACGCGCTTGTTTGTTCGTCTGCAATGTAATCCTGCACCACCGTGGTTATTGCGCAACTTTACACCGCTAAATAATCAGGAACATAGAAATATTTCGCAGATAATTCGCAGAGATTTTGCAAACGATTCGTGCAACTGGTGCTTCGTTTCTTAAGTTTCTGTGCACCTAATACAAGGAGCGCATCTACACTGTTAATATGTAAACTGTGAATCTTGTGAAACGTATAAATAAATATTGATATCTTTATAAGTTATTTGGGTTGCCTAATTAATAGTACGTTTAAATTAATTTAATAAAATTAGTTTTAAGATAAAGTAGGTACTTCTCAAGAATAAGTGTTTTTTGGTACTAGGAATTCTATTTCCTGCTTAAAATTAATTTATTATTTATATTTTCCCACTTGAGTTCAAAAGTTGTAGTTATTCCAAAAAACCTTATTTACACAATCCCTGAGAAAATCTTTTTGAGTATTATAGGGAATAGTCAGATAAGTGATTCATTAGTTTAAAAAACTCAAATAGTACAGTATTCTGATTAGTAGAGCTAGGATTTATATGCTCTTAAAAATGACAATATATGTATGCACTTATGCACTTAAATATGCGATGAAAATACACCACCTTTGTCATTTTGGAAACAAAAAAAAATTCACATTTATTTCAGTTTGTATTACAAAAATTATACAACTTAGAAATTAAATTGCTATACTAAACTATTTACAACGTGAATTGCTATTTAAAATTCCATACATTTTTAAATTATCGAAAGTAAATGAATGTTTGTTATCTGAAAAGATTGTTTTATACTGAGAAAAATTTCTTTCAACATAGCAAGATGTAATTGGAGCATATTTAAATTTATTTAGTTCCACTATAGTGTAGCATTCAAGTTCATCCACTATATCACCTTGCTGTGTATTGCTTCATTTATTTTTTATATTCTGCAGCAGAAAGCCAAGTACCCCACCCTAGTACTATAGACTTCAGAGCAAGTGGTACTCCTGGTGTCATCTCCCTAAATTTATTTACACGACTGGAAGCTTTACAAAACACTTTCTTGTAGCTGAAATTCTGTTATTTACTTTGGGATGTATTTCCTGCACTTTTTCCGCGACGCCATTCAATCCATATCCCAGGCAAGTGTATCATCTTCTCGTATAAAACTTGAAGCTCTTCTCCAGTCTTCAGTCTTCAGCATATAGGGGGCTAAATCAGTAACAAAAAGTAGCACTTTATTGTACTGAATTCCTTCTGGCCGTAAAAGAATCATCGAGCGATTAAATAATTGAGCAACAGCCAAATGGTTTGTGCTTTTAAATATGTCCATGGTTAAAAGATAGGATTTGGTTTTTGCTTCCGAATTTAAAATTACAACGTTAGCAACGTATCTGAAAATTGTTGTATTTCTTAACTTTATATTAAATTAGAATTAATAAACAAAGAAAATGGTATTTCTACGCAGCTACCTACGTTATCCGTAGATTTATTAATAAAAACCCATATGTAGTTGTTACATCTCTCCTAATTAACTTGACTATGTCCTGATACTAGATGCTAGATAGGTAATTTTTCCTCAGAGTTGGTTCATCGGGTACTGGCATAGTTGAAATTTCTTCCAAGAAACTTCTAAATATGGGGTGAATAATTTTGCTCAGTGAAATATTTACATTCACTAATGCGCTGCACAGCTTTTTACTACTACAAGCATTATTAAGGGAGGTTGATGATAATGTTTGTTTTTTATTTTTTAAAACAACACACTTTTGATGTTTAACTGTATCAAGATGTGTAACCTGGAAGCGTTTGGTTGTTCTCATTTTATCTTTACAGGTTGTGCAAAATAACACCTTATCGTCAGTAGTAAGAACTCCTACATAACTTCGAAGAGTAACAGCAATGGATCGTTTTTATTTGCTCATGTTTACATTTCTATATCTTAAAATAAAGTGAACACATTGCAACTGCATATTGATCAGTCAGGTACTTGCAAGTAGCGTTTGGTTTTTCCAAGAAGGTCCGTTTCTAACCATTTTTCATTAAAACGAACGTATGTGGTTCACGCATAAGTGAAACATGCATATACAGTGTGTCCGAAAAGTATGGAATATCCTACATATCTCAGTAAATATGCATTTTATCGAAAAATGTTTCCTATAAAAGTTGTTTAATGTTTAGTTTTACATTACAGGGCAATACCAAATAACTATTTTTAAAAAAAACAAAAGCGCAACGAATAATGCTTCAATTTTTTTTAATGAGAAGGTATCCTTTTATTGTACTCATTTGATAGAGAATGTTTTTCTCTTTTCAATGATGTAAAACTTTGATACACTTGCATAAGTAAATTTTGATTAAAACGCAAAAAATTGTTTACAGTTTCAAACCGAAAAGATATGCCGAAATCTGGAAAAAAGAGAAAAAGAGGTATATTAATAGCAAAGAAGTTACACTTCTAAGTAACTGCCGTTCTAATGAGATAGGGGAAGTAAATAGACAGTCTAAAGATGGAGCAAAGAATTTGATTAAACGTCCTGAAGCTGTAGTGGCGTGGATCTCTCCGATCAACTTAGTCAACTATAGTAGGTTTATATGACATAGACTGAAAATTTCTCAAATGGTGGAGTAAATTTTTTTGCCGTTTACTTATGTGTGCAGTAATAAATTCCAAGGAAATGTGGCATAAGAAAATTTAATTTTAAAACTTTTTAGTGCCATTATCAGAATCTCTAATAACGTACAGTCGTCTAACGTTAATATGAAAGATTCTCCGAAACTTCTGCTTTTGTTCTAAATATGGGCGACCGTTTACCCATAGAAGGAAAAAGAGAAACGAACAACAACGATGTGTTTCGCTTGTGATCTACCACTGTATAGAGACTGTTTTGCAGGTTACCACTTAAGATGTAGCAGTGGAACATTAATGTCCCATTTTGTAGCACCACTGTTTTTCTTTCTAAAAAATTAAATAATTTTTTTTATATATTGTCTCTTATATTTAGGTCCTATTAGTACTAGGTAAAACAGAATTATTGATAAAATCTACCAAAAACAAAATGGTAGCGAAAGGGTTAAATTAACAGTTGAATAACTAATTTAAAACTAAAGTTGTCTGATTCCTATATAACTGGACGAATCCTGATCTTTGATTTGGTTAGCTTTCATGTGGTTTCTTAATTTTATTTGCATAAAGTCGTAAATGCTATGTGGTATACAATATACAGCAATTATTTTTATGAAATTCTGTTTTTAAACTGTTAAATGTTCATTTTTGTAATGGTTGCAGATAAATAAAGGGATAGACAAAAATACAGCTATGATCCCTAAAGAAATCGAAAGTTTTGACGTCGTCCGGATATTTTAGATATTTACATTCTTTATATTAAAAAGCCTTGTTATTTTAAATATTTTGACAATGGTAGCAGTTGGGTATTCTTAATAATTAAGAAATTTGTTGTCTAAAATAATGTGTACGGCAATTCAGATTTAATCCTAGGACAATGTATAAATCTGTGGTTGTAGAAAGTATGTAATACTTATATTTTTCTGTATATTATTAAACAAAGACAAAATACGATTTTCTTTTGTTAAATTATTTACCTGTAGGTATTATTTAGAAGAAAGTGTGGACAAAACACACACATTTTTAGAAGCAATAATATACGTCGATTTATAAAACATAAATCTAATTTACTTTTCTTTTTTTGTATTTATTTTATCACTACCTAATACTAACAATAAAGGCACTACTCAATTGTAAAATACCTTCTTATCGTGGACAACTAATTTTATTGTTATACCCACTCATTAATATTATTTTGTGGGTTGGCTTGACCGAATCAATTAGCTATGGAATAAGTATTTAAATTCAAAATCAAATTAGTTCCTTTTTATGTGATCACATTTTCCAATAAATGTTTTAAAATTATTTATATTGTAACAATCTGCTTTATATATAATTTACAAAAAATGTGGATGCACAGTTGCACGCATTACATTAAAATTATTAAAACAATGTAATCAATGTCCTTTATTTGCGTAAGATAAATTTAAGAGAAAGAAAATACTATATTGTGCATATAGTAAACTTGACAAACCAAATCTTCAATTGTTTCTCTTCCATCAAGTAAATAAATAATTGTTTATTTATAGTATAATAAGGAAATAATTTGTATAAATCATAATCACACATTTAAGTGTGTAACGACCACACAAATGGTGAGCCAAATCAATTAGATCGTCTCCTCACATTCAAAAAATTTGTTTTTTGCTTCATATCATGGTTTTGGTTGTATAGGTTACTTGGAAACCAAGGTAAAAATATAACCAATTACGGAAATTATATGAAAATCCAATTGGCCCTGTATGACACGTATGAGATTTAAAAGTAAGGTTAGATTTGTTAAAATTCGTTTAATTTCTTCATTTCCAATCTATCCGTTTTGTTCTAAAGCGATCTTAGAATCTGTAAGTCTACTTCATTGATCTAATAAAAAACTCTCTAAATGTATTATGATCTTTATGTAAGCAGATGAAAAACTTATTCCACAACCTCTTTTGACTTACTTTTGAAAAGAGGGAAGATGATCTCGTAAAAAAGTTTATCATATCCGGAAAACTTGACAATCCCAAATTTAGTTTCTGCAGTTCATATAAAACGTGGAATTTACGACAAAAATGACTTCGGAACTTTTGGAATAGATGCTGACAGAATAGAAGCAATCCAAGCAGAAGATTCTTCTAGAAATGAATGTTTTTGTTTTTTAACCTCGGAATAGCAATATCTGGATTTTTAAAAACTAGACTCTATCCTGTATATCCTAGACTCCAATGGAAGACCTTTGCAAGAAGAAGAATTCCGATCTTTCTCGCTCTACTTCTCGTATTTTCAGATTCTGGATCTAAAGATGAAGAACAGAAGAACTTTTGTAGATTGGATTATTTAGACAATTTTCGTGGGTGTTGGAATTTGCATTTCTGGAAAGGTTTTTGTTAATTTTAGACGATACATATTATCCAGTTTGACTGATTAATGTTAACAATGTTTATGTGTGTGCAAGAGTTTCACTGGATGGTTTTCATTGATAAATTCATAATTCCGATTAAGTGACAATAAAATAAAAAAAGGTATGTACGAAATCCCGAACCGATTATTCCTGCTATTCGTGGTTTCCGTGATATAGGTGAATACTGGGATATTATTTTCCACGGATATGACTGAAAACTCTTGCTCTTGGTTGAAGAAGATCCTCCGAGCTCCTAAAGTATTCCGCTCCCAAAACAGATTTAATTACATGATTTTTCGTTTGTTTGAATTTTTCACGAATTAACTAAATTCTATTATCTCAAAGAAATTTCCATTTTTTCCCCAAACAGATTTACAAATCAAAATCAAAGTCTAATGATTTTTGAGAATTTCTGACAAGTGCTAGTCAGTCAGGGTTTACCTTGTCTAATAAGATTTGAAAATTTTTAATAATTTGCAAACTTACTCACCAGAGACAACCTAGTAGGAAATAGTTTTTCCTTCTATTACATTTCCATAGGTTAACTAAATTTTTAAGTATCGAAGAATTCTCACTTTTGCTCGTTCTTTTCAAACAAACACTTACAAATTTACCTTGGTGTAATAATCTTTGAAAATTAACAAAACTGCAAGTTTGATTTCTTTGCCTTTAAATGTCATCACGACCAACCTAGTTGTATACATTTTTTTTCTTATTTTAATTTTTCAAGAGTTGGTTAAGTTTTCAGGCTTGTGTTCGTCTTCTCGAAATTGATACTTACAGATCCAAATTAGGGTTTGCCTTGGTCTAATAATCTCTGGGAATTTCCAACCACTACGAGGCTATTCACCTATGTCTGATTTAGCTAAGCTTTGATATTAGAAAGATTCCCCAGTTGGATACAGTTCTTCCGTTTTAATTTGGTATCTCAAAAAAAGTCTCACTTTTCCTGGTTACCTTCAATCAATAATCTTGGAGAATTTCCAACAATTTAGGACTATTTGATTTAGACAATTTTAAGCGCGCACTATTTTGTACATTTTCGTTTTTTTGGTTCAACAATACAGAACCATTTATGAAAACCTTATGCAGATCTTTGTTTTAATGTTTTTAAAAATTAAATAAACAACTCTACATAATATTTTATAAATACGGTGTTGACCTCAAGTATAATTTCTCGTTCGCCTCTGGTTTCACATAATTTACTTTTCTATTTTTTTTATTATAATCGATTTGTTTCGAAAGTAATATCAATAAAAGCAAATTATAATTCTAAGTGTAGATTCTGGAAAGGTCTTCATACTTTATTTTTGTTTAATTTTGTTAAATTCTATGGTAGTTTTAAAAAACAAATAAACCAAATTTTAATAATAATTTTTCTATACGTTACAGTCTGATGACAAATCAAGTAGTACTAACATAAGTAAGTAGCTTTTATTTTTTTTTACATTAGATAGAGAACAAGAATGACAAGTGTGTGTATGCGGATGTGGATATGTGGTGTGCAAAGGTGCTGATTTGACGCGTTGTTATGAGGATCACAGAAGACTGCGAAAACAACGTAATATATTTCTACTGCAATAGACTCTTAAAACGGGATGAAATCATATTCTTGTTGGTGAGGTTGTTATAATAAGATGAAAAATTATATAAAGACATGTAAATGGCAGGTTAACACATTTAATCTTTACTTTCTCACACTGCAGCGTAATTAAGTAAAGGTAATAATAATGCAAGCGTTACTTTAGAAAACGGTGGCGAAATAACTACACACGCGCCCTTCAGGGCTCTAGCATTAAGGAAATTCGTGAACGAATTGCATTTTTTATGTTCTTTATTTGGGAATAATTTTAACTAAAGGAAATCTGCAAGTCTTATTAAAATACGCACAATGCACAGCAGGTATCAGAGAGGTTATTGTTGTTAGTTACTTATCAACAGACGGTATCAAATGTTATTAATATTATTGTTATTAATACAATTAGCATAATCATAATTGAAATTATACGGTACTAAATTTCTGATATGCATATTTAAAATAAGCTGATGTTTCTATAACAATAACCTTTGAAAAAATAAAATCCTGAAACTAAGGAAATGAATGAATTTAAATAAGATCATTAAGTTTATAACACAATAGTACAGTTAGAACATTAAAGGTTTTAATCTTTCGTACATACATATGGTACAAGGTGCGTTCAGAAAACTACTAATTAATATGATTGTTCCTCTAAGTTTTTGCACGTCATAATAATTAGTTATTAACAAAATATCGAAGACAGAAAATGGCTGTTAAAATTCAAACCCCATTAGAGAACTGGAAAATTTTACCTTTTCTGATATCTCGTCTTTTCTAGGACGCTGTAATTCCCGTGGTTAATAATCTAAGGTAAATCCGAGTCAAATCAAATCAAAAGTTTTCGAAGACACTTTCATCTAGGAAAGTATCAAAAGAGAATTTGTATACTTACTACCTTTGCCTTTCGAAGAAAGATCGTCGTAGGCATCTCCTGTAGGCTCTGGTCCAAAATCCGAAACGCTTCGACTAATTTTATTAAGTCTAAAGATATCTTTTATTTCTATTAATAAAAATCAAGATCTCTTTTTACTCTGCTATACCATTAATGTTGAAATAACGCTCAAAAAAATTAAAACGGAACTTTATTTACTTGATTCTTATCTTCACAAATATAATACCAAAAGTCTTGTTCAAATACAGGTTACTCAAATATTCTTTTGGAAATACCAAGCAAAATATTTGGTTTCGAACCAATTAAATTCTTCCGCATATTTAAGACTTTACAGGCGATGGACTATTTTTTGTCTTGAAAAGATCAATTTAAATTTGGGAAAACACCACAGTAATCTAAAGAAAAAACTTTTTTAGAGCTTAGAAACAAAATTTTGTTACTTTTGTTAACTCTGTTTTAATTTGACCATTACTTTTGCAAGGCACCAATTTATTTAGTAAATTAACTATAGTATGTTGCTCTCTCATAATAAAAAGGTCACCAGCCTCAATTGGTTAGATATTTCAAAAGTCTTCAGGAGCAGGAGAAGTATGTGATTTCTTTTTCCATTTTGAATTACCTACTTAGCTATACAAATCATTAAAAAGCTGTTCCTCAAATGAAAAAAGTCAGTTTCAAGCCAACTCAGTTTCAGAATCAATTAAGAACAAGTCTATAATATAGAATCTTATGCCTCGATAACTGTTTTAATAAATTGTAAGATCATGTTCATATTATCTAATTAAACATGCATGCAAGTGCGTTCAACTAAATCCAATTTTTTCCTAAAACTGTTTTTGTAATTCTTGCCAAAACAGGAAGAAAATCATTTTATTTTTATAATATGTTAACGTTAACATATAGTAATATATTCATTAAATCATTGTTAGTTTTTATGGAATTTTCATCAAAATTAAGTTTGTGCGTCGAACGTGTTACCGGAATCTTCAGTGAGTTAGGACACCTACCTAAACGTCATTAAGGCGATGACGCTTAAGGAAAGCCGAAATACAAAAACATGTAACCGTAATTACATGATCTGCCAGACATAATAAAAACATAAAAGATTATTTTGATATTTAATACTTTTGCGGCAGTAGCTGTTTCTTTATGTGTGAGTCGTTTTATTTTTTTAAATAAAAGCTCGTGCCGCTGTTATGATTTTCTAACCTCAATAAAATGTTGATGTTTACAAATAATGAATTCTGGATAAAACATACAGTTAAAAATAACTAAAACTAACGCCCACTAAAATCTTAAATCATTTTTTTCTCTTAAGAAAATCCCACTAATTGAAAATTTAATGAAGCTTTTCGTATACTTATGGTTCACTTACCTATAAATTCACAATTATTAGATTACTTCCTAAAGAATCTTCTTTCTAGGTAAACTACTGCGTGGTGTACTGAAATTTTCTGGGTACACGATAGATGGTTTTCGCAGCTGCTGTCGTAATACCTTTTTTTAAATTTTTTTTTTATCAAACCAATGAATTACAGAGTGGACATGTTATTATAAATCACAGCAATAATAATGTAATATGCTGACTCTTCATTATAGTTTAATATTCAACAAAACAAATTATACTGACTGCTAGGTACCTACTAAAATTTACAAATCATATACAGGGTACTGTAATTTATTAAGAAATTAGCCACATATAGATTCCTGAGTTGAACTTAACCTGCACTTAAGTTGATGAGTCAAACTATGGTTTATTTCCCATAGTGACTAGAACTCCGTCGGGAAGCTGTTGTGCTCTCCAGTGTGGATTCGCGATTTGAACCACCAATGTCATCATCACGACAACCAGAAAAATCACTCAGCTGTCCGACACCACACTTCACCCCGGCTGTATCTGCGTACAGTGATGTGGTTCAGAGAAAACTCGTTTTACCACCAGCATCATTGCGAGCCACTGATATCATCATTGCACTGATCAATTACGTTTTCGGTCTTCTCCAACACCATCAACATGATAACCAACTCAACCTTCTCCGATTCACTCATTCTCTTTCGTTACTTCTAACGCTACCAGCATCCAGACAGCTGGAGCGACCGAGCTTTATACGCATTACCACCAACTCAATCAGCAGATAAAACTTGCATTTACAAATTGATATTATCGACTTTATGTTTACAAGATATTTTCAATCATTTAAGTGGCATTGATAAAATACCTTTTCATACAAAGAATTGATGTAAAAACAAAATGTTGATGTTTATTTAAGTTTGATATCTAGGAAAGCAAAGGCCGAACGTAGGTCACTGCAAGTGGCCTGTTAAAAGCTGAAACTTGACTGTGGCCTACCTCAGGTGAATTGATTGAGAATATAAGTTTGACCTTGGACTGTGTTGGTCTATTAGAAGGCAAAAGCTGAATCTGGGCCACCACAGATGGCCCGATGGAAGTCAAAAGGTTAGTTTTCATATAAAGGCATCTCGCACTTTGCATTAATTATTGTCATGCAATATTTAATATTCATAGTTGATAAGTATAGCTTGATTGTCTAGCCGAAGGCCAAATGAAGACCGCCGCAATCAAAACTAACCACAGGCTACTGTTGGTGACCCGATGGAGGTTAGTTTTTTGATGTTAAATGATTAATGATAATCATCATGCAATATTCAATTTAGTTCTGTGTTGAATCATTAGAAAAAGAAAGTCTAAATTGAATTTTCATTTTCAATATAAATTTCGATATTTCTCTCTTAGGAAGGGGGGCTACAACTTGATTGATTCTGTAATTATGATTTATTCCAAAAGATTTTTAGCAATATTGATCATCTACTACGTAGATTTGAAAAATCAGATTACAGTACTACGTGAAATACTGAATGTCTATAAGGCACTATTGGAGTATTGATGTTGGTATTTAAAATTCTTATGCATGATGGATTTAGAAACCTTTTAATATTAAAATGTAAAATACACTGGTGCACCATCGTGCACGAACCATAATTATTGTTTGTAATAAACACGTCTTTTTGCAATCCTGGTGGGTATTTCACAACAAATTAATAAAGTTTAGCTTTCATTAATATCCAATATCTATTCCAACGTTTAATTTCAGGACATTTCCTGCATCCATCCTAGATGCTTTTTCTTGTCAAGAGTATCAGCAGTTCATGGACGTGTACACTTTAATGTTTGGACTTTCTTTATTTGAAACACGACGTTAAGACTTTTATACTTTGCTGCTCTGTAAACTGTAAAGCATTTAATGAATTTATTTGGAAGAATCACCGCCGAGATTGGGCATATATTTCAAAAGCCTTTTCGTCTTCAAAATCTCAGAAGCATCTAACATACTATACGAATATGATTTTTTGTGGCTACTGTCAAGTGTCTATTGGATAGGGTTGCCAGAGGTCCTGTATATAAGGGACTATCCTGTACTTGACGTCGCTTTTTAGCGTCCCATATTATACTTGTCGAGACACAGAAATGTTCCGTATTTCAATTTCGAGATATTACTATGTGGTGGTAGGGTTCACGGCCCCTGTAAGGGTGCCCATTGTAGGGTGCCACACTATTACAATAAGGTGAAGGTATCGCTGGGGTTAACGACGTTGTGCACCAGGCGGGATAAATCGGAAAACGTTAGCTCCACAAGATCTCGCAGGTACGTGAAACAAGGTGGGTAGAGCTTTGATCATTCTCCATTGTTCTTAGTTGGCGTTTAATTGTTTAATTCTTTTGTTAAGAAAGAAGAATATATTTATTTTTACTCTGTATCTATTTATTTACTATTTTATTGCATTATTATTCTTTTTCTATTTGTTTATATATTTGTCTTTTGAACCCTTTATTTTATTTGTAAAATTTCTTTTAGTTTGTTTATTCGAAGTAGAACAGACAAATTATTTCTAAGGAAGGTTTAGAAAGAGTTTGCGTCGACTAGACGATTTTTGGAGCTGGATGGTTGGCTGCTACTTCTTCTTCTGGAAGCTGATGGTTTGGAGTGCGCTGAAATTACTAGCAAGTTTGTTGACCCGAGGTCTCTCTTTATTAACCTGGGAGACCCCGGACCTCCGTAACAGGAGTCCGAGGGGGCCCTCGCATGTCTGTTTCGTAGTTCGAAGAAGACCTTCCGTGTCCGGTTTGAACCCACGTTCGCGAATCTTTTTTCGTTTTTTTTTTCGTATTGTCCCTGGAAGACAGTCATATTTCAAAAAACTAAACACTTTAATTCTGGAGATTAGCAATGAGGTCTATTAGCAGTAGCATTCATTTGTATTCAAACGTCAAAGACACTTTCAGAGACAGTTTTAGTTTGTAAAAAGCAGCAAGCTTTATAAAAAAGTTAAGTTCATCCATATACAGTATCGCTCTATAGCAAGAAATGCAAAAACTGCGCTTACCTGCAAATAGATCAGAGCAATGTTTCTTAACCTATTTATTTATTATGTTCTTATTTTCATTTGTTAGAAGATGATAAATGAAAACACTTCTGTACCGTAAGACTTGCTAAAAGTCTGCACAGGCTGGGTATTTTGGTCCTGCTTCGGCCTATATTGGATCTATAAGGCTTCCCGGATCTGTCGGGTCGATCGGGTTTGTTGAAATGCAATGTAATGGAAATGCAGTACAAAATTTGACGTCTTTGCTGCGTTAGTTGATCTGATTCGGCCAGCAGGGTAGGACTCTTAAATATGTGATTTCTGGTAAAACATGGTTTGGATCTTTTGAACAAAGAGAACCGTGTATTAACAGTCAACTTACGTTCGCTTGGAGCAACCAAATTCGGAAAAGACACTACTTCAAACAACAAGGAAGGAAGTACTCAAGATAGCACTTACGTGACACGTAAGTGTCCTTGGTATATACACAGGGTGTTCAATTAAAAAAATAATTTCTTAATATTTCGGAAACAACCAGGAATATTGAAATGAAAGAATTCTACAATCGATACTTCCGTCACAGGTAGAGGAATATTATGATATATCACAAAAAAAAATGATTTCGAAAAACTTACCTTTGCAGTTCTTCTTACGACGCGTCATTTTTCAGTAAAACTAATGATAATAATATTGAGATAAAACATGCCGTATGAATGCGACTATAAGGCACCTGTTACTGTAAGAAAATTTTTAGTCGATGATTAAGAGTGAAGATTGTGGGCGAATAAACAGATATAGGAAGGGTCAATGATGATCAGTAGCCTCGTTTCAATATTTTCTAGACAATTTTCTGAAATAATTGTTTTCTTTATTTCTCTTTACGTATGCCTTGCTTAGCTAAATTAATAATGTAAGTATTTGAAATTGTTTATTGTTTTTCGATATTTACAAAAAGAGATTTGTAGGATGCCATACCGTACAAGTCTCTGTGTTAAATAATTAAAACTTGATACGATTAATCACAACTCAATATGGAATTTATAATTTTAATAAAGTAATAACGTTGATACGATGAACTTTCTACTTACCTACATCTTGAATTTAAAAGACGATTTGTTCTGCAGTTGCTGGTTACGCAACTATAAAAAAGTGGTTTAAATTTACGAGTGGACTGATGAGAATCTAATATATATCCATATATGTCACTTTTCTGTATTTTATCGATGATCTCATTAATTTTTCTGTACGTAGTCGTGTACCCTTTCAATGTTTAGTAATTCTAATTTTAAGTTGATTGCAACGTATGCAGAAACTAAATGAACTCCTCTAGGCGCATCTATCCATGCAGCGAAATCACGTAACGATAAGTTATTACCTTTAATTAAATATGCTAATTAGTTTTATTAGCGAGTATTACTTTCATTTTTAATGTGTGTCATCCTATCTTGGTTAATATATTAAATGTGATATCTTCGAAAGAGCGACAAGTTTATTTTCCCATGTTATTGGTGTCATAAACTTGTCAAAATGCTAATTTGGCGGATTCTTGAAAACGACATATTAACTATGTTTATTGTGTAATGGGAACACTAAACTTTTTCAAACATGGACCTTGCACAAGCATCACCGCTCATTTATCGACGTTCACCAACAACAAAAATGTTTTTCGAAAATGAAAAGCCGTTGGTTTATTCGCATCGTAGCTAGAAACAATTTGTAACGAAACCGGTAATCTGCCTCTAGCGGGAGTTCCTACATCATTGATGAACGAAAAAGTAATTAATTTTTACTATTTTTAAATTAATTTAAATAATATACAGATATTTAAAGAATGTTGACCATTCCACTCTGAACAATTACAATCGAAAATAGATGGTGCTCTTTTGCGTAACAGATCATTCAATAAATTAGTTTGTATAATGTTCGGGAATGTTACAAAAAGGACACTAAACTATTATTTAGAATAAACAAAAATTTTTTTTGCAAAGGCGTTTCTTTTGGATTTCAAGATATGGAAAATTTAAGAGTGAAATTTCCCCGAACTGTTGAAGTCAAAAACTTTTCCCAATTACCATATTTTAATTAGTGTCGATGTCACCACATGTGTAAAACATATGTAAATTATTCGCTTCTCTCCAATCTGCTTGTAGTACTACTACCTACCTTAAGATATTGCATTGTTATAAAATCTTAGAAAGCACATAAAACAGTAAAACAGTTTTTCTAAACTTTCCCGTACATTTGACAAAATCTCTCCAATTACTGATCATTTACATTTACATTCTCGAATACTTGGCAACATAAGAAATAATTTTTTTAATATCGGCTGGTTCACATAAGGGTTATAGCGTTTTCAAGCATTCTGAGATATAAATTATTTCTTCGGTGTCAATATGTAGAACCCATAGACGTAGTAAGACTTTAAACTGTGGGGAGGCTTAAGTTCTCGTTCACTTATCAATTAAAAGGTGTACCAACGCTGTAAATTTCATAAGTTTTGACCGCTGCTTATACCACAGGGCCATTGCAGAAACCGTGTCCGTTTCGGTTTTTTAAACATTTCTTTGAGAACTTGAAGATTAAAGAGATTCTTGATGTTTTCAATGGAAACTCATGCAAGATTGAGATCTGTTGATGATTCGTGGATGATACCTTCAAAATCTAGCTTGGTGCTTATGCTAAGTATGACCTAAGAACAATCTTTGGAGCTCTCTTTAGAGGTCTAGTATTTTAGAAAGAAATTCTACTGTAACTTTTGTCTTAAATTAACGCCTAGAACATGTTACGCCCTATATTTATTCAGGAAAAGGGCTTGCGCATGAAAATTTTGGGGGACTATTTACGGCTTTGGAGGACTAAGCCCCCCCAAGTCTTTCACTAATCACGTCTATGACCAACGCATTCAATAGTCATAAACTCAACTGACAGATAATGATGCAAATACATTCATACTAATGCTATTTGCGCTGTTGAATGAAATGCAGCAAAATACCTTTTAAGTTGCCCTATAGAATTCCTATTTTGAAAATATAAGACCATTGACTTGATGTTTACAGGAACTAACAGAACTAACTAATATGGTATGGCTTGATGGACTCAATGACTAGGGTCTGATGGAAGATGAAAACCAAACTTGGGTCACCATAAGTGGCCTTTTGAAGGTTAGTTTTGGTTGTGAACCACTGTAGGTGGCTTAATGGAAGGCAAAATCTGATCATAAGCATGGCTTGGTAAGCTCGATGTGTAGGATCTTTTGACAAAACTTTGACTTCAAATCACCGCCGGTGGCCTGTTTAAAAACGAAGTTTGACTGTAGGTCGAATCTAACTCTAAGGTTAGGATTTCATATAAACTTGCCTTGTGCTTCACACTCATCGTCACAATAATAATGTTTAATTTCATTAAAAACCAGTTTTTCTACTTCCTTCCTTTTGTGCTCAGAGTAGCAATTTATGATGATGGTTAAAAAATGTGGTATCAATGAAAAAGTCAAAGAATGCTTTGTTTATAGATGTCAATGTTGCCATTTGTAAAAGTCGAGTTACTTTTAAAAAATCATTGTTAAGGTTTAAGGGCTGTGTTTTATTTATTAGGACACAATCCTTCTTTGTAATGACTACACAATTTATGGAATTCACAGCCAACTTAGTTAAAATCTAAAAACATCAAGTGCACTCAAAAATGAATGTATCGATATGATTGGATTTAAACAACTTTGATGTAGATTCTAAATGTATAGAAATATACAGAATATCTCGTTTAGAATAAGGAAACTGACGTCAAGGCGAAGTTCTGGCAACCGCCAGTGCACCTGAAGATGTATAACAATACTATCAATTTTTTTGTGCTAAATTTAATTTTAATCGACTCCTAGATGAAAAAGGGGATAATCATAATTGTAGGCTTATCCTATATTATACTATACAGGGTGTCTGAAGATAAGTTTCGGGATTAAGAACAATCAAAAAATCTTTATATATTACAATATTTCTCGATTTCTTATTTAATGCTAGTTAAAGTCAGATATTAGGCTACTAAAGTTGCTCTTTCTTGCGTTACTTAATTGTTTTGTCTTTAAGTTTGATAAAATTTCCTTAACCTTGTCATTTCTTTCTGAGAAAATTAATTTTATCATCTTTCTCTTTGCAATTATTTATTTCAGTTCCTCTATATTCTTTTTTATATCCTATAATGCTATTTGATTGAATAGAAAAATATCTAAATATACCGGGTACTTCATTATAAAAAATTGATACAAGCTATTACCTGTACATGGAAGATAATTTCAAAATACACAGAAACGATTTCTAAATCTAAACAGATTTTTGAATAGAGTTATTTGATTACCTACTAACGGCTGTATGGGCAAACGATTGGGAACATCTATACAGTGTGTCACAAACTCAACGCTCGCTATTGGAACCTGAGAAACTGTAAAAAATACAAAGTCGGTTAAACTAGAAAAATATTGCTTATTACGAAGCTCAATCTACTGTTCTTTTTCTCTTTTCACAAAGATTTCCGGTTTACTAGACTATGAAATTTTCTATAGAGTAGAATATATAAGAAACGAATAATAATAGAAAAAACATAACAAAGAGAGAGTTTCAGAGAACTTAATCGTTTGGATTTATGCAATTTAGACTTTGCCTCTGATATGGCGATTAGCTTCATGGACGTGATTTTTGACTATAAAATAGCACATGCAGGTACCTAAGTTGGAATTCTCTTGCATGACTGACTAAACTGACTAATTGGCAAAAATGTTAGGCAAGATAATTCAAAAAATTTTTGATACAGTTGAGTAACCATCAAATTAGTCGTCTAAGAAAATTGGCTTTGTCTAGTTTGTATTCCTGGAAATAGAACAAATTGTAACAGAGCTTAGCTTATCTTTCAGTAAGAACTTGCTGGAGAACATCATCTTGACAAAGTGATGAATTTGTAGATTGATTATTATTGACAGCATGATTCAAAGTTTTGGCTTGACATATCGATTCTGAAATCTGTACACCACTTTTTTAGAACTCTTTCGAACTGCAGCTCTGTTGATAAGACGGCTCACCGAGCAACTCCCAGTAATACGCCAAAGCAATCTAACTCTATAGTTTACCGACTAAGATTTGTAGAAGAATTAAACGCTAAAATCGCGATATAATTTGTAACGAATTGTTCGTGGGAAATGCATAAATATAAATATTACGTAGTATGTCTGTATGGTATTTGAAGGTTCTTTAAAATACAAATTTTAAAATAAGGTAAGTAGGTGGTAAAAAATATACAATAGAAATTTCGTGGTTCATTTACTGAAACGAATTATGTTTTTCCTGGAATGATGGCCAGCTTATTAAAAGCAAAAAATCTAAAATACGTTTGTGCAAATATTTATTATTCTTTAGAATAGAAAAATGATGTTAGCTGACAGAATTGACTAAAGTGTTAAATTTAATTTAATGTATTCCTAAAACTATATTACGTTATTAATACGCTCGATTTGACAAAATCAGGCATACCTAAATAAAATAGTTCCGAGAAACTACGTATTTCAATAATTCAAAGATGTATCAAACAATGGAAAATCTGATTAATAATAATTACCTTTTATAGTATTAATAGTTTAATTGCGTTTTCATTATTTTAAGAAAGAATTGTAAAATTCTTTGTCTTACTGTACCTGTACCTACTTAAAAAATCTAGAACTAACATAGATGTACATCATTTTAATTATGATTAATGACAATGAAAATTGCAAAAACAATACGATTCTTAGACGCAGTGCTTGTGCTACTTTTTTAAAGCACATTAAATTCGCAAAAACAAGATATTAGAAATGTGATCCCTAATTACCTAGTTTTGTGAAGTTAATAAGATTAAGAAAAATGAAGGTAATAGAGTTTGGAAATAAAAAAAACTTCAACGTACCATATGTGCACGATCTAAAGGCCATCATCTTAAGAAGAAACGGCTGCAGATGCGATATTAGCAACAGATGTCAGTCGATGAGGGTGCTTGTGATCAGTTCAGAAAATTTACCTTTTATTCACCTGGGCTTTCTGTATTGTTATTATTCTACCGTTATTAAAGAAAGACGTTAGGTCTGTTTCACAACTTTTAACAAAAACAATGTTTAAACGAATTAAACGTTAACAATTAGTTTTAACTCTTTTCAACCTGCAAATAAGGTTGAATAAATCTTTCTTTACAAGATCCTTGCAAAATGCTTTTGAAGTTAAAGTAAACGTGCCTTTTACAATTACAAAATGCCTATTTTGACAACATAAAAGGTACCTAAAATATAAGTGAAATAACGATTTTCACACGAAAACCCATCCAGTTCGAGTCATTGTTTTTACCGAGATACTAATTTACGAACTCTTTCAAATAGTAACAATTTTCACATGCACTGCGTTAAACAGTAAAATAAATATTTACCACAAAAGCAATTAACGTATACTATTAAATTATAAATTTAAATTTTAAATTCAGTCACAGGGCAAGTGATTGTATTTCCATTATTGTTAAATCGTTTCTTTTTGTTGTTCTCGGAAATGTAAAAAGTACTTCAATGATTATTTACTTCTAGTTAATTAGATCTATATATTTGCATTAATATCAGTATAATTACTACTAGAGAAAGGATTTTTATGCAGTCAAATGGTAGCAGTGTTAATTTCAGGCGAAAATGCTTTCAATTTTGAAGCATAGGAAGAATAACATGAACTATTATTAGTATTAATAGTATTAGTATCTTAGAAAAAACAGATAAATATCGAATTAAAGAAAAAACGAGAACTAAGTTACCTTTTTCAAATGGAATAAATGTTCTGATCAACAATTCGTAAGATCTTCAATGTTTAAGCATACAGGTTTTATCTACAACAGTGCAATACTCAATAGTCTTTCTAAAACCATATTTCGAATGCACTATATAATCCTACAACTTTTCGTATTTACAACTTTCTTTATTTAAAAAGTCTCCCAATCTGTCCTCATATTATATTCTTCAAATCCAGATAGAACATCACAACTAGACTTTAGGCGCTTTTTCGCCAACTTCAAACTTAATATCCTTGGATACTAAAATGCAGTAAATATCATATGAAGGGTCCACGGGAAGAACGATGAATGTCTCATAAATGCTGAAATTGAGTTAGTGGTACCATTTACTTACTACAGTAGAATACTATTAATTTTATATATAAATAAATATAAGCGAATATGTTTCAACAAAACAGCAAGAACCAATGAATGTTTTGAACACATAAGTTGAAATTTTTCTAATTCTTGTTTTTGTGACATTCATCGTTATTCCCTGGACTCTTCATATACTACAAGTCAAAAATTTCTGTAACAAAAAACTGATTACATTTGAGCGCCAATTTGTTTAGGTTTATTGTGGTTTCAAGTCAAATAGAATATATGTCTTTAGTTAGTCTAACTAATTCTTTCCCATAGCAAGTCAAAACAAAATAGCATAACACTTTTCTAAGCAAAAGGTGTATCAGTTCATTATTCTACATGCATTGATCTGAAAAGATACTGAACAATATCCCGAATAAAAAAAATCAACTTATATGAGTGATGTTCTAGCGGTTACATTTTGTTTCTATGGCTCAGTTAGAAGCAATTTGGTAGTTAAATTTCGCTGTCTATATCAAAATTAGATTTTCTAGTATTATATGTCACATATGAACAACTCTACGATATTTAGTAACCCACTGGACATCCGTTTTTGGATGTTCATTAAACGTTAGTGGAGGTCAATTGGATATCCTACTTATGTCCATACTTCGACTGAATATATTTGTATGTAAGTTCTTCAGCGTTCATCAGATGACCATGTACAAATGACATCCAAATTACATCAGCCAAAAATTGGATAAGTAAAGCTTAGTAGCTTTAAAAGTAACCAACAAAATAAAGAAAGAAGATCGCTAAATGAGATATTACTAAAATTAAATTTCACGCAAGCTGCAACGCCTGATTAGAACCTAGGACTGCTTTTGAAATATTTTGCAAACATTTAGGAACACACCTTTTTCTGACCCCTAGTAAGACTCAAATTTCTATCTAAGTATGACTAGAATTTCCCTTACTTAACTTTCATCTTTGTTGTTAGATGAGAAGGTGCTATCAGCTTTTGGTAATTCTTCTTTACTTTCCTTTAGTTGTGACATTTTCTCGTTTATATGCACTTCCCTGCAGGCTCACTTATTGTTAGACAACAATCTTCTATTTAAATAATTCCTAGAACTCGTAAGTCTGATTGACAGAACTATTAGGGGCTTAAGAGAGTTGCTGTCGAATTGTATCCTTGCTTGACATTTGGGAATAACAAAAGAAAAGAACTGGACTGACGAAAACCATCCTCAGTCAAATGTATTATGATTATTATTCAAGATTTCTAGGTCATTTGCCATCGATGGGAAAATTACGGGAAAAACCCAAATATATTTACTTATAAAGGTTTTGAGCCTACAGACTTCTAGAATCCGCGTGTCCGTGTTCAGCGAAACCCACGGAACACCGGTAGTTGTGGGCATGGTTCCTCCTTTTCTTTTTTCAAGTTTGACACTGAAGTTGACCGTTTTAGAGATACAGTCATATGAGCTTTTCTCTAGTTAACAGTCAAAAGTGTACGATGAAAGAAATCTTCTGGAAAAGAAAGCGATCAAAACTATCTTCTACCAAATATGGTCAAAATTCGATTTTCCAAAATATATTGATATAATAAAGAATATTTTCGTACTCCGCTCATATCTTGCACAACTGAACACTATTTACGGCGAAAAATGTTCCATTCCAATGGGAAAGTGGTAATTATAAAACAAAAGAGTTTATATTTGATATTTTTCTTAATTTCTAGAAATCTTCTATATGTAAAGCCGCAAACGCTTTGATTTGATTGATCTTTCCCAATCTGTCATGTTCTCTATAGCTATGAAAAAACTATGAAAGATAAAAAGATTATTCTGACGAGTCTGTAGACATACACCCAAGAAGAACAAGAATGGAATCGAAAAGAAATTTTTTGGACCTGGTATCGAATTCACAGAGCCCTATGGGCTTAGTACTAGGTGGTGCCCAAATTGAAAACATAACAAACAAATAAAAAAAATCCTCAGTGATATCTGACGTTTTTGGCAATCTATAGAAATTTGATCAAGCATGAATAAATAGATTGTTTGGTGATCGCTTCAATGCGGAGCGGACACAGGAAACATTTACAATCTCCACCGCCAAGGTTTTCTTGGACGTTATTTCCTGGTTGTGATTGCAACTCATTTTCATATGTAGAAAATTTAAGAAAATCTAAAGCCTACCAAAGCTAGAAATTGAGTAAAATTAATTGTAATTATATTATAGTAAGCAAAAATAAATCCCTAAAGAATATTAGGATTTATAATTGAAACGTTCCACTTTAATATACAGGGTGTGTCTAAGGTACGTCACAATATTCCAGAGAATGATTCTATAGCGAAACATTTTTATTTTCTTTATTTAGGTCTTCTGCAGCCCCGTTTTGAGATATAGAATGTTAAAGGTTTATGGAAAAATGTAGTCTTTTTTAGAATATCTTTAGAACAGCTTATTTTTATCAAATTCAATTTTGGCAGAATGGTTCTTCTCTTCTAATGTAGTCTGCACGGTGAGTTTGAGCAAAATGCATATACAAGGTGTTTAGTTTTACGTTGATCTTATTTTTTATTTTGCACGCAACTTCGATGTTTTAATAGTTATGGTAGAATTTAGACTTTTGTATTACTTTTCTTGTTTTCGTTGTTTTTCTCTAAATCTAGCCGTTTTTAAATTCACACTTTTAAAGATTTTACTACTAGGAAAATACTGGAGTAGGCTGATCTTAAAAGTAATTTATTCAAAGAAATGCCCAATTAAACAATAAAATGATAAACTAATTTTAAATAAGTCGTTTTAAATATGCGACAGTGGAGGACTTGCATTTTTAGAGACTTTCTTTGCTTAGTACCTGTAGAATCATTTCTTAAAATATTATGCCGTATTCTGCAAACACCCTGTAATCAACAGTATATTAAAAAGAAAAAAGAAATCTATCAAATCACATGGTAACTTTATGCATAATTATCTGTGACTTTTCTCTTTCGTGATTTTGGTAATGAGTTTTCATCAGAAATAATTCTACAAGTAATGTCTGAAGCTATCCAAACAATAAAAAAGAAAAACTTTTTGAGTCTTCCCGTTTAATTATTAGAATGTTTACAAAGTCGGAAGGCGATAAAAAGGAAGTTTCCGAAACGCTGAAAGTTATAAGAAAAAAGTATAAAAAGTTCGATGACCAGTCTAACAAAATTTCAGTAAAGAAACAGATTTAACCCACTTTTCTCGCAGTAGTTACATTAAATTGAATTACAACTGATTGCTTAAATAGTAGATTAATAAGATTATTTACCTAATTAAGTGGCAATTATAATACAACCTAATTAGACTTTACTATTTGTTTTAATTGCATTTACGTACAATTTTAATGTGTTAATATCCTTAGTTATAAAAGTCTTGATAATTTTTGCAAAATTAAAATTTCATCTTTCTGATTTCTTGGAGTGGGTCTTTACGCAATTAATTAGATAATCACATATACTAACAATCTTAATGTTAATTGGCAGTAAGAACATGTACATATAGCAACAGTTTGAGAGGATTGACTGATTGGTTTATAATTTTATAATATATAAAGATGAACATTCTAGCTTTAAACTTTTAGAACAGTCATGACTATATCCTAACTAGGAAATCCCTAATCGCTGATTAAGTAGTTACGATGTTTTAAGAATATTCTTTAATTTTTTATTTGTTCTAAATGAATATTTTCGATAAGGTAAATCAATAATTGCTGGTGCATCTTCTTTTCTGATAACCAGGTCTTTGTAAAATACATAACATCGATTTATGATCAATACAGCATCTGCAAAAATGGCACCTTCATAATAATACTGTATCGAAATCGTTCAAACATGGTATTAAGTCAAAACAAATAGCGCCTACAAATCGACTTTGGAAGTACAAAATAAATTAGTCTTCCTACTTTTAAGCAGAAGTCAATTCAGCTTAGACAATTCAAATCTGGTTATAATTATGATTCTTGGAAGTGTATCCAAGACATCTGCGTACTGCTGAGCAACAGCATTTCTTGTTCTGATCGAGCAAATTGTTTTTAAATTGCCAAGGATCTCCAGATATATGTATACCCGAAAGTAGATACCTTATATAATGATCTGTCAAATCAAGGTCTCTGTTGGAAATTCACCAGTCCTCTCCTCCTAGTTGAGACTCTGGGAGAGCCCTTCCTATTTAGCTAGGTGGTTTTCGCGATAATTTCTCTCATGACACTATTTCGACCTAACGATGGCTTTACTTTTGCCAAAAGCAATTTCTTTGAAACATACATTATAATAGCCACACATTTTTCTGAATCCAAAAACATTTTTTAATCTTCCGTAAAATTTAGTACAAACCAATTGTGGGCGGCTGTAACCGAATTAATTGCTTTGTGCTGCTTATCGCGACACTTCTTATCTCCGTGTGGAGGTGTCTATTTTATATTATTTAATCTAATTGATTTACGAAGAATTACGTTTGCTTTTGACAACTTCTTCTGAGCGTCCTAGAAATCAATGTCAATGATATGTGTACCACAATATTTTTTGATTACAAATAGTACTAGTAGTTTTCTAGCAATAAATAGTTTTTGAAATAGTATGCGTATGGTAATAACAATTAATAACCTAAAACAATAGAAAAATAATATTGATACCGATTCTAAAAGATCGATATTAAAAAAGTCGTTGATTAAAAAATTTCTTTGCGAAATTGACGAAAGTTAAAATTAAGGAAAGAAAACCAATATTTCATTTAAGAATAACAAAGTTTTTTACATTATTACTCTTACTTTTTGTGAGTTGTTATTTAAAGAAATTCAACCAACTAAATTCAAGAAAAACAACTGTTTAACAATGCAACTAACGAAAGAAAAGTTTGAAAAGTTTTTATAAGTCGAGACGGCTATAGACGTTCATCAATAATAGTTTCATGACCTTTTTCTAGAGTTTTACGAAGTATCGATTTCTTTCAAACTTCCGAATCAGGACGTAATAGGTTATTACAAAATATTTAAAAGTGTTTTACAGAGAGAAAAGTAAACATTCTCTTGAAGTACATACGTATTAATGTAATGTAATTAAGAAATTGAGTATTAAGTAGACTTGAGAAAAAAAGTAAAAGATTGCGAAGAATAGAAACAAATGAAAGTTGGAAGTTGTCGTGCAAAGATTAAATGAAATACAACAAGTATGAAATGCCTACTTTGATATAGTTACTAAAATTGGTAATTTATCAAAAATAAATACAGCAATAATTGGCAGTTATTCAATGAATATACAGGGTGTCCCTAAATTGCATTAAAAGCTTCAGGTAGACGCCTTCCTTTATGAGGCCTGAACTCAAATCTGCACCCAGAATTTTCCCTAGTCGCTTAGTTTTCTTGTACGACGATGAAGAAGTTAACACATTTAACATTAAATTACAAGACATCGGGCAATTAAATCTAACGGAACATTTATCCATTCAATAGGTGAACTTATTAAAAGAAAAAATTACCACTATGAATGCATTAACTATTAACGGTTTCTTTGTAGAGAGGGTGTTAAAAATAAGAGATTTAGTAAAAACAGATGTGGCAATCACGCAAACACTGCTTACTTGGATGAATCTAAACAATTGTTTACATCATAATTCATCTGTTACATTTTGACATTTGTGGTTAGCCGGCGTTAGACATACATTTTGTAATTTGAGTTATTCTTGCACATTTGCTGTTTGGTGTTGAGTTTTTCCTTAATTATTTTCTATTCCGTTTCTGTTCTTTGTGTTATTGTTGTTTGTTGACTTTTTGTTTTTGTTAAAATTTTTATTCCGTTCTGTTTCTGTTTACTGACTTGCAGTTCCCATTTTTTTTCTGGTGTGTGTTAATTCTAGTTTTTTTATTTCAGTTTTATAGTTTAGTTTTTCTTTAGTTTTGTCATGGAGTATGCAATACATGAGTATACCGACATGATTCTGTTTCTTGGGCAATGTAATGGAAATTTTAATGAAGCTGCCAGACTTTATGCAGAACGTTTTCCAAATAGATGCCATCCAAGTCCTAACGTTATTCGAAATGCACATCAAAGACTTAAAAAATCTGGAAATATTATGCCAATTCATAATTTAAATAGAGGTAGGCCCCGAGCAGTCAGAAATCCCGATTTAGAAGAAGACGTTTAAAGCACGTGCCATTATTTAAGTTAAAATACATTTTATTGTTACAAAACGTACAGGTACCACTGATATTCAGATTTTAACTACAAATAGATAATTAATTTTTAAAAATATAGTTTTTTTTTTCATAAATGTGATTTTTTACATGAGTTTACTTTAGATTGCTTTAGATTTAAATTATTTCAATAGCTAGCCTGATTTAATTTTTTTATTGCGATCAGATGTTTGATTCGTCGCCACCTTTAGCTGTAAAGGTTAAGCCGCTTTCAGGCACTAAGCAGCGTTGCCAAGCTTATGTTTCTTTTTTTGGCTCGTGTGAAGAAACTAACTGCGTTAGAGAGTTGGCGCTTAAAGTTTTCTCATCACAATTGAAGGTGGCTACCTGAAGCTTTTAATGCAATTTAGGGACACCCTGTATATCATCCTTTACAGGGTATCTCTAAAATAACTGTTTTCAAGTCAAAATTATCCTAAATTTTTATTAAATGAAGAGTCCAAGTTGCATTTTGATTTTTCCGTTGTGTTCTTAGTTCGTGCTTTCTAGTCGTTGAGGTTAACATCTCAACAAACATACAAGCCCTATACTTATAAGTATACAATTCTATTGGGAAAATAGGACGTACCAGAGTCTTCAAATGTCAATTTTTGCTTTTTTTACAATATGGTAAAATGTAGACTCTTGGCATAGAAATCGTTCAATTAGACTTTTTGCTGACATCTACTAAAATATTCACGTACTAGCCTTTGATTTTATATTAGACAGACCTGTTAGCAAACGCGTATCCATTTTGACCATTTTGGTTACAACTGTTTTGGTTGATGTCTTATGCAATATCATTCAACGTTAAAGCACGTAATGAAATTAGTAGAACTCCACAGGAAGTTTTGTTGTTTTCTATGCTTGATCTTTTCTTCTTGGTTACTATCTTAGATAACAATTAAAATCACATTATTTTTTCTTTTAGTTTTGTCTACGTTACCAATACTAACTGCTTCTGATATGTTCAGAAACCAGGGTACAATTGCACAATGTACCAAGGAATCTGTTCTTTCAACGTGTAGTGAAAGTATTTGCCCATGTATGTGGTGTAACGTAAGGAGCGTCCATTAAATATTGACAATAACTAAGTTTTCAACAATTTATTATTTGAACAATTCTTAAGTCAAAATAGTTAATCAGAAAGCTGTAAACAATAAGTAACAATAGTCTATTGGGCGCTGCCATTAATTGTACAATTTGCAGGCACAAAATATGGTTTTGGAATGTTCCAATTTTTACATTTCAATCCACATGTACAGTTTCTTTTTGAACTTCTTTATCTTCTTTAATCATACGTTCTCATCAACCCTCCAGTGTACTTATTTGATAGAGGAATGCACAATTCGTTATTATAAATCTTGTCTTTTCTGGAGGTAATTAGAATCTGCCAGTCTTTTAAGTCGTTTGACTTGCCGCTCAGTTTGCTCAGGTGTCGACTTTGACGTTTGTCGTTTTCTTCTAAACATTATATTGTTTTTATTCAATAGTCTAGATGTATTCAAGTCCAGTTCTAGACTTTGATGCCAATTCTTTCACCTTCCCTCCGTTATTTTTTCTTCCGCAACCCTTCTTCCTTTCGACCGAATTACCCTTTCTTACTGATGTATTAATCCTGTAAACTGCTTTCAGTGGTGCTTCAAAGTTTTTAAAGTCAAATACCACTTATATAAAGATAAATTTGGATGCTTTAAAACATAGGTTTCAAACAGTTTTCGACGTTGTAGTTCATGCGTAATCCTCAATTTAAAACTTCAGATTTGTAATACAATAATGTACGCATAATCATTTAACTGCTGAACAAAAGTTGGCAACAATTAATCGCATCATTCGGGCACCGTCTAGATTACATTTTATTGTCAATTTTTAGTGGACGTTTCTTACACTAACTTTTAAGAAAGTCTCAACCACGACCAAAACAAGGCTGAAATCATGGCAGTATCGGAGAAGGGCAACTTATCTAAAAAGAAAAATAAATGAAAGTTGAACATTATTTGAATTGATCATCTCATTGTTAGTTTAATAATCGTTAGGCAAACAAGTAAGTTTCCACATTTTTGGCAAAAGTCAAAAATAGTCTAAATAGTCACAAAATTATTTACCGACATGAAAAGCTTGGAATGTCACCGCTTATTCAGATCTGTTAGACGTTTACTTGAGTTGAAGTTTTAGGTATACTTATTTTCAAAATTGCCAGACCAGTAACCAACACTGTTAGCATCATAATTTCTCTAATAACGAAAAATGGATGGTACAGTCATCACGCTTTTTCTTAAGTTTATCTGTTCAACACAGTCGAGTAAGGTACTTTTGGAAAAAATCAGTTCAATGAGTCAACTTAGAAAACTATAGTTTTTGGAAATATGATTAGTAAGAAGGATTCAGAAACATTCTTTCAAATGATTCGTTAAAATGTTGCATTCTGAATCAGAAAAGAAAGACTTTTGCTCTTCTATGAACTAACCGACTTGATCTAACTCAACTGCAAATTTGGTTTGAAAAACTCGATAGTATTTTTGGCAGGACTCAAAAAGTCTCCAAACTCAAAACATTCATGCTGTTTAGAAATTTTGATAATTCATAATACCATACTGATATGAAATACCGAACTAACTCAAACAGTGCGATATAGACTTAAAGACCTTTGGACTGAGTTGTGGAGTGAACTAACTGAAAGATCTTTTTTATTGGAAAAATTTTATCGTAAACTACCACTATTAACTTTGGTATTTTAAATACACATTAGAGTCTAAATAAGAAAAACTGTCACATTGCTTTTTGTATTGAGAAGTATCATGCATGGAAGTGACAAATGAGAAAGGGGCAACTTCAGACTTCATTCGTCTGAAAAAGATTATAAAACAGCCCGGATCATTCTGGACACGATAAAACTTAGACATGAATCGGAAAACCACTTTTATTAGTGCCAACTAGATTTTTATCTAGACTGGTGCAAATGGTACAGTTGCACAAAAACTGTTTTCCCTTCTATTCCTTCAAATAACTGGAATACAACTGTTAGGAAATCGAGTTTTGCTAGTAATTAGAAAACAAAATAATTAGGAATGTGTATTCTGCTTTTTCCTAGGCGTTTTATTTTTGGGAATATTCTGCATTTACATCAAATTGGACTCTTCCTATATACTATCACAGGGCATATTTAAGGATAGCGGAGCAACGCTCATAACTTATACACATGCACCCTAGCGTGTCTTTTGTTTTTTATAATTAGAAAGTTACCACGCTTACTAAGATACTTCAGAGCAAAAATACAGCTTTTTTCTCAAAACATTTGAAGGAATGCACTGAATATGATAGGGGCAGAGAAATCATTACCCGCACGTATATCCAGAAATAACCCTGACTTTATTATGAAATAAGTCAAGGCTGTAGTGGAAATATCTTTCAATCATGCTGCTTTTGTTTCTTATAAAGGTCCTTATCCTATTATTTATGAACCTATGGACTATCTAGTTCTGCTAATAGATGATTAATAAAAAGTAAAATTATTTTGATGATGAATTTACTAATAATTCAAAATTTTAATTATCAGTAGTTAGACATTATAATTATATCTTTCTGGTTATTATTGAATTAAAATCTACATTCACCTAAAGATGCCATAATTATTAACATCATTATGTAATTGCATTCTTCAATGTCGGTAATTTCTAATTTGGTACCATTGTAAGTTATTTAAAATTTTATCTCACAGAACTATTTGAGCAAGTAATTTCTCGTTTTTTACTTTTTAGGATTAGATTTCTTCGAGTTGTTGCAAGTTTTTATTATGGTTGCTACTTAGAGAATACTTTCTCACGTTTACTACTTCTACGTGTCATATTATAAAACGTCAAAATACATCCGAAAGGTACGAAACACATGGTGTTTCAAAATCCCTGGCAAAATTTGGTGACCGCATGGCAGTAAGTTAATTGTTACGCTAACAATCTGTCCCTTTTTACAGAAACGTTTATACAATTTCAGGTAGCAACCCTTAGTTTCGTGGAGTTTGTAAAATTTTCTCTTAAAATCAACAACGGTTCATTGCACTAAAATATTATATTAGAAATTATATGCTGTTTAAATTCTAATTATTCTTATTTATTATTTGCGTTTAATTGATTTCCTTTTTCTACTCAAACACAACCGCAGATATTTCCGTATGCAATATTAAAACATGGTTGTAAACTGTTTAGATTTAAAATATGGTTATAAAACTAGTGATGTGCTATAATCAACAACATTACTACACCGCAACTTTCATTTCCATAATATAATTTTAAATGCTTTTAAACTGTACTTTCTATGTGAGGAAGATGAGTCTTATTAATTCTGCAAATGCATTGGATATTTTAGATGTAGGAGAACGTCTAAGTACTGAGAAGCGTTTGGAATATTAATGAGCACATGAAAAAAATTAAGAGGCTGTTAACTGTTAAAACGAGGAAAGTTGGCAAGGAACTTCATAAAATTCGTGGGAATGTCTGATAATAAAAGAGATTTGCTGTTATATGCACTCACAAATTCAAAACTTTCAAAAATGTTTTATATTTTAAATGAAGAAGAATTCTTAAGAATAGCTTTTAAAATAGTCGTAGAATAATTTAAATAAGCTTTTATTTTTCTTAATAGGTAATATTTAAAATATTCAAACTGTTAGAAAGGATTTGTATACAGGATGTTTTCCTAATCAATTTTTTTCACTAATACTTACATTTTGTTTGGTTGTTCCACTGAAAATCTGTTTATACAGGGTATCTCATTCTTATTTGTAGAGATAGAAAAAACGTCACAAAGTATTTAATTTTATCTTACTAACGTGAATTTAAAAAGGTTCTTTAATTATTAAATCTTGATAGCATCTTACAACAAATAACTGAATAACGCCGAAACCGTTAGGTACGTACCTAACTGCATAATTCTTTATATTTGAAATTAGCAACAATGTGAAATGAAAAAACATCATACTATAACACTGTAATAAACATTGGGCGAGAAATAAGAAAGCAGCGAGATATGCGCGTATTACGTTAAAACAAAAATTAGGTTCTATGTGTCATTCTTTTAAGCAACGCACTGTGTGGTCGTAAATAAGAATTACAAACAATCATTGTGTGCAACTTTCCTTAGTGATATTACATATAGTAATTGCATATACAAACCTTCGACTATAGTTCGTTGATACACCCTGTATAATTAAAATTTAGATTTTTGTTATACTGGATGCTTAGAAACAATACGGTAAACTTACAGTATAGATTACTCATGCTGAGACAAACAATTTTTCTTAGTGGCGTTCTGCTCAACTCTGCTTCATTTAGGGCAAAATCGTGGTTAAACAAATTAAAATCTCGGGGGATCCTCACAACGATTTTAAGATAAGAAACTTTTTACCGAATCTTCTCTTTCTTGTTATCAAAATTTTCAAAAATGTTAAGATTGTCAAGATCAATCATTTTGAGGTTTGCAAAATTCTTTTCTCCTTTAATATCGATCTTGATTCGTATTGATTTCTTTCATATATCTTGAAACTTACACCAGATTTCACTTTTTGGAACTACGACATGTACCGTTTTATGAATCTGTTGCTCTTTTAACCTCGTCATACTTTCCTTGATTTTAAGATTTTTGAATAGTTTGAAGAATGTCACTACAGGAACTTCAGTTCAAGGTACCTATTATACAATCAGCCTTGTAGATCTAACATAACAGTTGGAATCATGTTTGGTATACAATGTTGTTACAACTTAGAAACAACTGAAAAACATTGGTATTTTAACCTGCTGGGTTCGAAGATAAAATTAAAAGTTATTAATTAAATAGCAATAAATTCTGTTGTTGTAGCTCTGGTCTAAATTCAAGTCAAATTATCCAAATGATGTTATCCGTAGCATTATCATTTGCTATGGTCGTACCAGCTATTTTCACTATAAAATTACATAGAAGACATCAATGGGCAGCTTTTAGTCAATTTTGAGCTTGTTAGGCTTAGATACTGCTCCCGACTGTAAAACAGAGCAGTAGGCAGAATTTTGAAGAAAAAATGTCTCTTTTCTCTTCGCTACTTCCAACATTTATTGGTTACCGTCAAGTTTATTTAATACTTTATTATATATAAGCTAGAACCGTTTAGGATTATCCTGACTGCATAAGTCCACCAAAACTTTAAATCTTCTATTTCCCTTTAGCCCATGCTTTCTATATTATGCCAGCCATAAACGTGTACTCGTTAGTTGTGTTACTGTATGCATCCTTTTCTTATTCATTTATGTTTAGAAAGATAAACGATGCGGGTAAAAGTATTATAAAACGGCTACCTGCCTGCCAAGTGTTAACCCATCACGGTTTGAAATATAAGTCAAGTAAAATAAGTTGCAAAAAGAAATAAAAAAGATTTGATACATTCAAATGTTGTTGTTGTACAGCTTAACATATCAAGCGTTTCAGCTAATATGTAGATGAAATAAACAATTGAAATCGTTTAACATAAAAATAATTTCTAATGTGAGCTTTCTCGACGACCGTGATGCTTCTACTACAAACAACGGTCATTTCTTAACTAGAACTGTACACTCAAGCACTTAATCCTAAACAGGTCTATATTTAAAAATTGAACTATATAAAGATAATTGCCAGTAGGAAAAACTTTATGGGGCTTATTTAACAAAAAATCCAATTGACCTAAAACAGGAAACTGGCCAGTTTCTCATTGGTTCCAGAAATTTAGAAAACTTTACTTGCCCAAAAAGCTTAGCCTGAAAATCTAGCCATCCAAACTTTTGGAATGACTGTGGGCCGTTTTGTTTAATTCTCTATTTATGTTTTTGACATGTGGATTTGTACTATATCAGTGTCCTGGGAGATACAGATTGAGATCTAGAGAATCATCACTCAAAATGTCTACTGATTCAATGTAGAAGAAGATCGGGGAAAATTATGTGTGCGTACCAAAAGTTGGCTTTCGTTATATAGAACTACGCATGCTTTAATTAGTTTGCTTAAGGAAAAATTGAAAAACTTACAGAATTTGGTGAAACTTGAAGAAAATAGTTGAATAACATCGAGAAAACTAGCTTGAGCATGCTACAGATTGGGGACTTGAAGATTCGAACACTTCCAAACAAATCTCTAGCCTACATATCTTTTCAATCATCATTGAATAAAAGTCTAAATATGCCAAACTTACTGAAACAATCAAAAACAATCAAAAACAACGTAAAATTACTGCTTCCGCACACATTTTGCAAAAGTGGAGATTTTTGATGTTTGGTGTTTGGGCGTCTCCATGTAACTTTTGCTTAACTTATTTAATTCAGTATTTCAAGGGAAAGATTGGAAAAGATAGGTTATATCTATTTCTTTGGAATTGAAATTTTTAAAACATAGTTTTAGAAACTGCCCAAAAAAACCTTACGGGTAAGGGCTGATTATTAAATTGGTGCATTGAATTTAGTGTTAAAGAAAATTACTTTGAATTATTAACCAAAAGAAGGAACCTACTTTTATAACAGCAATTCTTCTTTTCAGAACCTTAGGTGAAACTGTAGAGCTCATTATGTAACTCCCATTCTCAACATTAAAGATGAGATTCAGTGTCTACACAGTTTCAACACAGCTAAGAATTTTCTTTTAAAAGCAAAATTTGTTATTATTCATGAACAATGATACTGTCACAACTTGTCAAATAATAAAATAAAACGAGTCGCAAAAAAGGCTTAGTAAGAAGAAAACGCTAAAAAAACAATCTGCTAAAAATAAAATAAATCGTTGATCAGATGTTGCTTACTACACACAGCCCTATTATGATATTAATAGCAAATTAAGGAAGATCATAACAAATTTCAATTTGTAAGATATAGCCAAGGAAAGATTCTTGAGTAAAAAAATTAACTTGAGAAAACCCGAAAAGTCCTAGTGGCATTCTTAGCAAAAACCAAGAAACCCAAAGCAACAAAATTAAAAATTTTGGCAATACCAACCGACTTCAACTTGGTATGGCTACTACTTTCGTGCGAGCTATCTGGGGTTGTACGAATTTCGTGATGATTTTTGCCGAGGAATAGTAAGCGTTGGTAGTATCTGTAAATCGTACTGTACTCTAATCGCGTGTTACTCAAAGCACTTCAAGTTCGAACTTTGCAATGTTTTCAAATAGTTTCCTGTAACTTATGAGTAAATCAGATTTAAGTAGAAAGGGACTTAGCTAAACCATTTACTCCTGCCGAATAGCCAATCCTGGCTTGGACACATTTTAGTTTAGTTTTAGTATAGTTATAACGGTCAGTGTCTTCTGACTCATTTGGATCCCAGAAATTGAGCAATGCTTCTCTGAGTTACAAGTTATAGCAGTATACGTAGAAGAAAACGAGAGATAAATTGGAATTTGCATAAGTAACGTTTCTTGTTTGCTACTCAAAATGGTCAGGGTATGAAAATTAAAATTGGCCTATTGACAGATGAGATTAGCTGATAATATTCAAAAAGCATTGTTAAGGACGTACAAGAGGACCTCGAATGGTATTGATGATGATGATATCTTTTTGGGCTGTCAGCACATAGGAAAAACCTTACTGTTTTCTCTTTTCACAATCTTTGGAAAGTTTCTATAGACTACTCTTGTAGATAGGGATAAACGGATATGAGCTATGTAGATGTTTAATCAAAAAAGACAAGTCGACTCGAACATTTCCATAACCTACTTGCTGATAATTAAAAGTTTAATCGTAAAATAACTTGATGAATCATACTAAACTGTATCAATACAAAACGAAAGACCAAGACAAAAAAGAAAAATTCAGTTTTATTAGAGAAATTATAGAATGTTAAATGTCAAGTACAAAGAATCTAAGAGTTTGTTGTAGAGCACGCTGGCTGCTGCCCAAAAATTTCTAATAAAATAAATCATGTTTTTCTCAAGAGGCAATACAGAGAACCTCCAAAATAGAGAATGCAAATTGAAATTGTTCGGCATCTTTTGTTGGATTATTGCAAATATTGAAAAATGTCAAAAATGTTTAAACTTTTATTTACTTGTCTTTTGAGGTCCAAAAATTAAATTTAAAGCTTTTTGGAACTGTTTAAAATTATACGTGAGACCAGTAAAATCAGAAAGGATAAACAAACATCTGGTTTTTACAATTGAAATGTTAAAACGATTCATTTTGAATATCACTTTTGGTTTTTGAATGAAAAAGAATTATTATGTATTACTTGTCATTTTGAGAGTCGTATTTGAGTTAGTCAAGTGGAATATGCACATAGTCTAATTGTATAAGAGAAACTTTTGGAACGGCTCAAAGTCAGCCGCTTGTATACATGGATCATTAGTTTAAGAATTTACAACCTGTCAATCAGCGCTTGTTTCTTAGCTGGAAGTATTTAAAAGGTTTAAAATATGAACATACATTTTTTGCACATTAGTCAAACTGAATGGTTCATAAGTTGCTGAAAACCTAAATAAAAGGTAAATTATCGTCAATAAAACAGAAATTAATTCTGCAAATGATATCTAAACAGTTTAAACAAAAAAGAAAATCCTTAAATGTATGCTATTATTGATGATCCTTTATTCCTTTGTTAAGATGAAAGTGTTAAGACTGGCACAGACAGCACGGTACCACTAAGTTGTTAGCTGTTAATATCCTAGAAAATTCCACACCTTAATTGCCAAGGCTCATTATGACTAAATAATTTGCGATCTTAAATAATGAATTATACATAAAAATCTAACTTTTATATTCTTTAAGTAATTATTTGTAGAAACAATTAATTAAATCTATTGATGATTAATATGATTAATATTTTTTGTGCTTAGTTCAGACCTTTTATTCAGGTAGAAGCGTAACTAATTTCTAGGAGAATCGCAGGTGTATGAGGAAGAGATCTAGTATCTATTACAAATTTTATAACTAAAACAATAAATCGTCTAGCAAAATAATTTCATAACATTTCATAATTTAATATAACGACTGTTAATTATTATGCGGTATGTGTTCTGTCTTGCTTAACTTCTGCAATTATTTTTGTGATTTTTACTCAAAAACTTAAAGTAGTTGCAGGTAAGTGTGAATTACTAACGTGGAAGATTATCGAGATGACAAAATAGTTACAGGACAAAAAATTCAGTTAACATAGATATTGGTGACAACAGTTTTCTTAAGAAAAATGAACTGTACTTGCTTTGCCCATGGTTTGGTACAGTTACACATAACACATTGTTCTTGGAAAAACACCCACTTTCATGAAAACAGTGTAAAAGCACTGTTTAATCCCTTTCTCGAATTGCTGCTGGCATCCAATCCACCTGCAGAATGCAGATAAAACCTACAAAGGTAAGATTTAGAAGAGAAAAGTTTTCTGATTTTGTGTCATTATTTGTTTCAGTCGAAATGTCTAAAAGTAGTAGTACTGAATGGACGATAAATTAATCTTTCTGTTGTTGACATTTCAGGTTTAACAATGCTTTTAGATTCATAAAGGTCTAGAGCAGATATTAACTCAAAGATGGTTATAGTTTAATATCTGCTATCGATTTTAAGCAGAAAACTTTGATTTTAGTTTTGGTCCTTCTAATTGACATAGGTCGTCAACCATTGAAAACCCATGTTTGAATTAGGTATCAAATTTAGTCTAGAAGTTTCCATCGTTAATAGTTGAGATGAAAATACAGTAAAATCTTCCAAAACCAAAATAATATCTACAGAAACTTAAAACTTGATACTCATCTTAAAGACTAAATTCGATGAAAAGAAATTGCACATTAATAGTATTAATTGGCATTTTGTAAAGAAGCTTACTCAAAACTCAATATGGCATTTTAGAGATTCTGCCACAAACACCAAATACCTTAGTGCCGACCATGATATCCCTGATGCTAAATGGTCTTCAACCACGGACATGAAAAGTGTTACTGGCAGATTAGCATTTCGAGAAACTTACTTTCACTATTAGTAATTCGCAATTGTGCTATTCGGCCTGTGAAACGCTCTGCAAGTTTTAAAAAACTAGTGGAACTAGTTTTTATAAAATTTACCCAGAAGGATGTTAGCAATTTGTTTGATCGCGTTATTTTGTTACAAGTGCAAGATAGATAAAGAAGTCATAGTCAGTTTTAGTAGTTAACTTCTGCTTAAGCAACAACGGAACTACTTTGTTACCAGATGAGAGTCAGGTCTATTAAACCTGTACGGTGGAAACATTTTGCAAAGGACTGATCATCCCGTGCTACATGGCTACTGCATGGATCTAAAACCACTGATCTGGTTGTAGTCACGTGCCTCAGTTGTTAACCAAGAACTGGATTGGAAAAAATAAAAAAAGTGTTGCGTTGTGGTAGATTATTTCAAAGCCAACTAAAAGCCAATAGATGATCAATATTTGATGTTTTAAACAAGCTTGGAAAGTGTAACTGTTTCACGACCTGAATCCTGAAGATACATATAATAAAAACGTTTTTTAATAAAGAGAACAAACGTTACTAGGTCTTAAGAATACACATGAAATCTTTTGTCTGGACCAAGGCAAATGAGAACACCCACCACAAGCGCTACGGTGACTAGACGCTGCACAGTGGCGGATAAAACAACTGAAACTGTCATTAATTATTAATTAATTATTCTGCCAAAGACGCTAAATATTCTAACATCGACCCTACTTGCTTGCAAAGTAACAATTTTCTCATACCCTGCAGAAATCTATTTGCAATTTTCCGTTTTCTCTCTCTTTCTATGTAGACCTGTTGCAGATTACACGGAGTTGAGATTTTTCTAAGTGAAAGTGTAATTTATGTAGTAGGTTTTGGAAATATTTTGTTGCCTTTCTTTCCCAAGACATTTCTACTCCACATACCAGTTCGTTGTGATACCGCACTTTGGATACCTTGACGTTTTATTGGCAACAGTTCCAGAACCCTCCCGATTTGATTTATGCGTGTAAAGCATAATTCTAACGATGTGATCATGTCCAAACTCCACCCAAATAACCTACTTGAAATATCTTCTAAAAATCATGTTTTTTGGGCAAAGTACATTATAATTACTTTTAGGAGAGAATCTCTGTAGTACCTGTAATGCTCATTTCTATTGAATAAGACTTTCTTAATAGGTTTCCACAAATTGAACTAGGGATTCTTCTATTACAATTCTTTCAGATCAGAGAATTTTTTGAGAATCGTGCTACTACCTATCAAACACAGATTACTAGATTGATGGAAGTTATCGACTTAGAATTTTTAGTTTCTAGCGAAGATTATCCTAGGGAAGAGATCAGAGTGTGGTTTCTTTACGTAACTAAATAGTTTTTTTTGGCAGAGATCTCAATAAGAATGGATTATTTGTAAACTGGACCTTTAAAATGTTAGCGCTATGGAGAAGTTTTTGTTTGGTTTTAATTGCAACTCTTTATTCAAACCTAAGGCAACTAACAATGTCTATACTGGTGCAATTTCATTTTAGATTTAATTTAGATCGAATTAATTTGATTTTTTCTCATGTTTATTTAGATTGATGTGGTTTTTCCTCAATTTGATAAAAATGAAAGTTTAGTTGATTATCCTATGGAGTAATAACGTCTCTGGTGAGTATGATAATCATCTAAATTTTCATTTCAAATGGAACGCCCTGTTGAACCTAGATATTGGGCGTTATTCATTTTTTTTATTGTGTATTTACATAAGACTTAATGCACGGCTAGCTTTACAAAAATAAATTTTAGTTAACTCTTTAGTTTTTAGAAGTAGTTACAGTAACTTTGATTAAACTGTAATATTAACAAGAAACGCAAATTCGATTTGACACATCCTGTACTTATTTTAATAGTCTTCTTTGTTCAAAGATATTTCGTATAATTATTAAGTTTGTAAAGTCGATTTTACAGTCTAAATAATTGATTTGATTATATTTTGTGGATTCGATAAATAAAATTGGTGTGTAATATCCGTGTAGAGATTAATGTGATTTGAACTTTTCCAAGCAGTATTACCAATTACGTCATGCTATTATAATAATTAGCAAATTTCTCAAATGATTTTAAAGAACAATGCAAAAAAGTTCATCCTCACGGGAATTTTATTAAACTGCTGGTTTCGATAACACACACATACGTTGTATGTACACGTTGAAATTAATTTTAGGAACATTAAAGTTCGTTGCACGTGTATTCACTAGCGTCCATGCATGATATTTTAACGTAATTTCCAATTAGGGAATAAAACGGGGTGGTTTTAGTTCCGTTTTCAATGTAGAGTTCGTGTAAAGTGTATGTATTTTACTGTTATTATTTTTTATTCGTTAAAAGAAAAGTGTTATTTAACAAATGCCACGTTTTATTATTCAGTTTGCAAATAATATTAATTAACATATGGAATATTTATCAAATATTAACAAAAAGTTATAAAAACATGTTGTTTATAGAATTTATTACGTATAATAAAATGTTGTTAATTGTTTTCGTATTTGATTTGATGCAATAAATAGCAAATTACTAATGAGTAATGACAAATACAGTCTACATAACATACAAAGTCTACTTAAGTAATTTTCTATAGGTATAATTATACTGTCGGTATAACATGTCTCTATTGCGAATCACGCCTACTTTTTAATATTTCTTAATGTCACATACCGAGTCTGTTGTTATGCTCTGCACAGGTATTTGAAATTCTTATTTGTTACGTTATAAATACATTTTATTTGATAATACAATTCAATTATTTCTAGAATTTATTTACTTACGCTTATTCATGCAAATACTATTTTATTGGAACAGGAGAAGCTTTACGCAGTTGTAACCTTATCTTAATTGAAACTACTTCTAACCTTTAGTGAACTTTTTATTATCAATTAGAATTCTTTAAATATTTATTTATTTAATTGTACCACCGAAAGACTTGACAATTAAATTGTGATCATATTGTATAGCAAATTGGCTTTATTTGCGACTTTTAAAAAGGCGTTTGAATAAGAGTAATAGGAATCAATAAGCCGGTGGTATAGAAACCAGAGCAATATATGTGCACAGCAGCATATAATGTAGAAATCGAACGTGTCTTCTAAAAATTTTCAATCCTGCACATATGATTTGAAATTCCTCAAGTAGAGGAAGAACAATTTAAGTAAAAACATGTCACAATGGGCCAATAACGGCTGGTGGTTTTTTATTACAGAAAGGCAACATAAAAATAGAGGTGCGTTCACTGAACTGTCATTTTAATATTAAATTACATACAGAGTTGTATGGGCCACTGTACACCTGAGCCTAGAAACAGATTTGCTCGAATTGAGTTCCTTCGCTTAATGCTCTCGCTACTGTTGAACAAGGCTAACACGAAAGGTTGCTTTGGGTATTTAACCGAAAAAGAAAAGTCTGGAAATTATCTTAAGGTGGATAGTACAGCTTAGGATGTCGAGTAAATAAAAGAAAACGACTAGAATGAAGACAAATTGTGGGAAGAAGTATCATGGCTAAATAAGTAGAAATTTAAGATCAATCTTAATCGGTTATTGAAAAAAAACTGCATTTCATTCATGCTAAAATCTTGTGTACTAGCAAGATAATTGAATAACTGCGCAAGGTGAATTCAAAGCCAAAGATGGTAGGATTTACACCTTTGTCAATGCGAACAAATTAAAATCCTTTATTGTTGTCAGTTCTATGTTTCCAGCAGAAGTTGCATGAGATATCGCCCTGCTTCAGTATAGACAATTTGTAAGTTTCAAAGTACACTAAAGAGAGTTCTGTCATCCTTCAACTGTGAAAGCGTTTCTAATTGACCAACTGTACAATAAAAGAGTTGAAAAGGGCCTTAAACAGAAAACAACATTGAATCCTTACTGCATTTTCTACGTCACCATCAGATATCTCCAAGATGACATTAGAAATATTCAAATTGATCTCAGAGATCTTAAAATCGATCTCTAGAGTTTGCAAACTGATTTTAAGGATTTTAGAATTTAGCTCAGGGCTGCATCTGCTGCATTTGATTGAACAGTACCAAATAAACCGTGACCCAGCAAACTTTTAATAATTATTAGGCGTGTGTAGGTGAAGAAACATAGCTGTAAGTTACCAAAGCTGGGTAGAAAGTAAATATCCTTTTAGTGGAACTCACTAGTGTCCTACCACTGTGCTTGTACATGTAGGAATTGTAACACTGATGAGTACCTATTTTAAAATGTTTCTGTATGATCAGTCAAAAATATGTTCTAGCTCGGAAAGAATGTCTCTGAAATAAAACAGCAAGCAATATTGAGATTAGACTTTCGGCGTGAAAGTTACTATTCGATGTCTAGTATTTCATAAAGCTTTGCATTTAAATATCCTGGTCAGAAGCTCAAATCTAAGACGAATCAAATTAACGTTATTGAGAAAACATGATTTCAGATATACACTTGACGCCGATTGGAACTCTTTTTCATCGTTCTGTACTACTATTTTTAGGTTCCTTAGAAAAAATTGTTCCTTAACAATGTAAAAAGTATTCTTTGCTCATCCTCAACAAGACTTGGTTTATAGGTAAGCAAAGCATGCGGAACATATCAGCATAAAAACTTGTTTCATAAAAAGTTTTCTTGATCTCGATATGACCTTTAAAGGGCGTTTTTTCTCTAATGCTCCCTCTAATGACCCTTCAAGATATTGTTCATATTTGTTGTATTCTACCAAAAATATCTATGGCAAATCCAACTACATAAATCACTACTTACGATAGATCATAGAAGAAATATTTTTGGCACGATATACAACATCCTGTATGGGAATGGGATAATGCCTTTTTAAAGTCATAGGTAGGTCTCAAATCCCAGAATCCCAAAAATATTTAAACGCCAGAAAATGATCTCTGTTTTCATTATATAAGTTCTGGTATTTTGAATATTTCTTGGAAAACTTATTAAAAGGTTTGGAAATAATGGAGGTACGGCGAGTTTCAAACTCTGGACATTCTTAATAAAGTGTGTCACTGAAACTCAAGATTGCAAAACTGGTGAGGGTTTCGGGTTAAAAATATATAAAAATAGGCTAGTTAGTGAAGGTCAAAGAGTCATTCAATGATAAAGTGGGTTTAACAACGGAATACTTCGGTAAACTAGTTTTGTCCAAAATAAAAATTGAAGCAAAGAATAAATTCAATGTTTGCATTTTTTTTGTAAAATTAGCTGTTTTTTTTATTTTGGACTTCAGTTTTCAGAATAATAAGAAAACAAATTCTGTTTTAACAATTACACTTACTAAAAGTTCTTCAAAGTAAGATTGCTGAACTTTTTCACCTCCAACATTCTTGTGAGCATCCCCTAATTTTTTGGTCTGGCTAAGGCACTGTCACCTGGTCACTTTTCAACCCAGAAATTTACTGCATCAATACCTAAGTCTTTTTTTTAAGACACTGTATATTTACTTTTATAAGATTATATAATATGCAATAATTTTGGTAATATAGTCTGTGCTTTCCAGTAACAGTTTTTATTATTAAACAACAATAAATACCCTGGATTCTTGCACAAAGTAAAAATAATCGATTCAAAAAAAGTCTCTTCGAATTTCTTATGACCGCCCATTACCAGATCTCCAAACACTTTGATCTTTGACTTTGTTTTCTAACAGTGATATGTTTACTTCTAATAACGTTGTCGTTTATTAATTTTTTCACAAGCAGCAATTTACAGAGCTTTTTTATTTCTTTTGGTTGGAAGTAGATCAATGATAGTATGTATGTACTTCATATACATAGTTAAGAAAATAATTTTGTGCCCATAAGCCACACTTTGTTGTTTTAGTATTAAAAACTTACATGAATTACCCACAAAAGTTATTCCATATCTTGATACTGGGCTAATGTTCAGCGAAATATGCATTTTCTTGTTTGTTTATTCTAACACCTTTAATTAATTGATATTGTTATTTATCGCCTTAGAATCGCCTTTAGTCCCCTCCCTGTAAGGTACAGGTTGATTGTACTACCAATACAAAACCTTCAAAAAACTTTTTGCTACAAATATTACAATCGAAGCTTCATTGTATTGTTTTTGCTCTATTGAATTTTAGACATAATAGGTGACCCTGGAAAATCTAAGCTTAAAAAAGTAAATTTTCGATATTTACTAAATTAACTTTATAAGAATTTAATTAGATGCTCTTTGTGCAATAAATAAAAACCAATTAGAAAACTTAGCAACGTATTTATTGTATTTATTTGCAAATTAATAAGGATTTAACTTTAGGAAGCTTGTCTTTTCCGAGTTAATGAAGGGTGATGATTAACATTCAAATTTTCGATAGTGTGCGAATATCGAAACTATGAAAAAATTAGGTAACGAAGAGTTTTTTTTAGTATGTTACTTTTGCTTTAAATTTATTTTTATATTCGACTATTCCGAAATCTCACATAAAAAATCAATTTACCTACATACCGAAAAGCTGATTATGCGATAAATTAATCGATTAATTTCTCCGATGTCAATACCGGTTTACAGCAAAAAAATGGCGTGCCTAATGGTTTCTGAAAAGATTCAAAAGTTACTGTGGCGTTTATAGGTCAAATGATATTACCGGTGAATCTTACACGTTTACACTGTTAGTATGTGTCTGCTATAAAACAATCGACACCAATCAAAACTGTTTTAGCTAAGATTATGGTAGTCAAGGATATCTCGATTTATTTATTTATCTTTTTTGTTTATTTATAAAAGATGATTAAGGAAGTTCTGATAAGATCTCTGTTCTAATTCGCAGTTAGTACGATTTCGCAAGAAATTACCTTAAAATAAAATGTATCTCCCACAACTTTGACGGCTGCACCCAAAAAATTTATAGCGTTCGCTGTTATGTAAGTCATCCGTTTGCCGACTTCGATAACAGTGTAAGTTGCTTCCCAGTCACCTACATGTTGAGTTGCAACACTACTTTCACGTAAGGAAGCATCTTCGAATTGGAATGTCGTACAGTACTGAGCTATAGCCATTTCCAAGTTATACATTGCGGTTTTCGCTAAATAATGGTTACATGAGCACAGATGTAAATTTCCCCTACATCCGTTAATCGTGACTAATAATTTAGAATCGCACTCGAAGATTCCTACGGTTAATATTAAAAAAAGAATAAACTCTTGTATTATCGAAAATCTTTATAAAAACATTAACGTTTATTAGGGAAAAATTATTAGAAAAATATTTCATTGTTTTCAGATTTGATTTTAAGGTATCAGCTTTGAGAAATCTTCAGTTTTCTATATCCTTAATAGGCGACTCGAAAATCTGATTTGAAAATTTTCTTCTTGAAGTTATTAATTAAATAATGGTAAAATTTTGTTTTACTTTTTCTGATCATTGATCAGCATTCGTTTGAATTCTTTGGTTAGTACCATCTGTCGCCCTAATATTTTTGTTACCATGAAAACAACTCTGCCTTTATTGTAAAATAAGAATTTATGTCGTAATACTAATTAAAAGTTATTTATAAGTTAAGTTACTACTGAATGCATAACATTCTAAAACAATACGTACATCATAACCATGACAATTTTCCAAATGCTCTAAAACGCAGGGTATGCCGTAGCATAACTTACCAAGAATATTATTTTTATCTATCTTTAGACTACTACAGGATACAAGCAGTTAGTTGTCTTGTCTAGACAAGCTTCCATTTGGATTTCATAAAGATCCTTTGGAGAATTACCATAGGTGTTTTATATTTTAGACAAACCTATACAGGCTTTTTTATTTTGTATTGCTCTAGTTTGAAAGATTTGGTCAAAGTCTAAAGACTTCGTGCTGTAGTTGTATGACGTAATAGGTAGAAGACCAAGAATCAAGAATTGCAAACGTAGCCCAAAGCTACAAATATTCAAGAATATTTAAACTTCAGTGTTGCTTCAATGATATGGAGGAAGTCAATGATGCTAAAACTTTTTTCAGAAAAATAGTTGAAGCAGGATACTCAGTGAACTTGTCAATCCTTATGTACCTTAAGTACCATAAATATGAAAAATGATGAATCAGATAAATTTAAGAAAGAAGGAATGTCTTGAATGCTGCCTGTATGAAATTACTCTTAACTTTTATATCTATGTATGCTATATAAAACTGGTATCTGTCGTAAGTTAAATGGTTGTCATACTGGAACTTTAGGACAGGACAGGTTCAATGAAAAAATGCCACCGTAGGTGGCTGCCATTTAGAAAACTTAATTTCTCTATGGCTGGTGAATTGGAAAAAATGGATGGATAACTCCTGTCGTGCACGCCCGCCGTCCACGGTGATGATGGTCTGGTGGCGATGGTGGTGCAGGCCGGAAGCAGGTCCTCCATAATCCCCGTCGGTGGTGATGCCCAAGGACGGCCAGCGAACCGTCACCCAGAGACGACGAGGAGTTCGACGCGACGGTTCTTTTCAGAACGGTGTTGGAATTGTGTGGTGAGAAGTGTGAAAGTGTGTATGTGTTAGAGTAGTGATGTGTGTGTCTAGGTGTATGTAGTGTGCCGTGGAAGTGCAAAACTGTTCCGGCATTTGCCTTAAGCACTGGGGAAACCACGGAAAACCCAGTGAGAACAGTGTGGTGGTTGGAATGGGTGTGGTGATTATTGGCGGGAATGATTTGGCGGGAAGTTGTTGGAGGGAACGGATTGGCGGGAAGCGTGACGGATTGGCGAAGAATTTCCGGGCGTCGTGGAGTAGGTACCTCGAGGAGCCCCGGGCCCGAGGGTTTGGATGGGAAAGGAATTTGGTAATCACGGCCCGGTAGCTACCCGGGCCGATCGGATGAGGCTGTGATGAGTGGTGGTGATGGCCGGGCCTGCGCACCCCTACGCAGACGCCGGTTGGTGGTGGAGCGGCCGTTGATCCATCTACTGCATCTTGGGTTTGGTTGGGTGTGTGGCGGTCGCGGTCTTCAAGCCCCCTCAATTCCTGGAGACCGACGGTCGGTTGGGTTGATGCAGCGATGCGACCTCAAGTCGCCCCGTTGGTGGTGGAAGTGGGCCAGGCCTGTGCCCCCCAAACACAGACTCTGGAGGGCGGGTTGGCGGTAGCTCCCCAACTACCGCGTTTGTGGTTGAGCCCGTACTCTTCGTCGCCGATGCATCACGCTCTCGCTGGAGACCGGGTCGACTTCCTCGCTTCGCACTCGAAGCCGGAATTCGCGTCCCTGGAACTTTAAACTCATTTCCGGTATTTATGGACAATCCGCAGGTTTTCTTAAAGAGCTATATTATCGTTTTTCTTATACAAAATCTTTACAATTGCATATCTATTCTTTAGCAGATCCTTGTTCGGGAGTGGGTACCTGAGACCAAATTTGTTAGGAAGGAGTATTTATTTTAAACAGCGCTTGCCTGCTGCAGTTTTCAATTCTAGTCAGAAGAGTTCTTTCGATACTAAAACTATGTCACTACATTTATAAAAGATAAAAAGTATAAAGAAGAAAAGTTAAAAATTATTATACAATGATTATATATCATACTTCCAGATACAAAAAAGGCAAATTTATTCTTTAGCTGAAAACAAATAATGAAACAAGTCTGAAATATTCTAAGACTAACTCAAATAAAGAAATCAACTTATTTTTACTTTTTACCACTAATTGTTCTAATTATCTTAATTATTATTATTTTAGAAAAAGAGCGATTAAAGTCTGGTATAGATAATTAAAAAGAATTGGACTAGCTGAGAAAGAATTTGTTCAAAGAAACTTACAATAACTTGTTTGTTCTACTACATAACCTTTTGTAATAGTGTAGCTGGTATTTATCAGAAATCTTACTGTAATGTCCTCTTCTCAGCTACTTTCAGAATGCATAGTTAATAGACTTTTATCCAAACCTGTACGACGTGATTAACAGTGCCTTTCTCTCTAAGCATTTGCGAACATCAATTTATACATGCAAGTTAAAGTGTGTATTTTTCATTTCGTTTAGTTATACAGTCCTATTTATACGGGTTATTAAAAACGCATCGCTAAAAACATAACCGATGTAAAACAAATATTAAACATAACCTAATTACTGCTAATTAAATTGACATAGCTAATGTAATAATTAACAGTTGTAAACAACAACACTCACATTTTCATTATCCTGTAATGCAAACTGGAACTGTTAATAATAATATTTGGAAAAACTACATGTTTACAACAGTTTAAAAATATCTACGTGCAATCTTTTGATGCAACAAAAAAACAATGCTGTTTTCTAAATCATCACACTAGAGATAATTAGATATGCGACGACAGAAGAGTGTTGGCCATATGGAAGATGTAGAAAGTTTCATACGAATCGTTCACTGTGTCTGCTAGCTACCTTGATTTTTCTTCTTGCAAACGTACAAGAAAATGAAATGATAAGTATAACATGTAATAATGTAAAACTCAGTACCTACCACAGTTTTTTGCGCGACTGCAAGCTGACTCTTAGGAAAGGGAAACGTCGTCACACCTCATTCTTTTATTTTCACACGTGTTCTCATTTAAATCTTTAAATTGTTTTTAATTCGTTCTAAATCAGTTTGTTTGTTTTCGCTTTCTTTATTACACTTTTTTTTCTTTAATCTATGTACTTATTGACATTTATTAAAATGCCTTTATAGGTAATCAGTTGCAGTTTTGCTAGTAACAGAGATGTGTCACTGATTTGCATTTAAAGAAAATTCTGTGAATATCAACAAAATAGATTTAAAGAACTATAAAGATATGAAGATAAATAGTCTTTCACAAAAATATAAAAAATATCTCCAGACAGTGTTTTGATCTTGTTTAATCTCATCAATAGAGGAACAACAATGCTTATACGATTTTCATATTTTTGTAAAAGACTTTCTATGTTTGTATTTATCCCCAGCACATCTTCACTCTTTTAAAATCCAATTGGATTTGAAGAAATTATGCATATACTATGTATAGATAAAGAATGACCTTTTCTGCGGTAAAATAAATTTTTAAAGTGAATAGTTTTAATAAAAATCTAAATTCTATGACAATAGGTAATAAAATTTATGTACATTGCTTCTACCTCAAAGTTGCACGCAGACGAACATTTGTCCTTTTTTTCTAATGAATTCTTAATCATTAAATATAAATAATTGTCTATACACTGTACTAAAAACTCGATTAAAACAATACACTTGTTTGTGGAAAATTAAATTTGACTTGTGTCAAGGTTTACATAGTATTACAACATAACATTAAGATTTTTAGAACTTTAAAATTAATTGTGAAACTCTTTAAGAATACATACAATGTTCATGCATGCAATGGAACTGACACATCTGAAGTTGGCTACTTAAGAATTTTATATCAAAATTATATTCCTTCATTACCGACTCTATTTTTATTCCATTTAGTCTAAATGAGAACTGTCATTTGTTTTGCGTTGTTTATCACCGGTCTTTCACCGTGTACTTGCCCATTGTTGTTTATATTTGTTATTTCTGCTTAGTAATCGACAAAAATAATTTTTTTTAAGACTCTTCAGTTATCAGTGGTTGTTATTTCTTATTTGGTATGTTAAATAATATTTTATTCGTTTTAACAATTAAATTCTTTAGTGTTTCATTTTTATGTTAGAATGGCATAATCCTCATTTTATACAATTCCCATTGCGTCTAATATTAGCACTTTTATTATTTATAATATGAGGTAAATTAGGATATGCATGTGGGCCCACGCTTCAATTTATATTTATCACCCTGTATAATACATGAGAATTTATCAGTCTGATATCAAAGCAGAGACGGGTATGTATTTTTAGATTTTTCATTGCAGCAAAGAATATTAAAGAAAATAAGATAAGAGTATGTTTAGAACATACAGAAATCTCAATTCCATTATGAAACCTTTTTGATACGGCACTTCAGTTTTATTTCTTAATAACCTTTGAAATTCTACAAGCACAATTTATTTACTGACTCCATTGTTTTTATAAGTAGAAGATTAATGATTTTTATAGTCATAGTTACTCTAAAGATTCACAGTTACTCTATAGAATCATAGTTATTCTAAAGAATCATAGTTACCCTAGAGAGCTGTAGTTACTCCAGATGATTTTGATTATTCGAAAGAGTCATAGTTACTCTAGGAACTGCTACCTATTACTTTCCTCGTGTTTCCATATAAATGCCCTAAGTAAGTGATTTTAAACTAAATTACTGATGTTGAAAAGTAAATGCTCATATGCGATGATTAAAATAGCAAAAGTTGAACTCCCTCTTTCTTTGTTCTACTTATACAGGGTCGCTAAAAAGTATAGAAACAAGCTACCCCTGCAGAAACGGTAAGTAATAGACAAATGAAATTTGGAGAACGTAGAGTAGGTATTTTTGCCATGTGTTGCGAAGAGAATTAAGATCAGATTTTCAATCGTTTTTTTTTTCGAAAACTTCAAAAGAGATTGTTTCATTTTCAAGACGGCAAACAATGCCTACTTTAAGATCTTAAACTTCTTGCTTACAATTACAAGCTTCTTTGCTATTACTCATTCTAACCAATTACCAATATTCATAGTTTGATATATGAAATTTGTACGGTAGTATACAACGTGAGTTTCAACAAAAATAAACAGAGAGCAAGAAAGTGTTTTAGAAAGTCTCTAAAACTCAATCTCAAGAATATAAAAAATTGTCATCTAAGGTCCTTCGCTTGGTAGTACATAGCTGATTCAAGAACGAGTTCCTAGTTAGAAGATGTACAAAATAAGGTTGAAAATTCTAGTCTAGAGTCCTCTTCTATTAATTCACAACTCCAATGAAATTTCAAAGCAATCTGTAACTCAAAGTTGAATTGGATCACTATTGTTCTTTTCAAGACACCTTGACTGGCTCGTATAGCGGGGCGGTGACGATACTCGCCACAGGTAAATACACCTTGCACGGTGTAAATGGAGCACATGGAACGAAGCTATACTGGACTCACCTGCGTTCAAATTTTGAACCAGAAAGAAAACTTTCGGGTTTGATATCAAATCAGTATCTAAACCAAACCAGCTGTCAGGCTACCCTTATATGTACCACCGTGTTCGTGGGTTTAAGTACCATAGTGCTAGATACTTTAGCATCTTAGAAAACAAATTGTAAATCACTCATTTTCGGTTCGCAAACGAAATCAATCAGAAAATTATAATTTCTTTGACGTGATTCATACGTAACTTGATTGAGCCAAATTTAACTAGACTTGATTATGATCTCCGATATCCAAACTGTATTCAAACCACACAAGCTTCAACTTTCTCCCTCTCAAATAAAATCGATCCCCGAATTATGACTCAACCAATTGGAACAATATATTTTTTAGCGACCCTGTTATTAACAGGGAACATACTTTAATTAAAATTAAATAATTGAACGTTAATAACCATCTAACTATCTGCATATTATAGAATTTGTATTGCAAGTGTAAGTAAAACTTAGGGGTAACAATCGTCAATTAACTAGAGGGACAGCAGGTGGATTTCTGTTGGACATAAAAAAAACATGCAGGTACCTAGAATTCTTGAACTATTATTTAAGACTAATTTTATTTATTCTTTAAAGAATAAATTTCTAATTTTTCATTTTATTTGTGGCCATTAATTTTTATATCACAACATAACCTGTGATTTTGGGTTCACCGAAGCATTTATTTGCTATATTAACTTCGCACTTGCAGTACGTTTTTTATAATGGTAGCAAATCTGATACTTTCAGTGCAACATCTGAGGTTTCTCAAGGATCCAACCTTGAGCTTCTTTTGCTTCTCATTTTCATTATTGATTTACCTAATTTACTCTTATGCGAAAAGTTATTATTTGCAGATGCTTAAGGTTTTTACTACCATTACATCTGCTGATATTTGTATTAGATTTCAGTTTGAAATTGAGTTCAAGAGTAGTATAATAAACCTGATCACGCAGGAGTCAAATTGCGCTAGCTTGTTGCTAGCAAGTTGCAAGTCCCACTTCTTCTCTTCGCTGAACATAATCTCGTTCTGTTCTTTTTATCAGCAGCAGTGCTACATAAACAATTTTACTATAGTTCAATTAGTCTTGCCCTTCTTGATAAAGTTTTGAATATCGTACACATTGATTTTGGAAATCTTCACACAAGTTCTACCTTGAAGAGATTAATTTCAAATTTTGAATTGGTTTTCACTTTCAGCAAGCTCATACTCCAAACTGAACTGCGATAAAATATCTTAAGTCCAGGAAATACCTACTGATTTCTAGGGAAAGATTTTCTTATGATCAGATTCGGGTGACAAATTATGTGAAACTAGGAGTTTATAAAAACCACAAAATCGTTTTGCGCTTTTGAAAGTGTGCCCTTTAAAGGCGAACTGGTCAAGTGAGCTACCGGAAATCTTCCGACCGTCTTACGAGCAGGGTCGAAATAACAGTTGGAAGTTGAAATGGAAAATTTCAGGAACGAAGGAAGGTTGACTGTTGGTAGTGGTAAAGTGATGCTTTTTAATTTTTTTTTTGACAGATATTTTGCATCTCAGACGATCCGAGTACAATGACCGTTTTTTGTTTCTTCGACAGATATTCCATATTTTCGGAACGCTTGTTAGTAGAAAGACTTGAGTTGTTTGCATTTGTGAGGGAGTGGCGTTCGGACGATACCGACATCACCGATCAAACATCTTTTATTTTTTTCGTGTTCTTTTTGTATCTCGGTAACGGGATGTGCTATCGACATAGAACTTGTGACTTTCAGGCGATTTTGGAGCTACCAATCGTCTTTTGTTTTGTTGACAGATGCGTTATATCTCAAAAACGGCTGGCCCTATCGAGGTAGGACTTTGGTTGTTGATTGTAGTGGGAGTTGATTTCTCAGGCGAACCAGGAGTCGCCGATTGTCTTGAACAGCATAAGCCTAGTCAACCCCAAGACCCCGAGTCATTTCAAAACTAATAAGGCTTTAACCTGCCCAAATGTAAGCTGAGACTGAGTACATATAATTTCCTAATATTTGACGCTTCGATGGTTTCTGCTTTAAGAAATTTCGTGGTCATCAAATGGCGGTTTTTAAATTTTAGTATTGCATAATTCAGTTTTGTAACTAATTGAACGATCGAAATCGACACTATAAATGAGGTCTTAATAGTGTCAATTTCAACTTAATAAACAAACAAGAGCATATTTGTTTCTAATAATGATTCTTTCCCATTGTTTTCATTTCGTTTGTATTCTAAATAATTTAAAAAAATGATATTTAAACAAGTGCTTGAATATTTATAGAGATCTAGATATCAATTTTCAACTTATTATACATAAATAATCATCTACTTTTCGATCACACCTCAAAACCTTTTATTGAATAGAAACTTTAAACCAGAAGAAAGCATGAAAGAAGGCACTTAAAATTTTTGTTTGTAATAAATTTCACTTATCTTCTTTCCGCTGTAGTTTACCCAAAAAGTATGAGTAATAGGATTTTACAGCTAAATAGAAAACGGCCAAATCCTAAAAATGTCGGTTTTTGCACAGACAGATAATTTGTAATCCCGTTGTTACCTGTATTTACAACCCACAAAGCTATCATGGGATACGATCCCTTGTGTAAAGGTTGACAAAATGACAAATATCTTGTAAATTTGAAGACAAGTGAATGCCGATGCCACACGCAAATTTCAACTTCGTTATTGACGGCCGGTAAGAAGTTATGGTTTCCACTACTAATAAGAGGGAACATAGTTGGAATTCTGGCTGTCCCCCTTAACTAATAACATGTTTTTATGTAATAGAAGACGTTTTAATGTTCCATAAAATTTTATTTAAAAAAAAGGTTGGCCTTTTTAGCCAAGATGTATTAAGATGCGTGTTTTTAATCCTTTAAGCCTCTGCCACCCAAAATTGCTAAACTGCGAAACATGAACAAAGAAAAAACATTTTATTCAATTAAATGCTTAATGGTTTTAGTGAAACTTTAAGAAGGTTTTATGGTCTAGAAGATTTTCTAATATATTTAATCCATTTATCTCCAAAACTAATCTAGGTTTACTTCACAAAGAATACATACTTAGGGTATTCTTTCATTTTATAAATTCATGAATTCAGTTGTGAAAATTATTAACTATAATAAGATTTTTGCGACTGTTAGATAAAATTTAAACATAAAATTCAAGATAAATAGACACGGGAGACATAATTTGATGGCGTGGATTGTGGTGTTTCAAGCAGTAAGCTGAGAAAATTAACAACTAAAGATACAGCCAAACTGAGAAAATTAGATTTAAGAAAAACCAAAGTTAAGAATTCCAATTATAATAAATAAAATAAAATTATGAGAGTTCGCTAATTTTCTTTAATAATATATAGGCTGGTATTAACTTAGGTTTGGAGTTAAAAAATATACTTGATGTAATAAAATGCACATAACGAAAATCAAATAATTACAAAACACTACAAAAACTATAAACATATACCGGGCGTTTTGAGAATGAGTGCAAATACTCGACAAAGATTAGTTGTACCATTTCCGAAATACACGAAATCCAAGTTTAATTAAACTCTTTGTATTTTCAATATCTTCAAAGCAATGTGAGATATTAAAATAATGAAATGAAGACTGGAAATGCCAAAGGTTCTAACTGCAATTTTTCACGATTTGGAGAATTTTGTTCAAAAATGTTCTAAGTGCCTAGCGATGTGTACCCATAACGTTGTCAGTGCCAAATTGATTTTCGGAACTTTCGGAACCTTGCTTATTTATTAATAAATTGCACCACTTCAATCGTCAAACTCTTTCCTAAGATTCTCTCCCGTTTCTTTGCATTGCCCTATAGCTCATGCTTAATATTCTCAATTGTTGCTTTTGCTGCAGGTACCACATAGAAAACTGCCAAGCAAACTCTCTTTCGGCCTACCTTTTCTACATGCCCGTAATGGGATTGCTAAAGTCTTCAGATAAAATCTTTGTCGGTTGAAAACAAAACCCTAGTTGACTGCTTAATTTTCGTCCTTACGTACAAAGGATTTCTTCATGCAACTCTCTATCAGACAAAGAATATCTCTGAAAACATTTTCTGAGCTAACTGTGTCAGTTTTTTGTTAACTACTCGCCCATTGGAAGAAAAAGGCCATTAACGAAGAAGATATTCCACTTCTTTCATTACATTTGAAATGAAAAGATCGTCAAGTAAAGAGCGTCTGACATCAAGGTACAAAATGTAGAAAGTCTTCTTCTTTTTGCTTTCCTACTTTTTGAAAACCTCACTATCACATCTCAATTCAGTTAACCAGGCTGAAGAGAAACTACAATTCCTATAAAAACCTTCTGGCCACGATAACAAGTTCAGCAACCACAGGTGGTACCGTCTAGAAGAGTAGGAAACATACATTTAGACTATAATAGTGATGATTTACCAAAGGACGCATAGCCATCTACAGTTATTGAGTTTTCCGTCACCTGTTAATTTGTGCAATTTCGCCCTATATGCATAAGCGAACAAGATTCTCACCGAGACAAGTTCGAAACGGAGCTCGTAAGTAATTTGCGCATGCTTCTATTATTAAACTTAGAATATTTTCTAAATTTGTAAAATGTGAACTTTCAAATATATGAACTTTACTATAATTCTTTGCTGTCTGAATCTATTTCTTAACTTCGTTTACTTTGTAGATTCTCCTATAATGTGTGTTTATATATCGTATTGTCCTTTCTTTAAGTTACGCTGTTCTTATCTTGAAACCACCCTAGAGAACGACGTCACAATACATCTACCAAAGGCAGCAACCAGCATTTAATATATGCAAGATGACGGATTCAATTTATGCGTAATTCCCTGTTAACAAAATCTAGAAATTTATTACTTTAGTGACTTTTGTGCCTCAGTGTTTCAAAGTAGGATTTTCAGTCTATTCTTACCACAATAATTGACAAGTCACTGTTTGCCTTCTTGTATGAAGACTTGCTCAGACGGTTTTATGAGCTTAAGAATTCTTATTGACAGCATCGGAATAATTCTCAGTTCTATTACGGCATCAAACATTAATAATTACACACACCATTAAAGCAGCTAAAACACAGTCAAACGCAGCCGACGTCTACCTCGAGTTTTAAATCCTCTTAAAAACTGAGTACTAAGGCTCACAATGCAAAGATGGAGAACGAATTCTAAGTTATCTTGGAGTACAAATGAATGAGATCAGTTACAGACGCTGCTCAAATTGGAATGAATTCGTTCTATTCATAACTTTAGACAGTTGCTTACAATTACTAATTAGTGTCATGTCAAGAGAAGCTTGCAGATTATTTTAGAAAATCCTGGAACAAGAAATTTATAAAGCAATGTTAACCAATGTTCTATGTACTCTTTTCCAGATTGTCTCCCACTTGAAGCTTTTCCATAAGACAATTCCGATCGTAAGTCAGCCATTCCCCTTGCAGTCTGGAAGTTTGAAATCCGTGGGTATCTGGCTGCATATCTCCCGATTTGCCGCTCTCCGTACGTCTATGACATAAGGAGGGGCTAGATTATCTTCGGTGAATTCTACGCTGTCCATGTTTTACTGAGGTTTCGCTTTTCAGTTCCAGAAGTTTTTCTGTCTCTTTCCCCATCATCACAATATCGTTTGCCTCCGAGCTCCATTTCTACAGTGCGCGCGGTATGGATCTTAAAAGCCATTTGCATCATCAACTCAACATCCGCTGCAGTTCAAAAGATCCTGGCAACCAGGATATGACAAGGAGAGAATCTTCTGCTGCAACCACCAAGTGTAACTGTTTTTCGGCATCTAACCAGACCAGACGCCATCACCCTAAGCGCCTAAAATGACCTTTTGAAGGCTGAGAAACAACATTAAGAATTTCTGTTTGGGAACATAAAGTCTCTAAAGAGATTTCATTGACAATTGTTGTTATCTTGTTGCTACACTGCTGCTGTGGTTTCAGATGTCGTCACATTGTTGTATTCGAGTTGTATTGCAGAGTTTAGAGTACCTTTAAAAGAGTGCCAAGTCCCTGACAAGGTTTAGAAATCAGAGCCTGTGGTGACAAATCTGGAATGTAAGTAGAGGATATGGTAACATTTTTCAGTGTAGATTTTCAGTTGTTCCTCTGATTAAAATGACAGTATGGGATCTTACATTGTCATGAACAAAACTTGATCCGAGCCTGCTAAACAGTTCACTAAACTGTGTTAGAGAAATTATCTAGAGTTTAGGTATTTTGTTACCTGCTACTTTTACTAATAAGCAAATAGGGAAGAAACTATAAAAACTTAGGGTGAGTAATAAGATTTGTTAATTTTTAGTTTAAACTTTTAGTTACGTTAATATAGAGTTTTTTTATTTATGAAAAAAGAGTAAGATAAGGTTTTAACTTTGTTATTACACTTGTTAAGAAAATTACTTTAAATACCTAAACAGTTAGGTTAGATTTCTTTTATTTTGCATATGTTCTACATCTTCTATACAATAACCTAACAATATTTATTTTTAGTGGGCAGTTTAACTTTTGTTTCTTTGTACTTGATTTTTTTTAAGAAATTGGCATCCCTAACGGTGTAGAGAAGATACCTACAAACAATTGTATAACATCGAAGTATGTTTTTATAAATCCCAAAAAGAAGGAAGCTTCTTCCTAGTTCGATATGTCCCTGTTACGTTTTATATTTTGTTTTTATAACAACAACTTTACATTTATTTCTAACCTGCTCGTCAACAATAAATTGTGTTTTTTTTTCTTCCCACAGTGAATAAAAGGATATTAATAATTTAAACTTTTTCTTTCGTCTAACGCCAAGGACAATACTCTTTGGAATTTGATCGAGATGTAAGATGTTCTGAACTATTACGTTTGTATAAACTGGTATTTTTAATAGTTATTACCTGTACAAACATGCCTTAACGTGTTTATAGAATTAAAAACAATTTGCTGTGTCGTATTATATTTAGTTTAGATTTATTTGTTATAGTAAAATTTATAAATAAGAAAGAAGCTTAATAACCCACAATCTATTATTATAAATCTGTTGGTGCTAACCTTCAGATTAGATTGTTAAATTAGTTTAGAAGAGCCACATACGTTGATATCATTAATGAAAAATATTTTCTAAGATTAATGATAACGCAAAGCAACAAAGTAATTAATTAGTACATAAAGAACTCAGAAACTTAAGATTTTTAGATTTTAGAAGAAACATAATTAATAAATTTCGTATTTACTTAAAACTCTTCTTGAGCAGAATTCCGTGTTTTTTATAATTTTTTGCTAATTTATTCAAATTCTTTAAAATTTATTACTGGGCTACTTCTTTCTATATTTATGTTTAAAGAAATTAGGTATTTTAAACAAATTAATATTGTTTCAAACAAGATTCTAATACTTGTTTAGTATTACCAACTATACCTTATTTTATATCCTCACTTTAAATATCACGGGCTACAATTAACATTCCATAAGTTATAGTTAGAAAATGCATTCCCAGGACTTTTTAAATAAATCTATAGGGGGTCTAATGAAAAATGCGGATACAGAGTGATTCTTGAGTACATCCATAAACTCATACGGAATTCTTTAAATATATAGGTAATTTCGAATTGAATCACTTCTTAAATGTTCTTCTGATTCAGTGAATATCATTTCCGGATAATCTCGATTCAGGTATAGTTTTGTATTACGTCATGTTGAATGTTGTATCACTTGCTTGTATGTTTCTCTCACGATAATTTCGTGGTTGTTAATCAGAGAAGGCTGTTGCTTCAAGAATGAGCTTCTCTTTTTTAAGACCTTGTACGAGGTACACGGTCAGAAAAAAACCTAAAATTAATTAGTTTTCGAATTTTTTATGAATTAAAGAAAGGCAGTCGAATTATTGTCATAGTCTGAAAATAAACCTCGAGTTAATTTTGCGGATAAAGAAATTGAAAGAATTTTTTATAAGGTTTATTTATAAATATTGATTTATCGTAAAACAAACAGTATTTTTAGATTCGTTATTAAGTTGATGCTAATTTAATGAAGCTTGACGGAAACAAGTATTAGTTAATTAGAACGAAACTCATCCTAAAACGACTTGTATTAAGACAAACGTTTTACAAATAATGTTTTGTATAGAAAAAGTTGGTATTCAAGTTAAAACTTGCAATGTATTTAGGTATGACTAGTTTTAGTTTTTATGCTATGTCTATCTTCAAACCATTAACTCTGATGACATAGCGTGAGAAAGATGTCAGATATTTTATATGAAAATGTTAAGAAATATTTTAAGTCTTTTAAAACGGTGATGAACGCATATTGCATCTTATGGGATGCTGAATGTGTGTTTATTCATCATCAATAAATTAAACTTCTTTAATTGTTTACCCCACTTTTTAATATTTATAAGCATTTCGTATCTTTTTCTATTGAGAATCTACGTGACTAAATTTTAACACCTACAAAAAACAAATTTATTAAAAAACTGGAATATATCTCGATCTTCAATTGTTTTCTAATTTTGTAACGTAAATAACACAACCACCGTGTAATCAAAAAAAAGTTGATCCATGAAATTCACTATTCATTGTTGTATATTTCTTAAATTTAATTATTAGAATGACAATAATAAAGTCATTTAGGTAAACAAAAAACGATTGTTTAAATTTAAAGTTGACAAAAAATAGATATGATTGAGCATTTCAGGTTAAGATAAACAAATATTTCCTTAACCTTTTTTTCGGGGGGGGGGGGAGTTAAGAATAATAAGAACTGACAATTCTATGTAGGGATCTCTTAGATGCTGTGAAGTTGAAATTATTATAACTGAGGCGTATTGTGCCTTCGCAACACATGATGGTCATACGACTTTATTTTGTAGTGGTGCGAGATGGGCTTTTGAACGATTCGGACACCATCGGTGGTCTTTTGTTTTTGGTATTAAGGAACAGAAGTGATGTCGAGATGGCACTTCAGATTATTGTACTACTACGATCGTCTCTTGTTGTTTTGACATTTCTGCCCGAAGACAGTCAAATTTTCGGGGCAGGCAAAATTTGAAACCAACAAAAATGTTTAATAATTTTACATTGAATAGAAAAAAATTAGTATCTAAAAAGCGTCCTATAAGGCTATGAATTATACTTAATAAAGTCGTTTTTTCTTTTTCTGCAAAACACAATATAAAACGAAATACATGTTTTGTTAGTTTGTGTGTCTATCAAAGAAAACTCAAACGGAAACGACAGGGTTGTAAAGTTTTTAGTAAAAACCCCATTTAGAAAATTATAAGTATGTGATCCCAGGGGTTCTCTTACCCATAGGTCTAATACGGCTTCTTTGAAGTTTGTTATCATTTCTGTTGCACAAAAAGATCGGAGGCTCCTTGCACACTTAACAGCGATATAACTACTAAGGCAACTGGAATCGGTGTCTGGTTCTGTTATCTCTAAGGGTCAGTAAGAGCAAGAGCTTGAATTCTAAAGAAGTGCGGGATTTTGTAAGGACCTGAACGATTAGGAAAATTTAAAATTTTAAACCTGAAGAAACCTAGAAGCCTACAAAAATCTGAACAGTCTTGGAAATAATTCAGAACTCTGCAAAACCAGAGATAACCATGAAAAAGAAGAAACATGAAAGAATTTAGAAGTGTGCAAGAACCTCGCAAAGATACTGCCAAAAATTAAAAAATCTACAGAAGCACTAAAATACTCAAGAAAGGTTTTGTAAGAAGGCAATAATACATAAAACGATATATCTGATGACCTTTCAAAAAAAAAAAGATAATAAGTAAGTTATCGGAACATAGCTTATATAAGAATCAATCGGAGAACATAGTCAAAAATTGTCATGCAATGGCAAAAAGGTTTCTCCCATCCTCAAGTTCCATGCTAGGCTCTATAACGGATCAGTGACCTATAAGAAGAACGTGTGTGTAGTGTGTAGGATGATACAATCTTTCTTTCTAAATGATTTCTGATAAATTTAACCCTAAACAAAGTTTCTGAATTGAAAGCAGAGCCAACTCGAGTATTTGTGCGTCCCAAAACCTATGGTATATGTAAGTGTTTTCCAGTTTTCTATATTAGCTTTATTAAAAAGAATCGAGTAGGCCATACAGTTAACGTCTGTGGAAACCCACAAAAATCGCTGCCCTCGGTCATCAGGAGCTTTTCCGGGAAGGTAACAAAAAGGGGAACTTGAAATTAAACGTTTAACTAGTTTCATATTAAATCCTCTACTGGATATATACGGCAAAACGTTCTTTGTTCCATCATTTTTAATACAGCAATTGCTCTACGAATTTCTGTCAACTGTCAGTAAATATAGCAACGGCTGAAAGGAGTTTTTCAAAATTTCAACTATAGAGATCTATAGAGCACCAATTAGCCGAAATTGCGAAAAAGGCAAGATAGTAAGAGTTAGATTCATAAAGATATAGGACAACAAAAAACATTTTGCCCAGGAGCGGCCAAAAGTCTAATGTTGACCTTGAGAACGGCTCATTGTATCAAGGTGCAATTTTATCTGTGAGCAATTTGGTAGCTTTCAGACAATCCACTCACCATCTCTATCGCCTTTTGTTTTGTAGATATTGCACATCTTATAGAAACAGCTGGCTGATCGTATCAAGGTAAGACTTCGATCGTTGGCAGTGGTAATGTAGTGGTTTCTAGAAGATTCTGGCAAATCCGATCGTCTTTTATTGTTTTCTTGACAGATACGCTATACCTCAAAAACAGTTGCGGGTGGTTCTATCAAGGTGAGACTTTGATTGTTAGCAATGGTTTTTAGTCTATCTGGGATCAACAATCGTTTTTGTATTTTTATGTTTTGTTCGGCAATAAGATGGGATTTTGTTTGACTTTATAACGATTAGAGCACTACCAATCGCCTTTTCTTTGTTTTGGCAGATATTCCATATCTCAAAAACAGCTGATTCTATCAAAACGATCTAGGGATTTCTGAGGTTTTATGGTTAAATAGAATAGGACACTCTTTAATTTGTAATCTCTATTTGTATTTTACTTTTTGTAATTACAATTGGTTTTTTCTTTGCAAATAAAGGCGTTTATTGACTTTTGACAATGGTAGAGAGTGGCTTTGAGACGATTTGGATACCGTCTATCCTCTCTTGTTCTTTTTTTCACAGACGTATTTTAAAATCAAGGTGAGAGTCCTACTCGTGTTAATAGTTAGCTTTACTAAGAATGTTAAGAACTGGTGAAGAGCAAACCACAAACCGTTTCCAACAAGCGGCCATATCGTTTTTTACTTCAAGTGAATTAGAAGATAAGGGCAAATGTTTTCAAAAGAGACTTTTGATAACTCACTTATCGAAAATTCCAATTTCAAGATGAACTAAGAAAGTCATAATTGCCTTGTACTATTTCTGTGACTATAATGCCCTAGAGATTTTGACAGTTTTTTTAAAGGGCGCAAAACCAAAACTAAACAAACATCTGATGAATCTGTTATGCAGCCTTACTTGCAATAATATTGAAATAATGTATTTCAATGTTTTCTGATATCTATCCATTAGAGATTGCGATGTAAGTTCAAAATGAGGCACCCTAAACGTAGCTGTGTAGCACACAATGTGGTAGTTTCTTTCTTTCCGTCCTACCATCAATTACCTATTTTCACTCTCCTTTGATTGCGAATGCAACGAGATTTTCATGCTAACTTTGGGTAGTATTTTTACAATCAAGATTAATATGCTGATAATTGTTACAAACGGTGTGAAAAGAAGTTTATTGAAATAGGACTAATAAATTTGCCCAATTTACCTACTACATCTGACAATTTTGATCGCCCAATAGAATCAACGAATATTTACTCCACAAGTATTTTATCTCTTGATAGATCACTATATTTACTTCTCAACACAGCTAATATCAACATAATAATAATAATAATGATTAACAAGAACAAGTATAGGCTAGTCCGCATAATAATTCATAATAAATGAGCATTTTACTGTTTATTTATTTACACTGCAGTCTGGTTTCAGTAGCTCAGAATAGCAAAACAATAAACATTAGTTATTTGTATTATTTATTACCGATTTCACTAAAAGTGCATTTTAGAAAATATAAAATAACAAATCTAATAAAACAACGGAAGTAAAAAGTGGCATCGGTGTTATTTACCTGACATCCGAAAGTATCGACGTAACTGGGTAATGTTTAAATAATGTTTTTGAATTGATTTCACCCACATTTGCGCGACTATCAATATTCATAATTATTTAAAAGTTTATTGCGGTAAGTACTACAGTTACGAGATAGAATAATAAAGGTATGTAAAATATATTCATAGGTATCTTGAACTTTAATTTGACGTTGACTAATAGATGTGTGAATTCCTGTATAACTGTAATTTAATAATAAATTACATTTTTAATCAATTATAAAGCTTTCAAGAAGATACGCGCAAGCGTGAAAGTGTGCCAACTGGTTTTATGAATTTGAACATTTTTATTGTCTAACCGATATAAAATTGAAAATTTATATTGTGTTGGATTGTTTAATTCATAAACAAATGATTTTAACAACAGACAATTTACAGTTTATAATTTGAAACTTCCTGCCGGCTTTGATTTTTGCATTGATGCCAATACATTTGTGATTGTATGGATTTTATGGGTTACACCAGCAGGTCACAAGGCTTGAGTTCATGACCCCAACCGACATTCACCTGACTAGTACAGAAGTCTCTTACAGGTACATAGCCCTCAAACTTTTTTGTAAGAAAAAGGTAATTTCTAACTCCACGATGAAAAGCTGTTAATTTAAAACAGAATCGAAGCCTACTTGTCAAATAAATTATGAGAGTTTTTAAACTTTACAACTCCAAACTATCAATTTCTGAAATAAATTTCAATATTCCAGGTAATGCAAACCATAAACTTCAATCGAAATTTCTAAATGGATTTGGAATTACAATTTTAGTATCGAAACAGAGTTATAAATTACAAATCTGGTTATTTAATGTAGTTCTTACTGCTATTTCTTTTCCTATGAGTTCCAAAAGAAGACGTCGATATTCCATAATATTCCACTTGCTGCTTCCTGAACCGATTCGTGCAATCCTAGAAAGCATCAAGTGATGGTACGCTTTTTATTTACAAAATACTGTTAAATCGATGAACGCAAATTATTTCATCATTTAAAGGGGACAGACAGCCTATTTAAAATACAGCGGGTTGTATCTACTGCAAAACCTATTTTACAAATTAATACCTTTCTCAGTCACACAAACGTATAGATCACAAAGTGCATTTCTTGTTATTTTGTTTCACTTCTCGTGGCGCAGTAGAAAACTTTTGGTGAAAGGCAGATGATTTACTTAGCAATTGACGTGATTCGTGAACGGCAGAATTCTTAGTGAAATGAATTTATTATTATTCTAAACAGTTTCGTAATTTGTTTTAATCAGAAATTACATTTTCTATACGTACGCTTGATAATTAATTTTATGGTTTCTCATATATAGGGTTATCAAATATTCAATTACAGAACCCTAAAAGACTAATTAGACAATACAAATTTAAAATTGCAATTCCTAACTAAAAATTGGGAAGAATAAAATTCCCATTTTATACAGCATGATTTAAGGAACCTGGCTGTTATATCTGAATTGCGCATACAGATATGCGATAACAAGTTTCCTAACGGAATTATTCTCTAAATTCAAGAACAATGGACTTTTTCATTTCAGATTGAAGTCTGGAAAATAGTTTCCATTAAATCAAAATTAGTTTAATTCTTGACCATACTTGTTGATTCTTGTGTAACCTATAACAAGCTCATAATCGCCAATAGAACAAAATTTTCGTTAGTATGGCTCGTCATGCTTCAATATGAAGTCTTTCTAAACCTGATAACATAATACGTTGTTCTGTTTATTTTCAATATCCAACTATCCACATCAAGATTTATCAAAAAATATGTCTCGATCGATGTAGGATCGGTATGTCACGCTTTTATGAAACACGTTGTGTAGCTATATAACTAATTATAGAATGTGGAAATCCCGTATAATACGGCTTTCTATAGCAACGCTTTTATCCTCCCAACACAGATCGTTGAAACACTCCGTATATTAATCTGATAAAGCTAATTGTATTACTCCAAGATATTTACTATTGCATCACGTGCACTCTTACATCAAAAATAATCTGATTTAAGACTTCCTGCTTACAAAATTTGATTTCAGACGAAAACGTTACAAATAATATTCATTTTAATTTGCATGTTGTTTCAGAACTATTATTAAAACGAAAAATCATAAAATTAAATTTTGATATTGCAAGCCTTCTGTAAAATTCAATTTTGCTCGGAAACGATGCATCTTATCAAAAATCCTAGATCAAGGTTCCATATTTTTTAAAAAGGATGTTACTTCGAACGATAATTGCTCGAGTTCATTTAAGGTTGTTTTTTTCTGAAAGCTTATACATGATTGGTATTTTGCAAATTCTTGCAGCTGATACTAGAGTCCTGCATGGGTAAAAATCTCCAGGCTTGGCTCGACTGGGGATAAACTTGACAAAGCCCAAAAAGTTTTTAAACTGAGGCCCTATCAAAAAAACCAGTCCGCACAGGCCTGTACCCTCACCAAGAGAAGAAATGTTGCAATATTTTATCAACAAGAATATTCAATAGTCTTTAAAAGGTAGAGATTTTTAAAATATTGACTTTTATGCATATGATGTTCGCGTGCTAAATTTTCATAGGAAAAGAATCTCACTTTAATCCATTAAACGAGCTACCGCAATTCTTCCTTGAAGATCTTTTGGACACTTAAGTATTATTCGCTTCTGTGAAAATTCTTGGAAAACTACAGAAATCTCGTTCGATAGTTCTTCTACACTTCTACAGGTTGTTTATCTCAAATTGTCTATTAAACATTAACAAATAACATTTATTATATTACAGTAACAACAACTAGAGTTCATCTATAAATATCAAACAGAAGCAAAAAGACTAAAATGAAAACTGAGCGAAAACAAAGACTAAAACTATTGATACCAAAACTTCGCAAGTAAAAATACGACAGACCTGTTTTGTTAAGTTTTAACTACAAAAAACTTTTGTTCTTGGAAAACAGATTTTGAATCAAATCTTTGACACCCTGTACATTAGGGTTAATCTAGACTCAAGAATTTACCGTGTCACTATTTTACCTTGCCAAAATTGTTCGAAAGTGTAACCTGTGAAGGCATTAAGTAGTCGATGATGTTTAATGTTTTAAGTCAGATACAAATTACATATAGGATGCATCATTTTATAATAGCAAAATTCTTTGACCATAATTACTAGTAAGGAGTGGTTTAGAATTTGTACAATTTATTGTTGAAGCAAAAATTGCCCTGAGGATTAAGTTTAGCTTGTGAATTAAAAAGTTCAAATACGGTTCGTTAGATAGTTTTAATTTAGCCATGAGTAGACAAAATAAAAAATACAGATATACCGGGTGTCTCGTTTTTTTTTGTACTACGTGCAGTTTTGATTTTTGTTATTACCTATTTAATTCTCTAAAGGGAACATTTTGTAAGCTTGTTATTATAGAAAAAAAATGATTATAAAAAGCTAGAAAGGAGTTTTAATTATGGGAATACACTGTAAGAAAAAGCAAAAAATAATTGATGAATTTCATAATAAGATTTTCTAAATAGATAAGAAACAGAATCACTGAAGGAGCAAATTCTCATACCTTTTAACCAAAAAGCAATACAACTTTCATCAAATTCCATATCCAGGTCTTAATTCAAATGTGTAATAAATTTTCTAATTGCATTACGAAACTTTGACAGAAAACAGTTTTATATAAAAATCGAAGTTACCACACACATTTAATTAGTACTTCATAAGTTTTATAACACTTTTACTTTTTACTATTAGTTCTGAAGACACCGTAGAAATTTCACCTGTTACTTACTAAATAATGTAAATTTAAATCTTTATTATAAACAATCTTTTTCTAAAGAACGTAAAACATTCTCAAACGAGCAGACTGGGGAATTTAAATGAATCATCAATTTATTGCAATTTCTCTAGTTCACCATTCTTACCATAAACTTAAAGTTCAGGGTTACAGGATTTACCTTTCATGGAGGATAATATTTACACAAAATGGTAATTTCGAAAATAGGAAGTTTTATTATAAACCAATTATGAAAAACATAAAATCTTAAAGAAATTATAAAAGATTAGTAGCAAACAACATTTAATTGTTCAAATTTCCAATGAATGTTTTGATATAATCATTAGTATGAATGGGCGGTACTTATAAAATGAATTTAATAGCAGCAGCCACGCTACTGAAGTTACCTGCGTGAGAAGCACATGTACTTATTTAGCTTGCAGGAGGCTTAAAAGGAATTTTTCTTGGTAAAACGGTAGGAAGGAATAAGAAAACAGGTGATTATTATATAAATGAAGCAAGATGTTACTTACCGTTACTGGTTATCACAGTTTTACTGGTATTCTCGACGTTAGTTCACAACACAAGTACGCTGTATAATTATCTTGGATTTTACGGGTCGCAATGAAACAAATATTAAATTTTATAGAACAAATTTACTAAACAATACAGTCGCTTCGATATAAAGAGACCGTATCCAGAAACATGAACAATCATAATAATAATCGGTACTATAATATTGACATAAAGTTTACATTACTTCTCACTATAAATGTACAATAATATATTACAAATGGTCTTTTGACAATTAGTTAAGTCTTCGTTTTTAACTTGTCCAAGTGATTAAGTAGCACAACAAGTGTAATATTATCAGCTGAACAGAGCAACCAAAATAGGGCGTCTCTGTTGAGCCAATTTTGACATGACTTAGTATAATTAGAGGAACATGATATCTTTGTTCAAAGACATTCGTTTTATTATCTAATTCTAAGGCTGATACCAATATACAAAATACATCAGTCGCTCCCGACTCGAACCGAGGGGCGATTTCATTCACGCTGCGATAGTGAAAGAAATAACCGCTGAGACCACAAGTCGAAAGAAGTAGGTAGTTAACAGATATTACAAATACTGAGAAGCGCCCATTTAGACAATTCTGACTTAGTTTGTTTCAAATGATCACATATTACGAATACAAACACACTCACTGTGTTAAATTAATTACATACTACTCGAGACAAGGGACACTGCGCCAGGCCCGCGAGACAAGCTCCCGACTACGCCAAAATCTTTGGTTCACTAACCGGCATCCCCCGCTAATGACTACAAAATAAATATAAAAAATAGAAGATATAATGAAACAGAAGAATAACCCTAAACGTATATACACTATGCACAATAGAGCCATTAGAGAGATAGATCTGGTTGCTAGTATTGGCGGCTCCTGGAGCGGTGTTGCGGGTGGGGCGCGGCACCTGGACATCGGAGCATTTATGCCCGAAGTTTAAGTACGCATGCAAAAAATAAATTAACTCATATCGACGACCCCAAACGTCAGCAATTCGAGCCGATAATAAATAACTGTACAGCATGCTCTTGGCTGCCGTTGGGATCGGCGTCACATGCACTCTCAGTCATTCACTCACTACACCTCCGTGGCGAAGAGGCCCTGGGTTATCGCGTCCGGTCGGTGGAAGTGTTCTTCTATCACATAAACGCCGCTGGGCTCTTTGTCCACCGGCCTCTTGAGCAAGGAGGGGTCACTGAAAAGACAAAAGAGAAATCGTTAGACTCTGAACGTTTAGTTAGACTTCGCAATATATTACCTGGCTCCACACACAGCCGAAGAATTTGACATCACAGACAAACGCTTGATGTGTTCGTAGTCGGGCTCGTGCAGTTTAGCGGCCAGCAAAACCGAAGCACGTGGCCCAGGTTCGGTATTTAATTGCTTTTGAGACCGCGTCCTCTGCAAAGTGTATACCGAACGTCCATCGATCACTTGGTGTAGTGGCTTAGCAAAACAATCGTTGTCGCTAACACTAACGTTAGATACGCTGCATTCATCCGGTGACGGTAAATTAGAGCTCAAAACGTTGTTGGTGCATTTGCCCCAAGAATTCTTGATCATATGGGCTTCTGCAGAGATGGCAGCACCTCGTTTTGAGAAACTACTATGTGCGGTGTTCTGCTCATTTTGTAAACGAGCTTCTTCGTCAGCTCGAGCTTTCTCCCGTTTCCGGCGTTGCTTTAGACATATTATTACTCCAACTGCCACTAATACCAAAAGTGGTACAAAAGTAGAGATCGTCGCTATCACAACCACGTGCTCCGTGGTAAGATGAGATTCTGAAGACACTCGTGCACTGGGCGATGCACTGGAAGCTGCTTCTTCACATGTCCGGCCTAAAAATCCTGTCGGACAATGGCACTCGAAACCGTGTACGCGGTTCACGCACGTGCCTCCGTTTTGGCAAGGGTGCGATTGGCATTCGTTTATTTCTGCACTGCAGTCTTTTTTGGTAAAACCAGGTGCACACTTACACTTAAAGTCATTTGTCAATTTTATACAAGTTCCGCCGTTGGCACAGGGTTTCGCGAGACAGTAATCCACACGCGTTTGACACAACGAATCTGCGAATCCCGGAACGCACTGGCAACGAAATTCGTTTACTTTGTCTATGCACGTTCCACCATTAAGACAAGGATTGTCCTTACAATCGTCTATGTTAGTCTCGCATCTTTCACCGGTAAATCCCGAAGGACATATACATTGAAAACCGTTTACACCGTCCACGCAACTTCCATCATTTTTACAAGGATTCGAGGAACAGTCATTAACCTGGTGCTCACAGTCTACACCACTATAGCCCGGCATGCATTTACACTGGTAACCCGTTTCGGTGTCCGTACAAATTCCGTCGTTGCGACAAGGGTGATCATCACAAGTCCGGGCAGAATTTTCACAGTGAGGTCCGTGGAAACCGCGAGGACAAAGACAACTGTGGAAGGTACCGTTTCGAGTACACGTGCCTCCGTTCTGACAAGGGCTTTGTAAACAATCGTTTATAGCTACTTCGCATTGTTTACCCGTGAACTCCGGAGGGCAAGTGCACGTGTAACTACCCTGGCCCGTGTTAAAGCAAGTACCACCGTTACGGCAAGGTCTGTGATTCGTGCAGAAGTTGAGATCTTGATTACAGAATAAGCCGCCCCATCCTTCGTCGCAAAGACAATCCCAAGGCTTCACGCAGGTCCCATGCATACAACCAGGATAACGCTGACATTCGTTGCAGAGCGGTCCTTCCCATCCGGACTGGCATCTGTAAATAATCAATCACCCTGAGGAAAAGCGAAACTAGCCACCGAAACAAAAACTAACGGACCGGAAAGTTTAAAGAATTGACTGGTTTTTTGCATCGGTCAATGACAGAGTGACACATGAGACAGACAACCACAATCAATGAACTCCCGGTTTACGTATCAGTGGGAAATTGTCGATGCTTAAGGAATCGTAATGACCGCAAATTGATTTGCCGATTAGTGGATCGTCACACATATGTATCGATAATAATTTCTGTAACGTCTCGTACAAAAAATTCAATAAAGCTAAAGTTCAAGTACAAATAAAAATATAACAAGATAATATTGGTACAATTTGTACAATTTGTACATCGGGAAGTATTATTCAATATCCTGTGGAAACAAATAACGGTATAAGTTTCACACGCGTCCGTTCTTGCTACTCCATCGTAATGGCATTCTGATGCATAAACGAGACGCGATACGATTGTTGCGCTTTTTCTCGAGGCAATAGGCCGGAGTACATTGGGCCTCCTTTTAGTTATTCTAATCATGTCTTTGGGAGCGAGTGTATTCGGATCGTATCGAGGAGCTCATTGAGTTGCAGCTTGGATCGCAGACCGAGCTGAGCGGGGAGCTCTGCGGGGATGCAACACGCCCACAGAGCCGTTTCCCACGCTGCCCGGTGGCAAGTATGCAGGTCAAGGAAAGGTTACCTACGGGTCGCCGGCCCAATCCGCATACACTGTAATGTACACAGTTTCTTCCGCTGCAAGTACATCAGTGGCCCGTCAAAGATATATCCTAACTTATTTGTAGGAACACACGTCTCGCCTAATTACTGCCTGCTTTCCCCTATAAACTCTTTAAAATTATAGGTTACCTCGCTGTAATAGATCAATAGCGCACATTAAAGATTCACGCGGCTAATAAAATGAAACAAATATTCGTTAATTTAGTGCTCCCATGTATTTTTTAAGAATGGAGACTTTAACGCTACGTCACGACAATAATCCACTAATCAGGCTAATCAAATGCGAGATGTAACGTAAATGCATACTTACTTGCACTCGTTGGGTTCCGTGCAATGACCATGTTGTTCATCACAGCCAGGTAGACAACGAGCTGAAACAAAATCATTTATATAAAATTTTCGTAATAGCACTGGATTTTATAATTTTTTATTCGCTTGTAATTCATGCGTAAAATAGTAAAACCAAAGTGCTGTTAAATGTTGCTCTATTTAATTAACTTTTTTAATTAAAATCAATTAATCGTAAAAAGAAACATGTACACGATTGCGTTAAATTGGTAGAAAATTTGTAATCATAGAGGCGTTTGCATTAAAATTGTTCTTGGAAACGCAAGCATTTTGAAACTAAAATATTTAACAGTAATAATGAAATGTACTTGCAAAACGCGTGATTGATTTTAAATAAGCCTGTGAACGAAGAAACAATGAGAAAAGGAGCACCCTGTATGCACACAGGTATGCTGAGGTATCGTGGGAAGACGGCCGGCTGCGAAGTCGACAGCAGCTGAGTCGCTCACGTCTTCGCTCCGCGGTCAAAGTTTTTGTTGTTTTGTGATCAAAATTCGTATTTTTTCTTTGTTGTTTAAATGATTCGGTCTATTCTGCTCTATTTGTGCGGTGAGCAGTACAATTTCACGTCTTTATCATCGGAACTACCGACACGTGAAACTATACGACATGGAAAAATCCGATTTAAATTTTGTCATCATTATTACTTAAATGTTATTACTATTAGAAAAAGTAACGTGAAATTAACTTGTGGTAGCATCAACATACGTATAATACAGACGGTAGAAAACGGAAGGAGCCTAAGGCATTAAGGCTCACTCAAGTACTTTAATATAGGTAATCTATTAGACGAAAACAAGTTTACGAGTGGGTAGCCGTCAGAGAGAGAGATGTTAAGAGGCATCTGGACACTTACGTCTGGTGCAGTAGTCGCCTGTCCAGCCGGACAGACAGACGCGATCGCCCGTGGGAGAGCATGTGAAATGGCCAAAGGTGTCATTCCTAGGACGGCAAAGATTTTCACATCCTTTCCCATAATAGTAAGGATCACAAGTTACACGATATTCAAATCGTAATGTCGAATATTTCGAACTGTGCACGTCTTCCGTCCACTCTTCGCCGACTTGCAGCCATCGTTGTGTCATCAAACGACTGATTAGCACTGAAAAGAGAAAGAAAATGTTAATAATTGTAACCACATGCGTAGGTATATACATATACATGCAAGTAATTCTTAGGTAGGGTTCTTACAAACAAAACTGAAAAGTAAATTTGAATGGGTCGGTAAAACAGACGTGTGAGAAACAGGGTACACCTGCATGATGCATCGAGTAGAGAGCATCCTGCACTCCGCAGCTGTATCCGGTGTATCCGCCTAACTTCTTTTAAGAAACAACACCTTTGCCTCAACCCATTTCGTTCAGATTCAAATCTTTCTCGATTAAACTTATAATTGTGGCGAAATAAGATTCGTTTTATAATAACTATTATGGCATCATTACTCGATTTTTGTTGATAGAACGCGGAATTTACTTCCCGTGGAAGGTACACATATATAATCTTATCGCGGAGGACACATAAGCGAGGGATGAAAGGAAATTCGAGATAATATTCCATAAGTTGAGGGAGAATTTAGGAACAGGACATCCGGTGTAGCGCTCCAAATCGCACACAGCGTCTCGCAAGGAAATGCTTTGTGTAACTTACTATACCTAGTGGTATAACCCACGCCATATAGTTATAGACAGAAACATACATTCACACACACTCGCTATAATAATAAGGGAGCCTTAACACGGATTTCACGTCTAAACGAACTGTACAAAATAAAATATTAAAGATTCTTCTCTTGGATGTACAATGCAGACTGTAAAATCTCTAAAATAAATAGCTATATACAACGAGACAGGTTCTTAGTATAATTAACGGGCATCCGTTAATGTGAAGTAAGAAAGATGGAAAACAAATAAAACCGACGAAGACGGAATATGACTAACGAAAACATTTAACAGACTACATAGGCATTACAAGTACATTTAAGAATGTTTCCAGTGTGCATTCTCCGGGAAAAATATTCGAAAAGTTTAATATTATTATGATATTATTTTTAGTAGACAGTTACACATTAAAATCTGGTACCGAAATATCACAAATTCGAACTAAAAATAAAAATATGTTCCTGCGTATTTTAAAAAATTTTACGGGTTCTACGAAGAAAGAATTAAAAACAGAAAATCTCGCAATAAATTTCTTAGATAGTTAGTATAAATCATCTCGCCGTAACCGCGCTTTAGAACAGGTATAATATATTTTTCCGGGCCTCGTACAATATACTATATCCTTTATGATGCCAACAGAACTTAATATAACGTGTGAACAGCCTTAATTAGTTCCTATGCTGTTCAAGTTCAAGTCTATATCAGATTTCTTTAATGATCTGTTCTCCAATACTAAGGAGATTGTTTTATGTTTCGTTAATAAAAACTCAACACAAAATGACACAAAAACCTGAAAACTACCGACATAAGAAAATAAAACGTTTCCCGTTGGCTACTAACCATTTTTTTCCCAATTACGTCATTTATTCTCATTATGAATCGACATTTTCACTTTTCCATCAATTGAATTTTTAAAACATTCGATTGTTTCTAAAATGGAAAAAAACGAAGAAGTTTTTTCCGATAAAAAAACTTGTGTCAAGAAATGTTATTGAATGAACAATGATATATTCCTCGAAACATACAATCGAAGACTGTCAATAAGTTAGGGATTATGATATGAGATAACTGGTCAAAGAGGGTCTCTCTCTACCAATCTATTTATCATTTACTGTCAACTGCATAACTAACCGGCCCTGTAGTGCATAGGGAAGGGTCGGAGGACGGTTATTCTGTAAAGCACCTGGCCACAGTACAGTTCGCTCATCAAAAATAGCTCTAAAGATTATACGTTTCAGGAATAGACGAAGTAGCTTTTTTTATGATGAAGGAAGAAAAAATCTATTCGATGATTAATTTTAAATTCATATAAAATATCTACAATAATTACTAGGAAATTAATAATATAAATACACGCTCATAACAATGCACTTGTTCTTTTGTGTATTGTGGAAAAGGCTGAATAAAATACCCTCCAACATGATTCTCACCACTTATTATTTTACTTATAATTGTTATCTCTACATACAATTGAACACACAAAACAATGGAACAAATCGTGTTCAAAATGGATTTACTTAAACAAAGAATTTATTGAACTTCAAAGAATAGACGGGATGCGATCAGAATTTGTTAACAGACTATTTTTATAATACAAAGCTATAAAAACGAGTGACTGGGATGGAGAGAGATCGTAAAAATGGTTTTCTTGTAATTAATTTCAAATTTTGAAACATCCCCTAGTTAATTACTAAATATCCTAAGTTTTTTTGTCGATAAACACCAGATGCTGACAATTGGTTTTCGATCTAAATGAATCAAAGCTAATGCTGGTAATTAACCCATTTCCGAAGCCAAATTAATGCACAACGTAAATGAGCTTGAAAAAACACTATTCAAAGAAACTTCAGCGCGTAACACGAACATTGATCATTGGCGTGTAATTTCTCACAATCTGTATGTTTTTAAATAACGTTATTACAAGAGTCTTATTTATTCTATTTATTGTAAATCAATCTTATTATAACGTAACCTAACTTTTTATTATGTGGGATTGGGCTAGATTGTTCAAAATACATGTAATTAACTCTAATTATGAGGACAGTTGACTGTCAATAAGTTTAAAGTATAAACAAATGCATTTAACCTAATATTTTTACATCTATTTTACCTCAACGTTTTCTGTGAAATTAAAATTTGATTAAAACAAATATTTCGCAACTCTCGACTTTATTTATACTCCAAAGAAATAACCGTGACGTCATGTGCAGATACCTTTTATTAAACTTTTAGGTTAGGTAAGTTTCATTTTTAGAATTACTAAAGACAACCTAAACGATTTTTCCCCAATAAAAATTCAGTTTTTATGAATCCATCTAATCAAATGTGCGTGTGAAATTTTCTTGCATGTAACAAGTCACTATTTGACTTAATAAACTGTTCAACTAGAAACGATAATGAAAAACATCTTTAAAAAACATTAGAATAGTCAATAGTAAAAAATTCAACCGATCTTTTGACAAAACTTACAAGAATTCAAAATACTGTAATAACACCACATTCTCACTGCTCTTCTACAATATTTTTAACTGCATTTTTAACAAAAATCACTTTTCGCTTTGTTTTGCTTCTAAGCTTTTCAATTTTGGAATAAATATTTTCTAGGCTTACAGAAATTATTGTCTTAGGGTCTTTCAAAGATCAATAGAATTCAACTTTTCTCGGGCACACAAAGCAAAAAACAGTAGTACACTGAAGTGTTTCAATCAAGACAAGATTTCTTCACACTCACATCTGCCGAAATATTAGACATTTATTAGAAAAACTTTCCAAATCATAATCTTGTTCGGGAAAAAATATGTTTCAAATTGGTCTAGTCTTTCTAAAGGAAGAAATTATCTATGGTCCATTATAAATTAGTTTTAGTTACAATTTAAATTTGAATTCATTCAGTTCAGATTTGTAATCATACTTCTGTCTCGTCATATTTTCTGATGCCACACTTGGTCTTATCTTAAGATCAAGGCAAAAACAAGACAAAACCAAGAAATTCGTTGAAACACTAGCAAACTATTAAAGATGAACACTATTAAAACTTTCCAAAGCATAATCTTGCTAGGGAAAAAATATTTCTTGATGGCAGTCTTGAATTTGTCATGAAATTAAGACCAAAAAAATTGGCGATGAAACAGAAACAAGATTTCCTGTCTTGTCTTGGTTTTTTGATGTTACTCTCGGTCTTCACTTGAAATTAAGACAAAAACAAGATACGACCAAGAAATAGTTGTTTGGAGAAAATACTTTTCAAATTAGATTATTTGTTATTTCTTCTTGATAAGTCTTACTGAAGGAGACAATGGTCTATGGTCCACTTGTGAATGGTGAAATGCTAATATTTTAATAAAATCTAATTTGAATTTATTCAGAGATATCTATGATTTAGATGTGTTCTATTAATTTTCTAAAATATTAAGAAATGACTAAAAAATTTAAATACAATAACTAATGATGCCAATACAAAATAAAACCATTCTAAGCAAAAATGGTTATATGATGAAGTTTAAAAAATTTACGTGAGTGCACCTTTTTCACTATGTAGAATGTCTTTTATGAACACGCGAAATGTTGCTTGAAACGATTTTGAGACCCGTTAGAACAAATAACAAACAATAGAGGAAACGTTAGCTGGTTGACATCTCAACTGTAAAGAACAAGTGGTATATAAAACAATGACATTTAAGAAAAGCAAATATGGGATTCTAAATAATTATGAAATATTAACAGAGAAATAAAATGGCGACTTGTACACGCGATCTGTTACTCGGTACATGCAAGAATAGAGATTGTTTTATCTAATTCTAAATTAAGAACGGAATTTTTTTATAACATACCTCCAGAATGGGTTGAAAGATTGCCATGCCACGCTTCCACAATTAAAGAAAAGGTACCCTGCAAGAAATAACAAATTAGTAGCATTTTTTAGTTCACCATTTAAGTGAAAACAACTTTCACTGTGAAGACGGCGGAACAGTAACGTTCCTCGCTCATCTTCTCCAATGTACTCGCTTAACCTGACTTTTTATCAACCTACAAGAGTTTCTCGAAATTTATATTCGTCGAATAAATTTCTAAATTAAAAAGTCATGGGAAAGAAAAAAAAAAGTGTAAAGCTTGCTTACTGATACCGAGATTAGAAGAACGTTCGGAAATTATTAATAATGGATGGATGGGAGTTAACATGGATTTCCAAATCAATAAATCTAAATGAAATATAGATAACTCCGTGATCGGAAGCCTAAATTTAATGCGGGTCAATTTGAAAAGACGAGGATGTCTTAAAAGTAAAGCTGCATACATAAAACAAAACTTATAAAAGGTAGTCATCCGGTGTTTTATAATTAATAATAAAACCGCGACGAGGTAGTCGCTAGACGGATCTTTTAACTATGGAGCACGATTTCTCGTGTTCGAGAGAGATAAGAAGAAATTTTGTAATGCAAAAATGTATAAACTGTGGTACAAGCTATAGCAAACTGCAGTATAAAACCGGTTGAGCATAAGCATCGTTTCTTCTGACGTTTCTACTTATAGTGCACGAAATTGTGGGAAAATGGCATTTTTAAACCTTTTTTGAGCGCAGCCTCAATAAATCCTCGGAAAATTGTTACAAACAATTTTGATCGCAAATCAACCAACCACTGCGTTTGTTATGAAATGCGTAACTTCGTATTTACATAAAATGTTAAGAATGCAGTTGAAAACCCGGAAATGTCTTCTTTAAATTATATACCAGAGCAAGTTACGCTTTCCAATTTTATCGTATTATTTAGAAAAAAATTAATTAATAAATTAGGAATTTTCATTATGCTGCTATTTTAGAAAACCAACGAAATGCTTCGTAACTTCACGTAAAATTTGGACGTGTTATATAATCACAGCGTAGATATTGTTTCCTACACGATTCCAAACTAAAAAATATGCATATTTCGAAGGTGAATCAGAACGTGAGAAAACATCTCTGCAACAATTCTGCATTTATCATGCGAAAAATATTCGATCTGTTTTCTATAATCCTCATTATTTTTCTTCACACGTAATTATAAGAAGAAAAAAAACTCGCAAAAGTTTTCAATTTCAAAACTAATTATTTTAATATTTGTCATAGTCAGGAAACGAATAAATTATTTCAGAATCTATTGCAAAAAAAGTCCTTCGGAATAACATCGATTTAAGTAGTTATCTGATGAAGCCAAAAATGGTCAGCTTCCCATAGGAAATGACCATTTTCCTTTTCATCAGTTTTTATCTACTACATTCATTAAAAACTCGTCCTTCCAAAAATAGCTATTTTAAAAGTAGAAAACAGTATCGGCTATTACTTTTAAAATATGATCGATTTTAATGGTCGTCTCTTAAAAAGACGGAACAGACTATTTTATAACTTGTCATGATTATATACAATAAAAAGACGACTAAACAGAAGAAACAACTATGATATTAAGTTTGATCAATAAATCTATTATAATTAATTTTGAATTTGTGCAGCGAGATTCCCACGGCTCTAACTCCGTATAAGATGCTACAAAATCGCTCGGCGGAAATAGTACAGTCTCGGTTAAAATCCAGTTATACCTGCATATATTGTCACACGGCAGCTAAATCTTCGGGTATAATTTTGCATAAACGTTTCGATGATTTCTCACACGAAATATGAAGTTAAAGAAAAAAAATTTAGAACTACAGTAGACGGATGCAGAAGTAAAAAAAAGATTGAAAGTGGAAACTACTTGGATAATTATAAGATTATATAAGCCGAGACAAACAACAGAATCACATTTTACTGACAAAACAAGAGACGTACACTTATAGATCAAAGATTCCGTCTCTTAAAAAGTTTAAAAAATAAAACGAGACAAGGATGGAGATGGGTAAAGCGCTGGGAATAAGTGATATGCACGTCGGAGTATTTTAAGGGAGGCTTGCATAGAAGATATAACAACATAAGGCAAGGCAGGTGGTAGGTAGATCCGCTACCAACTAAACTACTAAGGATATATACTATCACATGCTGCCACTTTCTGGGAGTTTTTACATTTCCCTGCCAGTTTCCCGGATTCTGATTGAACGTCTACAATAGAATTTATTGTTTCTAACAATACGTTATTTTTTAAAGTTTTGATTTTACTGTCGGTTCGACCCCAGTTTTGCACTATTTAAACGACACGTACGGGGGTTATAGAACCCTAGCTAAACTAGGTAAAAGATAGCAAGCTTACGCAATCGTGCATATGAATAGAACCCATTTAGGGGTGCTGGTGGTTGGATTTGTTAGAGAACATAACAAAAAGGTTGTAGTTTTTACTGTAGTTTAAATACTAGTTTGAAGCTCGCATAATTGCAGTCATTATATAAATCATACAAAAACAATAGCGACATTTAGATTTTCTGCACAGATATCTTTAAATGCTTTACTTACAAAAACTAGAAACGGTAAAACTCACCGGCCACGTGAAAGGGAAGGAAAACCTAATGGGGTTGTCAAATCCGTCCTGTGGTGAATCACTGTCGTTATTAGGTCCAAGCACTGATGTGATGACATCTCCAAACGTACACGGGGATGTAGTGTCGATCTTCATTTGGTATTCTTTAAGGCAAACTCGAAACCTCGGATGACAAGATCCACTGCATTCCGAGTTTTCTCCTGGTTGTCCACTACAGCATTTCCCTAGGTCGTCTTTACCCGCTTCGTTGTCAAACGATTTCAGCCGCAATTCAAATACTCCGGAAGAATCGGCCTGCGACAAGAATATGTTGTATTCGATTCTTTCGGGACCGTTTAGAAGCGAACATGTGTTTTGAATTTACATCAGATCGTTTTGTAATTTTGTAGGTTTTTGGCTATTTTAAGAACGCGCTGAAATGTTATGTGTACGAAGAAAACGTTGCGATCTTAAACACATTAAAATTTTGTTTCCTTTCCCAGAGTTGTAAATGTAACGAAACAATTTTGATTAACGGCACAAATTATAAAAAGATAATAAATCGAGAATGGTCGTGAGACACTGACCAAAAAAAAACTTATTTCACCGCCTCACGCCATTCGCTAAATACAAGAAATGTAAATATAACTAAGAATTCGTCCGATGTTGATGGTCTAAATTTATATTGTCATAAACAGTACGGAACCTCTGAACAGCGTTCCCGAAGAACGAACTCGTCTGCGAGCGGACAACCGGCTTACCTGGTGTAGGGCTAACAAAAGCCCGACTAGAGTGTACAGTATCCAAGACATGATGATAGCTGTTATCCTTCGATGAGGGTTCAGCAACTTCCTAGTGCTGTTACCTCAGGGGCGATCTGCAACACCACGCCATAGGCAATTGTCTTTTTAACACTCACTGAAGTTACAAAAAGGCAACATAAGTTGCCAACACACTTATGGTCATCCACAAGGCACAACACATAGACAACATTCAGTTTATCGGATGCCACCCCATAACCACACAGCATAATACATAAACACGTACATCGAAACGACGGTATAAGAAACAGAACTCATTCGACAAGCGCCAGATGCAGACTGTGGAAGCCGACGCCGCGGCCGTGTGGTACGTCTGCTTAGGGGAGGGGAGCTCGCTAAGGGGTCGACTGGCTCTGTTTCCGCTAGAACTCTCCACTACTCCAGCGTACAGTTCATACCACTATGTACCAAGAGCGTAAGTGTACTCGCGGTCTCGCTACCCTCGAATGGGCAGCCACCCGGCCTGCTGGCTTTAATATGAGGGACGGCAGCTGCTTGCCGGCTGCTTTGGGGTAGTACGTCACCCACCTACCCCATACGGCACATCATGTGCACAAGTACACACGCCTACCAAGACACCTTGACATAACATAAGCAACCCCATAACCCACTAAAAACAATCCGAACACCCATCATCATACGTTTTGTTAACATCATGCACGCTCAAGTTTTACTCATTCGACCATTTCATTCATGCATTTAACACCACCGACTACAAAACATTCTTCCGTACATCATTTTGTTAAACTCGTCGGTCGTAAATATAATCAACCATCCTAGATAATATAAAATCTATAATAAAAGCTACTTAACTATTATTATACCTTCAAGGGATTTATTCAAATCATTTGGTTTCACAAGTAAAAAAAAATTGAAGACTCAGAAATAACAAAAAATAGTAAGAAATGTCTTATGTTATTAATTATTTCATAAAAACAGAACTCTCCACTACATAACAAAACAGAAGGCTCTTATCAAAAAGATAAATAATAAATAGTTACAAGTCAAGTACAAGTGACTAACGGTTATTAAATAATGTCATGAATAACGTAAGTAAATGATCGACTACTGTGGTGTATTTATAAATCTTTGCTTTTTATAATCGAACGCAATCATAGACGTAATAACACAAGGTGAATTAGTGTCATAATAATGAACTTGACCCTTTTAGTGGAGGGGGTGAATTGTAACAGAAATTTTAACATAATCAAGGTGCAATCTGTAACATAGGTTATAAAAAGTTGTTTCGTAAAAAGGGAGGGATAAAAATGTTTACAAAACAAAAAAAGGTTTTTGTTTTGATTTGTTACAGGTATCATCTAGATTAATTTACAGTTTCATTGTGACAGTTAATAATGGCTTTCGCTTAAGATTTAGGAATTTGGTTTCAGAAACTGGAGCTAATTCGCTTGTTTCTAGTTTTAACTGTCACATTATATTGTTGGTTGATTGAAACATTGTTTTAGACGAATTTAACCGTGAGAAAGCTAAATTAAAATTCAATTTGACGAATTAAAAAAATAAATGACAAATGATTGAAATTAAAAGTAAACAAATGAAAAACTAGTCTAAATCTAATCTAAATTGTCGTTAGCCTTTAGATTATTCTAGCATTTTATTCTAATTTTTGATCTTTCAACCAATGTGTAGATGGGATCGGTATTTGTATTTCCAAAGTATATGGTTGATTATATTACAACTTGTTCTAAAGTAGCACGACTTACAAATATGTAACATATCACAATAAATCCTCAATTGTATTCAAAATAATTCACTCCGAGTTGTCACTAGATAAACTGAAAACCACCACAGGTACTGCCACTAGAAAACACATCTTAATACAATAAGTTTATAGCTCGAGCCGAACTCGTCGAAGTTTAACCAGTAACTGATTAATGATCAAGTGGTTACAGGTTGATTTGTGTTGAATTATGCAATTAAGGTGTTAGGATCGCATTAATACTTTAGTTACTTAAATTATGCAATCAAAACTGAGCATTCATATTTTATAGAACTACTGCTCTTGCGTAATTATTGTAGTAACTATAACAAATAAAGCATGCAACCTTTAAAAAGCAATGCGGGTGTCTGGAAAATATTTTTCAACATTTGTTGTTTTTATTTTAAAATTAAAATATGTAAACTGCTACCTCTATCATTTATAGCAACACGTGGTTTAAATTTAAATATAAGGTTTTTAAATTTATGTAAAATAAATTTTCCACTAAAAAAAACTTTAGAAGTTGTTACATATTGTATGCATCAACTTAAAGAATTTGTTAGGTAACAAACGAACGTAGTGCTTACCAAAGTTTGGTTTCGCGCACTTTTTGTTTTCTACAATGTCTAGTGTATTCACAAGAGAGATTATTTATTGTAGAGAAAGGCAAAAAATCAAAGTAACCTTTTCTTCATCTTCCAATTTACAACAATGCTAATCACTATTATGGTTAATGTAACTTTATTAGGGATTAACTCTCTAATTTACAATTATCACTGCCAACTGCTATAGATGTATTGTTTTCAAAAATATTTAGAATCTCTTTTTAAGATTTTGCATGTTACACCTATACGTTTGAAAATAACTGTGTCAAACCATACACTATTGTTCTCAAGCTCTTTAAATTCTGTTCTTGATGGCTGCTAAGTCAACTATGACTTGCATTTTAAAAAACGAAAGCTAAACTCCAAAATGATCGTTGCTGGGAAAATCATTAATGTCTTGCTCTAATCTCTGGTAATAACTCTATAACCATTCATAGTAATCGTTTTCGTTTGCAACAGGAAAGAGTAGCAATCTAATCAGAAAATCATAAAATTTGTAAAAAAAATTTTGCTGTAATGATGAATTTTGACAAAAGACAATTATCTCTAATACTATCTAGGATGTTATTTTCTTGGGATTTAACCTGAAGATTTTAAAGATATATTTAATTTTCTCATAAACCTAAATTGTATTGGAAAATCAAATTACATTTTTTTGGTCGAGAAAACCATAGTTGTTCGTAACATTGTTAAAAAGTCTATCCATGTTCTTTGCTCAACAACAATTTCAATCGCTCAACACGCTTTTTCGATCTGTTGATTGTGATAGTAGATCATGGCTCCAATGCAATTCCTGAATCTTTTTGCTCCATTATTTTATTTTTATTTCCCTTTTTTAACAAGTCTAGAACTTTCCCCAAAAAGAACAATAGTAGACAAGACCTCTTCGGCTTTTTCCCCAGAAGTTTAAAACCCTAGCAGATCATTTTTTGTTCATATGTAAATTATAAATATTCAGATTCAAAAAGAAAGTAAGATGCTCGTCAAAAATGTAATTAAAACAAATTTTGCAAAAGCCCAAATTTAATTGATCGACTATGGATTTGCTTTTTATATCGATGAACGATCATGTTGGATATTGCCCTTACAGTAAATTAAGGATATAGGCATTTAATGTAGCAAAACGAAATTTTGTGAAAGAGAATTTCATATGTACAATGGAATGATAAAACAAGCCTGGCCAAAGAAAGTAAAACATATTTAAAGACATAAAGAACAATGCTTGCAGTTTTTTAGGTCAGATAAAAATTAGTTTTGACGTTTCTGGTCAATTTTTCTAAGTACAGGTGTTCCACCTAATATGTCCCGAAATGTAGGTGAATCAAGATTTGTATGAAATATCTCGGGTTTTTTGCAAAATCTATTTATTTTTGTGAGAAGAATCATTAAAAGTGACTGCATAAACATCTTAATATTGTTTTTAGATTTTGGATGATGTAGAAGCCTTTCTCCAATCTAATTGTTAAAACTCTTCTTTTGATGAAAATTTCTAGGGCAAATTGCATATTATAGAAGCAATGCAGCTGCACTGTCAGTAGTGCGCAAGAAATTCTGTCACTTCGGGTAATTTTATTATTAGGTGCATTTTACTCATTGCCTATTTACCTTTGTTTATTTGGGCCAAGACTAGAGAATGTCATTCGTTTCTAGGTGCCAGAGTGTTTGACATTAGCTAAATAAAAAAAATGAAGTAAAAAGATTCCTAACTTTTTATCAAACCATCTAAGCTCAAAAATTGAGTTTCGTATTTTGGTAATATTTGAAAAAATTATAGTTCCTGTTAGAATAGAATAAAAGCAATGAGTAATGTTTACAATGACTTTCAAATGTTATCAAAATGTAAATCTTTTGGTCTGTAGACGTGAAAAGTTTGGCCAAACGTTATCCAATATAATTAAACACTAAAGCAAACCGATCGCTACTAAAACCTGGGATTTGACTAAAAGACGTTTTGTAAGTTTTAAATTGGTGTCAGTCAAATGAAAGCCTAAACGATCAAAATATCGAAACTGTATTTCTACATCTACTGGATGCACAAAAAAATGATACAGTTTAGTCAAACGCACATTTGCATTTCTAAATCTGTTACCAATTTCTACCATTTTTGCAGATGTAGTGCAATTTAATACCTTAACAATTGCTATAGCCAGAATTCTGAATCTCCCCAAAGAAGATTCTAATTGCCAAGTTATCATTCTTCGTTTGGGCTTTGCTAATGTTGATATTAAAATAAAAAATTAAATGAAGTGCAAACAATTCTCATTCACTAGGCTACAGAAAGTAAATATGTTTTGCGAGGCAATGCACTATAGAAAACTTTAAGGGAATGGCTATGGCTCTACAACCTCGAGAACCAAACAATCAAAAATAAGGGCAGTAAGTTTATTCGTGGCGAAGGTCTTTCAAAATGAAGACATCCAAATTATATTATAGAAAATAAGTGAGTGTTTAAAGATTCTTTTTTCTATGCTTACTGTGAGACATTGCAGAAATAATTCATGCTTCATCAACTCAACCAAAGTCAAGAACTGAAATCTCTCATTTTGTTTATATTTGGCAACTGACATGTTTTTGAACCCCTGTGTCAAGCGATTTTCAGATAATTTAAATTTAAAATCTAACCGTTTTTATCTAAAAGGGTACACAAAAAATGTTGAAATATAATGACCATTAAAGGTAGCAACTCTTCTCGGTATTATACAATAATTTACAGTGACACATGCATCATGATTTTGCAGTTTTTTTTTATTTCGGTCAAAAGGTTATGTATTGTTATATGTGAAGCGTATAAAATATTTGAATCAAGAATACAAAAGAAAAAAATAAATGACGTTATTAAGAAAAACATGAAAAATTGAGACGGTATAGCTATGTCATTGTATTTGTGGGAAATATCATTAACGAAACCTGAAATATCCCACTTAATAATATCTGAAAGATCCTGTGCAACCCGAAATATTTTAAGAAACTGTAACTGATAATACTAGACGTTTTTGATTATTTTAAAACGCATTTCTTAACTGCTATTTTAAGATCCATGGAATCACGCTAATGCCATTAGTGTCTACAAAAACCTCCCTAGTAAACTAAATGCCTAATGTAGCATAACAGGATTTCGTAATTTACGAAATATTAATAAAGAGCTAATTCAAAAACGATTCACTTCAATTGTACCGCTTTCTGAATCTCTACTTGCTAATTAATTGTTGAAATTTCAATGTGAAATAACTCGTAATCCAAACATTCTTTATGCAAATTTAATTGGTACACGATGGAAAAGTTAGAACCAACGCTTGTTAAAACTTTTACTATTTTAAATATTTAAATCTTATAAATTACAAAAGAATTCAGTTATAACCATACATATTTGATTGTTAATTAAAGAAACGAAGAGTTTAAAGTGATATTTATGAGAGCTATGGGAAGTTATATTATACAGTGTGTATAATCTCTCTTTTGGTTCTTCAAGGAATTGATTTTTCAATAATTTGGAATCTCGCAGAGATCTTTAAGTCAGATAAATAGCAGATGCGTACTTAATTTTGACTAAAATCAAAAATTGAAACTGTACCCCATTGTAGTTACAAACAGATTTCTGGGCATTCAAAAGTCAAATTTGCCATTGCTATAAATAATTCTATTCATTTCTACCAAGTAGTTCCTCTGTAATGCATCTCACCACATACCGTAGATTTTCAAACCTACATTATCACAATTACATATTTGTGAGTCGCCTTAATATGAATGTATACCAACAGTCACACTGTCCTCTGAAGTTTATGCATCTATAAGAAAATACCCAAAGATACTTTTACTCAAATCAGAAAAGAGTTTACAAGTTATGTAGGACGTACTATTACGAGTGGTTAACGGGAAGAAAAGCGCAAGATTGTTTTAGAAAAATTATGGAAACTTCTATGAGGTGCTGTTCATCTTTATTTACACGTACCCCAAGTCAAAGATAAAATTTTTCCGTTAGTAGTACCTGATATTCCATAATCAGTAAGAGATCGTGTATCGGAGTTTCAAACTGAAATTCAAATATTGATTATTATAAGAGAGACGTTTTCATTTACAAATATTGCCCAGAAGAATTTCTCTATGTACAAGCTTTACTCAATGGAGAGTGGTGTAAGTACTGGTTAGCAGTATATGCCAACCATGTCAAGTAAAGCCACATGGTGCAGCTGAAACTAACTTTCACTACAGATAGGGTGATATAATTGATGATCATCACTCCATCTATGGAAGGTTTACTTATCAAAGGTTGTTTTTTGCAAACAAGTAGGTTTTTAATTGTGAGAATATCTGCACACAACTTTTAGAATAAATAGACTTCAACATACAAAATGAAATGAGATAAATGGAAGGTTTCGTATTGTAGAAATTAGAAATGAACAAACTTTTGGGAACTTGGATTTTGGGAATATACAATCATTTCTTAGTCTTTTGCTAAACAGATTTTTGTGTGCAATGAAGTTTTGTCAAAATCTCAGTTTAGTCCTAGTCAATGGAAATTACCTGAAGGCCAAAACCAATATATGGTTCGAACCTCGCTCTAAAGTTACCAACGATATCCAAGATTTCTTTAAATGTACAAGAATATTAGAAGGAATCATTTAGATTGAGGTTTTGGATATTGTTGCAAAGACAAAGTCAGAAAATCATTTTTAGTACGACCGTCTGAAGCAATGGGAGTTTAAATGAAAGCCTTAATGAGCTGTTGTTCTTGGAACCACACCTTTCAGCTTACTTCCATTTAATACATTCGTTAAACCAAACTAAAAACAACAAAAACAGAACAGATCTAAAGATTATTAATATAAAAGAGAAATTCCTGTAAATAACAATTAGAAACAATTGAATTTTAAGATCTCTTAATGACATAACCACTTAAATAAATAATACTAATAATAATAATAATAACAACAAAGCTTCTGTTTAGGTTCTTATCCTTGCAAGTGTTTCTTAATGTATTATAATACAGAAATACATTTTTATCTTCTTACACTACCCGTATTTATATTGTAAATCTCAATTTTCCATAACAAAAATACAAGTATTGTTCGTTGTGCCGTATCTTGCCGTTCAGACACTTTTTTTTATCTTATCATTTGTGGTACTGTAAAGACAAACTCAAATAGAATGACACGCGCCAAAATCAAGAATGCGCATCGGAAATGACATTTTACCCCTTTGAAAGAGAAGCGGGGGGAATGTTTTTGCGAATACAATAATACAGCAGCTGTCAAATTATATCTCCCTATCTGGTTATGTAGATAAGACATATTTCTTTGCAGCCGGCCGGAATGCTATAGATTTCAAGGTTGCACAGGAAGGAGCTGTTTTAAGGGGTTTAATTGGGAAGGGTTAAGGCAGACACACACACTCTATTTTTTAGAGGTTTTAAAATAGTTACCTACCAATTTGTGGGAGGATTTAGTAAAACAGACACCTAATGTGGTGTGCTACTTAGTTTGTATATTAAGTACTTGCTTTTAAATAACCAAAGAATTCTAACCGATCTTGAAACGAACGCGTCTTGTAAATTAACAGATTTTATCAGGAAGGTTTTATTAGCTAACAATAAGAATGAAAGAAAAAGAAAAAGCTTACTGTTGTAGTTCTTTTAATGTAAATCGAATGTCGACGACAAAGTGCCATTGTCCTTTTCGTGTTCGAAGGAAGGCATATGATACGACAAAATTTGCATGTATCGGTATTTGAGAGTTTATAAAGGGAATAAAACGGAAGTGCGAAAAGAGCAATCATCAAGAAGAGATTTATATAAAAAATGGGCAACCATTCCGACCCCAAGCGAGATTTCAGAAGAGGGCGGAATTCATTATAATGATTGAATATAATTTGATATCCCAGCTAGTAGGGCATTGAAAGATTGGCAAGTACTTCCGGAACTGCTCGTGAGCTACTTCCGTACTTAAATATTACCGGAAGGGACTGAAGATTTAGGAACGCGGATTTTATAATCCCTTAAAACGAATATAATACAAGAATTTATTTATTTAAATAATATTTGATTAAAATTTTTTCGTATAAAAAAATATAAAGGTAAAAGGTAATCTAAAACCAAACATTGCATATGTCTGACTGTATGCAATAATGCAACATCACCAAAATCTTTGGTAGGTAATAAATCACTGTTTTTTGTTATTCAGAAACGAACAGTTGCTTCCAAACAATTACTGATTGGCCTTACCTAAAGAAGTGTGGGAGAGCAGATGTTTCAAAATATACGGCAGTGGTGTAATAATACTATAAAAAATGTTTCTCTGAGTTTTTTAATTTAAAATTTGATTCAGATTTTAATTTTTTATTTTCTAAAAATGCTATTCTTTTTAAAACTCGCCTTTTGAATGAATCTTCCGGTATGATAAAAAAAACTTCAAAATATTTAAAAACTAGGACATTAAGGATTCTAACAAAAAGCATTTCATAAATAATATATGCCCTAAATAATAAAATACTAAATATCAAATAAAATTTCTCAAAACTACATATTTGGTAACAACATTTCAAAAACTATTTTTAATATTTATTACATGTGAATTAGAGATCCACAAAACTGTAACCAAAGACCTTGCATAATATGACTCATGCTTGAATAGGCACTCCGTCATAAAACATTCTTTTTCATTCACGATTGTGTGAAAGGTTTGATTAAGTGCCATTTGTTTTCTATTTAATTAAATGATGAGAAATATTTATTTGTTCCTTAGTTTTTTTCTCAAGTTATTGAAGAGCACCATTTATAAATTCCATTGAGGATGTCGATAAAAACTTATGTGTGTATCCCACAAAGATGGAGAAGAAAGGAAGACGAACTTATTAAATTTATAGCACTGATCTTATTATAATTTATTTCGTTTACTACAAATTACAGTGGGCATACTTTCTAATTTTTTTGGAAATAAGATCCTGAAAGTCAAGTACGTTTGAAGAGAGGGAGTAATCTAACCTAAACTTGAAAAACATTTTTAAGATTTAATCTTGTTCAACTTATGGAAAATCATCAGAATAAAATATCAATGTCAGTCGCATCAGAACGCATTTGGGTTTAGAATCGTATACCTCATTTTTTCGTTTGTTAAGATGTTTCTCCCGATAAATTATAAAATTCTATGGAAATGTAGTTATAAACACTGTACGTACTCTATACCAAGATACCATACTCTTAGATAAACGACTAAACTTTGACGTCCGCATTTTCCCTGATTAATTTACAAGACTGGGCGATTAATCGTAGATTTTTAAAGATTTATTCCAGTTAGAATTTTTGCATTTCATGCTCCATTGCTAGAAATTGACAACACAATTGCATTTTTGGGTCACTATATTAGATCAAAGTTGATTGCAGTTTTGTAAGTTAACCCCATGCATACCAAGACTGATCAAACCAGTTTCATTTGGTGATAACTCCCTATTAACTGTACAACTAGTGCCTAAACTTCATAAACAAAACCTTCCATGTCATGAAAATTTTATAAAAAGAAAAAAAAACTTTAAAAATTGACAACTTCAGAAAGGTCCATTTTGAATTTGGCACCGAGCACCAGAATTTCCTTACTACTCTAACTGAGCACTATTTGAATAGAAATTGACTGCTTAAACAATATTCAAAGCAAATAAAGCTCTAAGAGGCTACCACTCACCACGAAAGACAATCATCAGAATTAAAATCTTGAATATTGTCGTTAAGATAAAGTTAGCAAAACCATTTCTAGTGGAAAGAAAAAGTGAACTAGAGTTAATAGATATTTTTGACACGACTTTCACGAGTGACCAGAACCGAAATGGTCAGTTCCATAAATTTTCCGTATCAAAATGGTCCATGGAGCTTCGACTTACACGAATGCATTCTATAGCATATATCTGATTTTCGCAATTTTTAAACAGTATAACTGTAACAGTAACAGCAACTGAATATAAAAACATTTGGGCAAGTTACACAAGAAAGAAAATCTACGTTACCTCATTCTAAGTTGTTTCATTAGGTCTTGTTTAGAATCTTTTGTTTTATGGAAATCACTTAAGATATTGAACGGAAACTTTTGGCATGATAGTTGCTTTACAGTGTCATGGTTTTGAGAATTTCTTGTAATTGTGCTTTTCGATTTTATAGTTCATAGGGGAAACTGTTGCTCGTGTACTTTTCTAATAAAATGTGCCGTTTTCAAACAAAATCAAATCATCTAAACAAACAATCTTTATGTTAAAATACTTGTTAGTTTTAAGATGCCAAAACTAATACAATAGCGAAAGAAGATCTTTCGCATGGCTAGTAGTCTCCGTCAAGGATAGAAATTTGCAAAATGGTTGGTGCCTTATAGTATGTAGCACAAACCTTACGAAAAACTCTAGTTTATTCTTTCATGACGTCTCTGAGATAACTAAACAAAAAAATTAATTTTAAATAAATCTTGAACATCCTGTATCTCTCAAATGGTGTACACCTTGTACATTTGCACAATCTAATATCAGATAAACCAACCAAATCTTCATTTATCTTCGTTTGCTAAAATTTAATTATTAATTATTATTAGTCTCTTAAAAGTCAGTGATACGAAGTATTTACGAAGGAATAAAGAAATCTAACGAGTACGTCTATCCTAATTTAAACAAAATTCATAGTCATATACTGTAGTAAGATTTCAATGATTAAAGAAAATTAGATTTGTCTTATTCTGCTAATTATCATTAAAAGTAAGAAATTATAATTAAATATGTTTAGTGGGTACTTACAAGAAAGTTCTTTTCGTTGTTTTCCATGTATAAGTAAGCATGAGCTAAACATAGTCACTTGTACAAATAATAATTTGTTACGGACAAAGAATCAAACAACTGTAGCGAAAAGCTTGTGAAACAAGAACAACAAACATATTTTTGTTAAAATGTGCTTTAATACACTTTTTACAATTCAAGTCTGTAAGATTTGTAGTCACTGATAATTTCTAGTTACATAACGTTTTTTATACGATATGAATCTCAAATATACATAAAGTGAATTTTAAATGTGATGCTTAAAGCAGACAAGCTTGTAAGAGTTTAGATGTTTCTCATTAGCCATTTTTGTATTCAACTGTTCATTTTAAAGAATTTTTGTTATTCAGACAGCTAGAGCATGTATACATAGGCAATGGAATATTTTTATATAGTATCAGACTGCAACATTAGATAAAGTATTATGCGTATCTGCAAAAAAAAGAAGATAAAAAAATTGCCTAAATTAACAATTAACGGTTCATTCAATCAATAAATACCTGTGAATGTTGCAATTTAGATACAGGCGATTCTGTTGTGTGTTTACATTATTTGTGTATGACGCAGTTAGTCTTTGATAAACACACTTAGAAGTTCTTTTTCTACTCTATTAGTATCTTATCCGTATTTGCATTCAGGTTCAGATTAACTCGTTCAACTTTACCCTAAACTACTCCTAACAAATCGACACTGCGTCAAAAAGTAGCCCTTCCCTTCCTATTTAACTTGGAGAGCACATCGAAGAAAAACGTCACGTGGCACTGATAAAAAAGTTAATTCTTTCTTCTCTCTTTCCATTCTAGAATTCTTAACGTGACACTTTACTTGAAAGCTATTGCTATTGTTATTTTTCATAATTATGATTTCATAGCAGGCACTGCAGAAGACATCATTGCCATTCTACTTTACGCAAAATCATGAGTTTCTTTTGTTTAAATAGAGGTTTAGTAAGATTGTATGGCCACCGTCTGATCTGTAAGTGTCTAAAGGTTGGAAGTTCAGACACTAAGTACATGTCAATGACAGAACAGGATTATAATTTGGTTAGACGGCAACTTTCACACGAAGAACGGTTCCAAATCATGTTTTCGGATTTTCGACTCATAGAATAGAGATTTTAAAAAAACAAGGAAAGTCAAAATCGGGAATTTAAAAAAGGATAAGATAAAAGATAATTACTACGGTACACCACTGAGGATAGAGTACGCACTGCTAAACCACGTTGCTCAGTACATTAATGAAGTGCACGAGCAGCTTTTTCTGACCTTCGCCTGGGTACACGTTTTTGATACTCTAGGCAAAGGTTGTCACATGCACTATTTACAAATTTTGATGTTTTTCCCAGGACTTAAAGTTGGAACGCACACGTTGTGATCAACCACCGTACTTACTAAGCCAGTACAATGACTTTATATTAAACTAAATAATTCATTTTTAGTAGTTCCAATGGCTTTGATTGTTAACTGTGTGAAATTTGGACAGGCTTCCAACTTAGAAAAACGCCAAACGTAGTATCCAAAGCATTGAGTATTTAAAATGTGATACCAACTTTAAATAGGCAGTTTCTTGTTTTGGCCATGAACTAATTCCTTTTCGTAAAGTATCAGTGACCAGGCTATTCAATCGAGGAGTACAAACTACAAAGAGCTTGCTGTCTTTCTATCCTTAAAACCGAAAGATTATATGAAATAAAATTGAAAACAATGGAAATCTATCAAATATGTTTATCAGAGTATTTGTTAAACAGTGCAGTGTACGGCCAAAACATTAAATGTGTCCAAAACAAATTAGTATGATTTCGTGAATTCACGCTACAGATATAACGAAAACGAGACGTCCAAGAAGATCTTCGTTTGACCTCGTTGTTTTACACTTTAACTAACCGGAAAAAAAGTTTTCTTGTAGCGTTATCAAACCTTATAGTATGATATACTGTATAGGATATGCAGAGTTAATTACTAACTTGTTTTTGATGAGTTACGAGACAAAATCTTTATCTGAAGAATTGTTAAGAAATTTCATTTCATTATGCCGAGTTTCAGCAAGATGGAGTTACTAGCCACACGATTCCAATATAGCTTAACTGTCAATGCATTTGATAGTATCTGGTATCTTCTTAGAAGACAACTCAAAACAGTTTGTATTGTATTTGTCGGTTCTTATTTTCGAAATTGGTAGTATCGAGAAAAACCCGCGATGATAATTGATCGTTTGTAGCTGTTAAACATGCGTTCATTGAAGCTAATTCGTGAATCTATGACAGGAAATATGCCAATTGTCGCTTTTGTTTCATTCCTAAAATATTCTTCTGTTTAGATATATTTTGAATTCTACTGTTCAGTTATTATGATTATCTTATTCTAGAAGTTATAGAATGAACTTAAAACTACAGCCTAGTGTCTTTGTAGAAACCTTAAATATACATTTCTAATAAGGAATTATAAGGAAAGCTTTTACAGGATGGTAGTGATTTTAAGTTTCTACCCAGTGAATCCATTTTAGGAAATTATCTCAATAGTTTAAGAGCAGTGCTTTTCAACTTTTCTTCCAAATGATCCCCTGATTCCCACATGTACAAAGTATAAACTTGATGCAATCTTCAAATCAAACGGCTTGACTGATTCTAAAAAACTCAATTGGCTCTAAAAACTTCCATTGGTCTTAAAAGCTCGATTCTGCAATTACAATTCGTTTAAACAACTAGATCAGAAGCATTAAAAAGTTTCGGGTTTTTCACAGTTAAGCCTTACTTAATGTAGTGTAAGAAACTACTAACAGATGAAGCTTTTCTGACTTAAATAACTCTACCAGCTTACAATATCCCGTCTAAGTAATTGGAGAAAATTGACTAGCTCAGACCAAAAAGCCTGACCGTTCTACCTCGATATACAGATGTATCGACAGGTACCCCAACAACAAAATACTTAAACAAGCTTATCCAAATTTGAATTAATTGAATTTCTCACTTGTTACATTCCCTAAAGCGTCCTTGATCTTCACAGAGTCAATTATAATGCGCTATTTCATTTGCTTAATTAAAATTTTATTTTAGCATGGTTTTAACAGAAAATTTAAAATTATCTGAATATACAAACAATAAAATACAAGAGAAATGAGTGAATCCATAATGAAATGTTTGTTAATATACACAAAGTACTTATGTAAATAAATTTTCCGGTGTTTCTTTGTGCATAACAGTATTTATCTTGGTTCCGACATTTGAAAACAAGAACATTCTGATGACTTAACATACAGTTTTGGCACAACTTCAAATTAAATTCTGTAATCTATAGTTATATCATACAGAGTAGGTACCTTGTGTCATTGTTTTCGTATGTATTTCATTGATCCTAAAATAAATTTAATTTAAAACTTCATTATAAATAATGCTAAACAATATTCTAGAATTGTATTAAGAATACATAATAAAATATACAAAAATAAACAAAATGGCTTCGTGTACGCAATTATTATGGGAAAATATAATTTGGAAAATATTTACTTGCGGTTTATTAGGTTATTTTAAAAAAAGGCAAAATAATTAAATTTCATATTTTTGTTCCTCTCGAGTCTGGAGTTCTATTATAAAAACAATAAAACAAAGTAGGTTTTTCTGTATACATTGGAAAATATGCATCACTTAAATATAATTAAACGATTTGTTCAAGAACGATTTAATATCAATTTTAATAAGTTTATATACAAAAGCGTACTTGATTTTATAGGATATTATAATGTACATTTCGAAATTCAAAAACATTTTTAATGGTACGTGTAATGACTTGTTTTTGCAAAGTTATAATTAAATTCAGATTTTATGCAAAAATTCATAGTCTGTCGATTTAAAAATACAGTATTATCCTGTTTTGAATTACAGAGTTTAAGTATTTTGGTACAAATTAATGTCTGTTTTAAAGTTTTGTTATTTAATCTACATACGTCATACGTGGTTGCTACTACATCGGCAGACAATAATTAATTTGTTTATAAAGTTCAATATTCTAATCTTGTGGGAAAGACAAGATAAGTAATGTTCTAGATAATATTCAATTTCATTAGGATAAAACTGCAGTGTAATAAAAAAATAAAACATGCAATTTACTCTGTACTTGTCTTTTGTACTGTTCGCACATAAAGTTTACTTTGAAATAAAGTTCTTTTTAAAAACTAATCAGTCGAACTGATTGATATAATTGGCGCAGTCGGTACGGACGTCTGTGAAGAAGGCTTTAGTAATTAAAGAAAAACTTCTTGGATTTTAATCCTTTGTCACAGCGACGAACGGAAAAATCAAGAAAGAAGATTCACCGCACCGTGGAAGAAGGGGCTTCTGCATTTAGCTGCTAAATCTACGACTAGTGTAGTGAAGTGCAGTGAAGTGAACGTGATTTAGTGCAAATAAAACGTGTTCAACTTCCAAACACTCGCAACGGGAACGAGGAAACAAGGAAACTCCGACCCAAGAAGCTGGTGTTAGTGAAAGGAGATCCTTACAGTGGTAAGTCCTTTCAGTATACGCAACAAAACTAAAATTTTAAAGAAACGAGTTACAACATGACTGAACACAATCAAAATGTAGTACAGGGTCAAACAAGTCAAAGATCGTTGCTAAAATTCGAACCGCATTTTATGCAACTAATACCATCTTTCGATGGGAATAATTTAAATTCCTTTATCCAGGCAACGGAGGAGATAATCTCCTGTGCTGTGCTGTGATACAGTAAATGTCAAAAACCCTATAAATTCATTAATATTTTTGGCAATAAAAGCCAAGGCTAGTGAAATAATAACTATCTATGAAACAGACACCTGGCCTAAATTAAAGTCAGTATTGCAGAAAAATTTTGGAGATAAGAAAAACGAAATTACTTTAAGTTTAGATTTGCAAAGATTATCTCAAGGTAGGAGTTCAATAAAAGTATTTTATGAAAGCATTTTGAAACATTTAAACCTCCTAATGACTGTTATTGAAAATGATAAAACAAAACAATCATATTATCAAGACGTAGCCTTACAAGTATTTTTAACTGGTCTAAATGAACCCTATGGATCGATGCTGAGAGCTAAAGATCCATCAACTTTAGTCGATGCCATCAGATTTTTAGAAAGGGAAGAATTAGTTAGGTACAGACAAAGACAGCTTCCTAGTAGCACCCTTAATCAAAAACCTACAATGTCACAAAAGACCTATCTTATGCCAAACCCTACTTCAACTCAAGGTTCCAGTTTTCCATCGCAACCAATACATATTCAACCCAAACCTGTCCAACAAAAATTTTATACGAACCAACAAGTATTTGGAAAACCCAAAAACGTGTTTAAACCAGGACAAAATGTTCCGTATAACAAACCAACACCAATGTCAGTATCCACAAAAACTTTCAGGCCACAATATAATCAAACACCTATGTCAATATCTAACAAAACTACTGGAAAACAAAATTATTTTCAAAATTATGGACAAAAACCAAATTTCGTAAGCGAAGAACTGTTCGAAACTGAAGACGACACCTTTGATGATTCAGAAAATCAAAATTTACAATACTGTATTCAAGAAGTTGATAACATGCATTTTGAAAATGACGAAAACGAGGGTTACGATGACGAAAGCACAGACAATCTAAATTTTCAGTTGTCCAGCCTTACCAATCCAATAACTTAGAATGTTTAAATTATGAAGAGTTTAATATTTTACCCTACATTATTTTAGAGCAACCCCCTTGTAAATTATTGGTGCTTCTTGTTCACTACTAAACCCAGAATTTGTCAATAACCACCTACAAAGTTATAAAACATTAAACACGCCTTCGTACATTAAAACAGCAAACGGTAGTGCAAAAATTAAACAAACAATTTTACACCCTCTATTCCTAAACTACGGATTTAAAACATATATCCCTTTTAAAATACTAAAATGCCATGATTATTTTGACGGCATAATAGGCATGGACCTACTGTGGAAATTAAACATATCTTTAAATTTGCGTGACAGTACGGCAGACTTTCCTTTTGGTCAGTTTCAATTATTTACAAAGCGCTATTACGAAGATAATTACAATGTAGAACTGCCCCCTAAATCAATTAGTAATGTTCCAGTCCCATTTAAAGAAAATGGTTTGTACTTAATTCCGGAAATAAAAGATGAGATAAATCAAACGGAAATTATCAACGAAATTATACAAGTTGAAAATAATTTAGGTAACGTGCAAATAATAAACCATAGCAATAAAAATCTAAATTTTCAAATTTTGGGCAAATTTCCAGGAAAGAGATTAATGGGGAGCAAAGACGAAATAAACCAATGCGATCAGTCAAAATTAGACGTTAATAAAGATATTAGGCACGATCATCTAAACAATGAAGAAAGGCAATATTTATTTAAGTTGTTGAAAGAATTTGAACATGTATTCCATAAAGATAAATTAACATTTACCAACAGAATTAAGCACGAAATAAAAACAACGGATGAAATTCCAATATTTACTAAATCCTATAGGTACCCATATTGTCATAAAGAGGAAGTAGAAAATCAGATTAATAAGTTATTAGATGATGGAATTATTAGGCCCAGCAATTCTCCCTGGTCGAGTCCGATCTGGATTGTACCCAAGAAATTGGACGCCAGTGGGAAACAAAAATGGAGAATAGTACTAGACTATAGGAAGGTTAATGAAAAAAACAGTAGACGATAGATACCCACTGCCGAATATAGAGGAGATTTTAGACAAACTCGGCAGAGCAGACTATTTCACAACCTTAGATTTAAGCTCCGGGTTCCACCAGATAGAAGTTGAAGAAACGTCCATTCCCAAAACTGCGTTTACAGTAGACAATGGCCACTATGAATATGTAAGAATGCCTTTCGGGCTTAAAAACGCGCCTTCCACATTTCAAAGAGTAATGGACAATGTCCTACGGGAAAATTTAGGTAAAGAATGTTTGGTTTACATGGATGACATAATTATATTTAGTAAAGGGCTACAACAACACATTTGCAATTTGAGGAAAATATTCAAAAAATTACACGAAGCAAATCTAAAAGTACAACTAGATAAATCGGAATTTTTAAAGAGAGATACGAAATTTTTAGGGCATATAATTACTCCAAATGGCATTAAACCCGATCCATCCAAAACAGATGTAGTCCAGAATTTTCCTATACCAAAAACCTCTAAGCAAATTAAATCATTTTTGGTACTTACGGGATACTATCGTAAATTTATAAAAAATTATGCGAAGTTGGCCAAACCTTTAACTAAATGTTTGAAAAAAGGCGAGAAAGTAATCCACACTCCAGAGTTCATTAATTCATTTTCCGTATTGAAAAATAGCCTATTATGTGATCCTATACTCCAATATCCTGATTTTGATAAAGAATTCAATTTAACCATAGATGCCAGTAATTACGCACTGGGAGCGGTTTTGTCAAAAGGTCCAATTGGAAAAGACAAACCGATAGCTTTCGCCAGCCGAACTCTAAACAATTCAGAAATCAATTATAGTACTATTGAAAAAGAGTGTTTGGCAGTCGTATGGGAAACAAAGCACTTCCGACCTTATCTATTTGGTAGAAAATTTAAAATTATTACGGACCACAAACCCTTGTTGTAGCTTTTTAATTTAAAAGAGCCCAATAGCAAACTCGTTAGATGGCGTCTTAGGCTAGAGGAGTATGACTACCAAATAATTCATAAATCAGGAAAATTAAACGGCAACGCAGATAGTTTATCTCGGTTAGAGGTTAACAATAATGAAAAAGACGAGAATTCACTTCTAGACGAAGATGATAACCAAATAATTCAAAATTTATTAGAAAATGCCGAACTAAATAAAGCTTTGGATCAAATTATTCAAGATACGCGAAATGATGACAATTTATCGATGCAGGTAAACTTAGATCAAGATGACAATCACGTAATTAGGGAACTACAACAAAATCAAAACGCTAATGAAATCCTAGACGAAATTACACAACATACACAGGAAGAAAATATCAGTTCTAATATCGAAATTACCGAAAAGCCATTAAATCACTTTAAAAACCAAATAATCTTTAAAGACATGCGTTTTGGAACACCCTATTGTAAATTGTTAAAAACAGAAAAAATATTTAACAATACAAGAAAATATTTTCTACTGAATAGTCAAAATTTACAACAAGCATCTTTTCAATTTATCAAAGAATACGCAAAACCAAACGAGTTGATAGTTGTCAAGTCTGATATCCCCTAACTTATTAGAAACATTTAATGAAGTAGTTAGAAATTTTACAAACCTGAAAATCTTATTAACTAACAAAATCTTAGAAGATATAATAGTGATAGATGAACAGAAACAATTAATTCAAAACTATCATGAGGGAAAAACTAATCACAGGGGACTAGATGAAACCTACAATAGAATTTCTCAAAGATACTATTTTCCAAATTTAAAACAAGAGATTCGAAATTATATTAATAAATGCGAAATTTGTCAAGTTACTAAATATAATAGACATCCCTTTATTCCAAAAATGAGCGTAACTGAAACACCAAGCAGACCATTTGAAATTTTGCACATTGATATATTTCACTTTGAAAATAATCAATTTCTTACCATAATAGACAAATTCACTAGATATTTCCAAATGTACCCCCTCTCTAGCAGTAACATTACAGACATAGTAAAAACCCTAGAGAAATATTTTAGCCATTTCATATACCCCATTCTTATCGTGTGTGACAATCAGTTTGATACGCAAGTATTTAATCAATTTTGTGGGCTTTATAAAATCAAACTACACTTTACAACTCCAAGAACGTCTACGGGGAACTCCCCAGTTGAAAGGGTCAATTCAACAATAATCGAACAAGACAAAAAAACTAACGTTATAGAAAACTATCCAAAAGCAGTCATAGCTTATAATAACACAGTCCATTCGGTGACAGGTAAAAAGCCCGTGGAATTGTTGTTAGGCCACTTTTCAGATAAAGAACATTTTGAAATAGATCCAGAAACCCAATTAACATTAAATTATATTCAAAAACAAAAAGACTTAATGAATCAGCTGTACGACCAAATTAAGGAAAAAGAGCTATGCCAAAAGGTACAAAGGGTTGAAGAATTCAACCAAAACGTTAAAGATATCCCCGATCAGGCAAGTCATGGGTACGAAAAAACTAAAGCAAGAAATAAAAGTAAAAACCCCTTTGTCAAAGTTAAGTTTAAAAACACTAATACACCCAGAGTAAAGAAAATTTTAAAAGGATTTATTCACAAACGAAATCTAAAAATTCCTATTGTTGCAGGACGGGATGAGACCCCTAATATTAATCCTGGCCCATCTTGCAGCAGCGTATGAATTAACGAAACTAGAAAATAAAAACGGGTATTTTACCATTTAGAATAGGTAAAGGTAGAATAGTAGATAATTATTACGCTTACGCTTATCGCTTACATTTAAAAATATATGACGATCATTATAAACAACTGCTTTCCGCTTGCAATAGTATTCCAACTCGAACGCAAAAGGCAACTTCTGAAATTTTAGAAACTACTAATAAACTAGTGCAAAGAAAATTGGGGGATATTAAAAATAAGCTGAGTAACCTAATTGATCACAAAATTAGTAAGAGGGCATTGTTTGATGGTTTAGGTTCACTAATTAAGTTTGTAACAGGTAACCTTTAATATCGAAATATTAGACAATAAAACCAGAATGTTTCAGAATGAATCCAATACTTTTGTTAATAGGACAACATTTTGGATACATGTCGTGAATCAAAATATTGAAGGTCGCGAAAAATTATTTTACACAAAGGTGCTTTACGATGAGTTATTATTTCAACTAGACGAATTATCAAATGAAGTAAATTTAATAAATGACTTAATTAGCTTGGGAAGGCATGACATTATTGACTTAAATTTAATAACATTGTACGATTTAAAACAAATGTATATAAAAATCTGTAAAAGCCACGAAAGTAAGTGTTTAGATTTACAAAACGAAGCTGAATTATTAAACATTGCCGAACTTAAAATATTTCAAAAAACGTTTGATCTAAATATTATTTTAGAATTTCCGCTAATGAAAGAATTAACTTACTATGTACTACAATTTATTCCAGGACCAAACAAAGATAAATCATATTGCCGAAATATAGTTACGTCTATTGGAATGACTTAGAATATTATTTTAGTAATACGCTAGATATTAAGGTTAATAATGTATTTTTTTAAAAGGGATAAACAATTGTACTTTGATAATTGTGTTGTAAGTCTATTGAAGGGTAATCAACCCGACAATTGTGAATTTATTGAATTAAAACAGCTGTTTAATGTGATTGAAGAAATTTACGAAAATTATTTGCTAATGATGCTCTACAATAAAACTTTAATTGAAATCGATTGTGGTAAAGTAAACCTAATTAATCTAATAGGAAATTATGTACTAAACTTTCCGAATTGCAATGTAAAAATAAACAATGAAAAATATTTTGGTAAAACGGAAGAAAAGCAAAACAAATTATGGATACTTCCAGATGTCATTATAAAAAACATAAAGGTTCAAGAAAATCATCAAATAGATATTCACTCTAAACAAATTAGTTTAAAAGATATTCATCATTTGGAAAAAATCGAGAAGCCTACGTTTAAATATGCAAATAATCACCATTGGTATATTTATAGCACTATTGGGCTCCTGATATTAATATTATTAATTGTGAAAACGAGAAAAATATTTTCAGTTATTCAAAATTTTGTTAATAAAAAGAAAACTCCCCAAAATTTTGAACTAAAGGAGGGAGAAGTAACCATATCTAACAACGCAACAAGTTCAATATTCTAATCTTGTGGGAAAGACAAGATAAGTAATGTTCTAGATAATATTCAATTTTATTAGGATAAAACTGCAATGTAATAAAAAAATAAAACATGCAATTTACTCTGTACTTGTCTTTTGTACTGTTCGCACATAAAGTTTATTTTGAAATAAAGTTTTGTATTTTATAAAATTTTCTTTGGTTTTTCTTTTTAAAGACTAATCAATCGAACTGATTGATATAATTCGCGGAGGTTTATATAAAAAACGAAATTTGTAATTTATGTCTACTCTCATTATATCACACTTACGAACTTTGCAAATTATGTAAGCTACTGTTTTTACACTTTTTTGTTTATATTATATGAAAATAACCAATTTATAAAAATGAAAAAAGAGATTATCTTGTCTTTTATAATTATAAATGCTTTCATAACTTCAAGAATTCTTACGTACGAAAACAATCAAATACAAAAAATCTTTTAAAATCACCATGATTAATTCAAGGACACATCAAGAGAGGAAGAGGCCAGATTTCCTTTCAAAAACATTTCAATATAATTCTTGACATCCTGTGGATCAATACTTAATTAAATAAATGTTTGTTTTTCTGTTCTAAAATGTCTTTCATTATTTTATTAAGTAATCTTTAACATAAACAATAATCTTTATATACAAAAATGATGTGGAGAGACCTTCACGCTAACCCGTTCAATTCAGAACTTCAATATAGCATCTGCGAATATCTTAGCGTCTTCATTCAATAATTAATCAAAATACAACCGCCATCAGATACAGGCTTAGACTTAACTCAAATAAGTCTTTATTCTTCATACCAATACTTCTAACACAAAGTGTTCACATATGCCAAACAAATAAAGTTAATATGATTGACCCGATTAACAATAATACAAAAGCAAAATCAATCATTATTAATATCAGAAAGCATAGCTAATTTCTCACCATCTATACAAATCAATAATCTCAAAAGTAACGCACGCAAATATTAAAATCTGAAATATTGTCAAGAACATAGTACAGGGGACTAGTAGAACACCCTGCTGCTAGTCCATCCCAAAAAAGTCGTCATGGTATTAAAAAAATGATCGTACAAACAAACATATCACTGCTTTTTCAGTTAAGCCGGCGGGGATTTCTCCAAGCGAAGGTAAATTCTCTTGGAAAAAGGTCTAAGGCTTTTATTTAAAAATATCACAAAGGAAACAAATCAAAATGATTTTTTAACGATGAGGACTAATTGGAGAAGACAGAATTAATCGAATGATTAAGTTAATCCCAGAATTAATCAATCAGGTGCTGTAAAATTGAAATGTAAATTCAAAATTATTCAGTTAGATCAGTTAATCATGGATTAACTTGATCGCTTGATTTAATTCTGCTTTTTGTAATTGGGTCTGAGTCTTCAAGATACGTTGTACAAAGATTGGCCTTGCCTCGATCATCTTTTATAAAACTTTCTGCTAACTTTTAAACACTCTATAAAGTTTGATTTAATACTCTGAGAGGTCTACTTTCTCCTGTAAAATACATCTACCACTGCCAGTGATAAACAAAGTACTTCTTCGATACGATCCATCGTTTCTGAGATGTATAGGATATCTTCCAAAGAGAAAATAAAAGGCGGATCGTTTGAAAGTTACTCTCTTTACCTCAACACGGCAATATGTTTCGTAATTGCAGAGTATACGTCAAAGAAAACAAAGGATTGTTTACAGGTCGCCTTCCTTCCACTGCAGTTAAATCGAAGTTCCGAGATATAAACGCCCAATCCGTCTGAAAACCACTTTTTTACTACTGCCATCTCTATACGACTATTCGTTTCTAAGATGCAATATACCTCTAGAAAAACCAAAAAACCACCAATTTACAAAGTGTTTTGCTGTCAGAAAAACAAAAGGCCATCGGCGGCTTTTCGATCGATAAAAAGCCATTTCTCTGTCATTATCGATAAACAACTATTATTAATAGTCCAAGCTCCATCTCAAAGCCACTTTCCTTTCCCGAAATATAAATAAAACATAAAAAAACAAAAGACGATTGATGTTGCCCGATTCGTTTGAAAGCCACTTCTCTACCACTACCAACCAAATAAGTCCCATCTCTATACGACCATCCGTTCCGAATAAGCAACATATCTTGTCAGAAAAAACCAAAGAACGTTCGATGGTTCTTAGATCATTTAAAGGCTACTCCCATACGACTGTCAGTAGCGCAAGCTGCATCTCAATACGACTTTCCGATCCCGACATATAAATAAAACGCGAAACCTCACTCTTCTACCACTACCAACAAAGTAAGTCCCATACCTACACAACCATTTGTTTCAACGATATCTACAAAATATCCCTCAAAGAAAACAAGTTGCAGTATAGATGTCAAGAAAAAAAAACGATCAGTGACTTCCAACAACCAAAGTCCCATCTCGACACGACCAACCGTTTCTGAGGTGTAGACAACAGACAAAACGCAACCGATAGCTGTCGAATCGTCTGAAAGTCACTATCAACAAACAAATTCCCAATCACTCCAATTACTAAACTTATTGTATTAGTGATTGTTCCGGGAGAGATCTTTTGTTTAAGGAAATGTTTCCGTCCCGGAAACAGTCTGGTTTTTCTAAGAGATTTTGCATCATCAAAATAGATGGTTTTATCGACTTCGGACTCTCTTTGTTCTGTAATGGTAGAGAGCTTTTAAATGATCGTTTTTTATTTTTTTACCAAATATTTTGAATCTTCAAAATGGTCGTTTGAATGGGAATTTGTTTGTTGATAGAGAGAGAAGGAAAAACACGGAAAACGCATGCGCATCGTCTTTACATCAGAGCTATGGAACGGTATTAGGTAGAAAGAAGATTTCTAGATCTTAGCAGTTAAAACTGTGGTGCAGCAAAGAAGTTGAATTTTCCGAGAAGATTGTGACTACCATAATTCTAACACTAAGAACAAGAACAATACCAAAGTTTATAAATTACAGCAAAACAAAAGCAAGACCAAGACTCGCAGCCTAACTTTTATTGGGAACATTAGCACTCATAACTTTCTGTTTATCAAATAACAAAGGAGGAACAATAAAATCTGAAAGCAACAGTTTTGCTTTCTATTATGCTTATTATTAACTGTTTTGGTACCATAGAAAATTAGAAATTAGAATGTTAAATAGCAAAGAAATTTGGGCTTTATGGTCAAAAATTGTATGCTTCAATTGAAGGAAGCGTTATTTATTCTAGAAAGAATTATTAATTTCTACCCAAACTCCTCAGAGAGAAAAACTGAGAAAATCTATTATGTATTTGCATAAGAAGACCAGGTAACAGATTACTGAATTGGTTTTTATATATCTCACTGTATACAAAGTACTTGAAATGTAATATCCAAATTTTATATAGAGTGTCCCAACTATCTGCGGACAGAGGAAACTATTATTATTTGTAGAAATATCAAAACATGTTACTATAAGTAAAGCTGTACCTAAACGAATAGTTTCAGCGTTATGCAATTGTTTATTACAAAGTCTTTCCAAAATTCTCGAGTTGTGCTGCTACAGAGCAATAAAAAAGAACCGTATCGTGGTCGCCTTTGGAATGAAAAATGACCAATCTGTATTAACAAGAGAGGATTTTACATGTGAAACTTGTTTCATACTTTGACTGCAATAAGCTTTTGATTCTTTTTTTATTTCGTCAGTTACTTTTACTATTTACTATTTAAATATGCTCCTGATGTAGTACTAGAAAACTTAACACTAATATCTAACAAATGTCTGAAAGGAGGGGATATACCATCTGAATGGAAAGCTGCCCACATCAGCACGATATACAAGAAAGGAAATAAAAAGGATTGTAACAATGATCGTGGGTTTAGTGTTATAGCTTCAACCAGTACACTGCATGGCAGGGTTTTAAGAGAAAAAATAGAAAGCCAATTTGAGGAATGGGAGGAATAGAGAGGCTTTAGAACAGGAAGATCATGCGTCGATAAGTTGTTTTGTCTAAAACAACTGATGGAGAAATCAATAGCATATAATACTCCACTACATTTGGAATTCGTTAACCTAAGAAAGGCATATGATAGTGTTCCTGTAAACAAACTTTGGGATAACCTAAGAGGAAACTAAACCCATCCACAGTATATTAATGTAGTCAAAAACTTTTAGAAAGACAACATAAGCTGTGTTAAAACAAGACAAGGATGTACAGAGTTGTTCCAAGTAAACAAAGATCTGAGGCGAAGGTGCTGCTTATCTCCCACCCTTTTCAATGTTTATTTAAACTCAGCTCTGAAACATTGGTTCAAAAAATGTAATGTAAGGTGTTCAAATTGGGGAGGAATTTATTGCGACTTTATTATTTGCTGACGATCAGGTTGTTCTAGTTGAGGACATTGATGATGCAACGTATATGATTAAAAAATCAGTGGAGAAATTTAATAAGTGGGGTCTAGAAATAAACACATATGGCGATAGGAGATATAGGCCAAGACTTATACATAGATGGTGAGGTAATCAAACACACAAAAAATACAAATACCTTGGAGTCACATTAACAGGAGATGGAAACAACGAAAAAGATATACTACAGAAAATAGGTAGAGGACGAGCAATTACAAGTCAGTTAAACTCACTACTATGGAACAAATATATACAGAAAAAAACAAAAAACATCTATTTACAACATTAGTGGAGAGTACAATTACATATGGCTCCAAAGTTTGGACAATACAAGAAAACATGCGAAACCAAATAAACGCAGTAGAAAATAGTTTTTGGCTAAGATGCTGTAGATACACACTACAAGACCATATAAGAACGGAAAAGAGAACAGATGAACGTAGAAACAACACTAACTGACACAATAGAAAAAAACAGCTCTCCTGGTATGGACATATGAAAAGAATGACAGATGACAGACTTCAGTAAAAACATGGAGATGGATTCCTGAAATAAGAAGGAGAAAAGTAAGGCCAAAGAAATCATGGTATGATTGAATTAGTACTGCCATGAAGAGATGAGACATAGAAAAAAAATCATGGCAAGATGCTGTAATATAGCCGCTAATAAAAAAAAGAATTTTTACGGATACCAGACTTTACTTATCTTTTCGAGAACAGCACACAAAATCCAGTGGACGTTCATCGAACTTCCAAATTTTGACGATGGACGTCCAGTGAACATTCAGGTTTTGGCTAACATTTGGCGGACGCCCATTACTGGACGTAATTTGGATGTCTTTTGTACATGGTCTAGTGGATGTATAACTTACCCACAAAAATATTCAGACAAAATATGAATCAAAATAGGATGTCCAATGCACGTCCGCTAACGGTCGTCCAAAGACAGGCCCTCATTGGATGTTCACTTTACGTCAATGGACACCCGGACCAATTTTTGACAACAAATGGGCGTCCGGTGCTAAATGGGAAACGAATCTAAAGTCGCGGTTAGACATCTTTTAAAACCTAATCTTGAAAACAGATTGTGAATTCTTTTCTTACTTACATTTCATAGACACTTAAAGTGTAAGAAGTGGCAAAAATAATGTATGTTACGAAAGTTTTAAAAAAGATTTTAAAATAGTAATCGTATTAATACAAGTCCAAATATTACAGAACAATATTTAAAGACTTTATAAGGTCTGGTGTTTTCGATAGTACACAATTTCCTTAAAACCTGTCGCATGAAATCTTAGACTATCATAACAATTTTGTGGATCTTCTGGAATATTCTTCTTCAATTTGTTTCATTCTGAGCTTCTCACCCGTTATCGTAGATTTTCTTACTCAAATATCCCCATAAATCCTCAATCTGTTGCATTTGTGGTACATTTTGGAAATTGTCACGTTTTGGTACAAAGACTATGTTGTTAGCATCTAACCAGTTTCTAGTAATTCTCATTTAGTGGCAAGAATTCAAATCCGGCCAAAACATTGTTTGGTCAATATTTTGGGCATTTACGTGTTCTACGATATGTTACCCTGAATTTTATAATTTCTTTCTTCTGGATAACTTACGTAATGATGTGTCAAGGCGATTTGACTTTTTGACAGATCTAAATAAGGTATTCTTTGTTCGTATTTTGTTATTGCCAATAGATACTTGAAACGGATACTCCGATCACAAGAAATGTTCACAATTTTATGTTTTTGGCCAAAGAAGACAATCTGAAATTCTCTGCACTAATTTCAGAAACATCCTGTATGTTTAAATGTAGCTTTCACATTTACTTTCCATATTCTCAGCTGTCAATATTTTACCGAATAAGAAGTATTAATTAAAGGACGCCCTGTATAATATGGTTACAATATAATAATAAAATTAAAAAAGCTGCATTGCTAAGAAATTGTATATAAGAAATTCTGAGAGGGTTTAATTAAAAATGAAGCGTGGAGGAACCTTACAATTCTTATTTTATGTCCAACATGTGCAACTACAAACAAAGTAACAACTGGAATCTTCAAAAGCATTTCCATGCCCTATGCAAACAATAATAGAAAATATTTTAGATATATTTCCGTAAATAATCCCTTTTATTGTCCTTATTTGCAACAAACATGGTTTTAAAATATTCATGGAGAGTTATTGACTGACACACCTGCATTACACATTTCCAACTCTGAAAGAAGTGCAATAAAATTTTATTCTTTCACCATTTTTATTTATTGCACCTTAAAAGCCAGTCAGTTCATAAAGTTATTAAATGTGACATTTTAAACAACGTTTTAAGATCGAATTGCGGTATAAACAATAATTAGAATTTTAGAAGTTAAATTAATCATTCGATTTCTATATCAGAATTATAATAAATCAAAACTATTTATAAAGATGTCTCCCTTTAATGCGATTTAGTTAGACACAAAACAAAAGCATTAATAAAACTAAATAATAGCTTCGAAGGATAATACTAGCAGAGAAAGACCCTGGTATAATTAAACTTCGTCGTACACGAAATAGTTTTCCAAACATAAATCTATTTTTGACAGTTTTTGCTAACAAGGAAATTTTGAAATTCCATTTTTTATTCTTCAATGATGAAAAATTCATAACTTGACCGACTTAAATCATGCTGAACTGCATTCGCCGATTTGAGCCGTAAATGACTATAACGATGGTGATATAAAAGAAAATTCTTCTAAAGCTTTATAGCACCCCATAAAACGTAGATGGTTGAGGAGAATACCGGTTACTTGTTCAAAATAAAGCACAATAGATCTACCCTTAGTAGGAAAATACCTGTCCTTTTGTACATTAACCAAAAATACGTTATGTAAATCGATCTAGAAGTTGCATGACCCTAATTTTTCCACGACTTTATTCTAAGCATCTCTTTTCTACGCACATGAAACTAATACCACCACAGTATTGTAGCATCTGAATACTTTTATATGAGATGCACCCTTGGGTAAAACCTTCTTTAGAAGGATGATCCTTTTCAGATCCAAGATGAAAAGTATTAAGTTCGCTTAAGAACAGAGAAAGCGGGAGTTGAATTTTAATTATTACGCAAAACTGTAATCTTTTATTTTTGTTTGAATTCGTTTCACTTGGTGATATCACTTTGTAGTCAATCTAAACGACCCTAGGGCTAACATATAGCAGTTGTGGTCAACATAAATGTCGTCGTTAACCTCGCATCTGTCGTGAAATTAGGGAATCCTTTAGTTTTATCTTGTCAGAGATTTAAAATCTGACGCCGAGATACAAAATTACATTTTAAAGATTATGTCAAAAATGTCTTTAGACTTACATATAAGAATAAATTAAATTGAACTTTCTTGTAATTGATTTTTAAAAAGGAAGTAACCAATAATATGCTAGTTTGGTGCCATCTTAAAACATACCTAAATCACAAATAATAAATTTTTGAGCAAAAAGAGCAGACTAATAAATTTCAACGTCTCATAAAGTTTCGTGGAAATTTTAAACTCTAAATATTTTGTGTCTCTATTTGTATCATAAAAATTAGCTAACGTTACGAAAACACGATGTTTGACGTGAAAATCTGGAACAATAAATGAGTAGTAACAAGCAATGACAGGGTAAAATCATGACAGAGATACTATCAACAATTCAGATTTCAAATGCTTCATGTAATAAGTTTATTTCAATGTTTCAAAATCACGCTATGTTGTCTGGAAGTTCCGAAAGTTCCCATACATGCTATTAACAGTACATTAACAATATAAACATTTCTAATAAAATTAACATTCTTAAAATTATTTAACGATACATTTCAATTTTTCGTTTAGAGAATCTAAAATTTAATTAAAGTAGTTGAATGCCACAAAACAATAATTCACTTTTAGTTCTTACGTTTTCATTACAAAGAGATAAAAACATACAATGTTAACAACTGTTGTACCTCATTAACATAAAACAGCAACGTTGCCAAATTCAGAAAATAACCCAGACAACTGAATTTTTGTACATTGTTTCCGTTTCGAAGTCTTCGTTGAAAAAACATTTTGAGATGAGTAAATGTGATTCGCCTTAAGAGATCAGATAAGTCTGGTGAGGCCAAATTGAAAGATAAACAGAACGCGACTGTTCGAAGAGAAGATATATTTTTGAACATTCTCGGATTTTTCTTATTTCAAATAAACTTTCAAGATCCCAAAACAAAAAGCTGCTTGATAGTGATAGAAATTTAAGACTGTAATGATTGGCACTATTGACGAAGTAAACTCAGGGTGTGTTGTGAATGTAGGTACTACAAATAGGCACCAGGCATGAAAAAGGTGCTAATCAATTAAGTAACGTTCTGTTTCTTACTATTTTGTAAATCGTCTAGGATTGGTGCGTCAAATTTTTGCACACAGGTACCAAATCGAATCGGTCTTGGTAATTAGATTCCATTACTATAGAGTGTTGCTTTTAACCCAAATGGCTCGAATCTTAAGATCATTGAACATTGGAATTGAGGTTTTTATTGCAATTCTGACAAAACTTAACGATTGGATTTCAATTTTGAAAGGACTGCCTGCAGTGCCAAAATCGTGTTTCTTCTTTCTTCTTCTCCTCGAGGCAGATATACAAGAAAAAAGATCGTGTTTCGCTCTTCATCAAGCCATCGGAAACAGTACCTTAACGCTTACTCTTCAATTTCAAAACGACCATTTGTCTAACTCGGCGTTTCAACGGGTCACCGTCACAATTTCAATCTCAAAAAGACACCTGCCGTGTCATGATGGAACTGCGGCGATGCCTTAACGGTTAGGTTCCAAGTAAAAAATAACACCTGCTATGTCGATAGTTGGGTTTCGTTTTCTCTTATCTTTACTGAGCGGAATACGCACGAAGACAGTTTTGATTTGGAATTCCAACACGTGGGGTGTCGTGGATAGGCATCCTTCTTGAGGCAGATAAACAGTAAGAAAGAGATAGCACTTAGGATCTTTAACGCCGGATTCTAGTTTCAAAAAACTACCTGGAATAATGGGCTTTGTTTTTGAAGAAAATACGCATCGAGACACACACTTGCGGTGGTATCTTAACAGTTGGGAAAAATCAGCTGGGGTATCTTGGTTGAGCTTCGTCTACTACTTTCTTGATAGAGATACGTACGGAGACAATTCGAATTTGGGGTTCCAACAAGTCACCTGCGGTAGTACCCTTAACCCTTAACTTAAAGGTTACAGTTTCAAAGAAATCACTTGTAGTATCATGGTTGGGCTTCGTTTTCTTTTATCACTCTAGAGGAAGGAAGACAAGTTAAATTTGGGCTACCTGAGATGGATCCTAACGGTTGGGTTTCAATTAAAGAAATCTGAAGTGTTATGATTAGGCTTTGTTTTCTTACAGGTCGGATTTGGGGCGGTTTTCTGCGGTGGTGTCGTAACAGTTGAGTTTCAATTTCAAAAGACTGCTTGTTGCGTCATGATTGGGCTTTGTTTTCTTTTATCCTTTTCGAGGGAGATACCCACGAAGATAAGCCAAATCTGGGGCTCCAACAGGCTACCTGACATGATACCTTAACGTTTGAGTTTCAATTTTAAAAAGGATATTTGAGGTATTAAGGTCAGACTTTGTTTTCTCGTATCCTTTTTAAGAAAATACCTTAACATTGAAAAAAATAACATGCGGTGTTATGATAGAGCTTCGTTTTCTTTATTCTTCTTGAAAGCTCTCCAATGGGCCACCCTCGGTCGGTTCAGAGTCAAGCTATACCTTCTTCTAGCCTTTTCAAGGTGGCTACAAAAGATATCAAGTAGTGAATCTTCTAAGCAGCTGTCTTCTGGCTAGGAAACAAAATAAAAAGAACATATAAGTTGGATTTTGCAAAAAACTGCATAAACAATCTAGACCTATGAAGGTAAAAATCTGATAGGCACGATCATAGGTTTACATTACAACCATAGAAACATTCCAGAAGATTATGCAGTATCCCAATTTCCAAATATAGTTTTAAAATACGGCTGAAGGGTACAGCTAGAACTTTGTAAAGTAACGAGAATATATAAAAAGCAACGTAAAGAAAGTATCCTTAAGAGCCATTCCTGGAAAAAGTATTTTTGTAATTATCATTCTCTACTGAACTTTTTCTTTCTGTATGATTTCATTATCTTTTTGGGGATTTATATAGATCTTTGATATTTTATGCTGGTTCTGTACAGATTTGTTTCGCATTTTATCTATGGGTTCCCACTAGGGTTAGAGTTGTCGATCGATTAATAGATTATCAGATTAGTTCATAATCTCGATGAATAGATCAATCAATTATTCGATTGTTCAATTATTCGATTGTTCAATTATCAATTATTAGTTTAATCCATCAATCAAGTATTATTATTTGATAATTCGATCATTCCATTATTTGATTTTATTATTATATTGTTATTATTAATTAGACAGTACTAGCTTAGCAAAGATGAATGATACCTTGTATTATCTAGTTATCTGATTAATCATTTGTTTCCACAATAAAGTAATCAGTCTTGAACTTGGTCGATTGTGAAATTCAATTAATTGGCTAATCGATTGTCTAATTTAACGCTTAATCGATTATTTTGATTAATCGACTATCCGATTAAACGATTAGCTTGATTAATCCATTATCTGGTTAATCATATATTCGACTAGTCGATTATTTGATCAACCGATTATTTGATTAATCGATTAATCGATAGAATTAATCGTATAGTTCGTAATTCTTACAATTTGGGGCTGCTAAATGAAATGTTTCCTAAAAAACAAAAACGATTTTAACTTTTGTTTAAGTGTTTTAGGAAAAATCATTCATATTGATCTAATCAGCCACCATTTCAAATATCATTTTGATTCAGGACTTTACAATATAGTAAGATGTTCCTAAACTTCCGACCTTATGAAAATTTAGAGAAGAGTTAAATCGAGAGTCTAAAAAGTTCTGATAATCAGCCAATAAACGACTAATTGTAAGTTTCTGATCTAACAAAATCGTCGAAAATCTGAAATTAAGAAAATCCTGAATTTTTTGGCTGACATAAGATAAACCAGCTGGTCATTAAGATATCTGTATATAAACACGATAGAGATAACTGCTGCTGTTGATTATTACTAGATGATGGCTGAAGAGAATTACAAGAGGTGATGAATGCTGTGGTAACAAAAAATGAAAAGTACTGGAAGAAAACTTAAACAGTGGAAGACATCAAGTCACAAGGTTTGTGTTGCTGAATCTAGGGTCTTCCAGGAATTAACTACACCTTTAGAGCAAGTTGTTAATGGTAAATGGTATGGGTAAACTACGCATTAGTAAAATTGTGGTTGTCAAATAGCAGACCAAGAATATAGGACGAGGCACTATGTCCAATATGGATACAATTTCGGTCATGAGTATTTTTTGACCTTGGATGATAGAATAAGTGATTCTAAGGTAAGTTTCAACAGATTCAGATGTAAACAAGTTTAAATAATGCCTGTGGAGACGAAAAACTCGAAAAAACCGAAAAAACCTAATTTTAACACTTTTATTATCTAAGCATTTATCTCAATACCTGATGAGGTTAAATACCGATTTTCATTGAATTCCACCGGACAATTTTAGAAAAAATGCAATTTTTATTAATCAAGTTTGGACTAGCCCGGACACTTTGGACGCCACTTCTGTAACTGCTTCCATGGAGAGGGCAACGGCGAGGCCCTAGGCCGATAAAGACTCTATTTACTTTTAGATCATGGATGCCACGATAGTTCGTATCAACAGAGTTCACCCGGTTCTGTTGGGGGCAATCCACAAGTGCCCCGGCTGATGGAGGCTGTGCTAAGGGGGATAGTAGAAGGGAGCTCCCTATCTGGTTCAGACGAGGTCTCGTCACGTACATCAACCTCAGGTTTGGAGGATAGCGTCTTCACCACTGCATGTCACGCTCAGCGTACAGCGCACAAGAAAAGCTATGAGCATTCACCAAAAAAACCGTCAAAGGTACAAACGTAATTATCAGTATTAAGCATATGTTAAGCATTTAATATATCAGTAGTTCTCGGAAGGATCCTTTGAGGAGGGTTCTACGAGATGTTTTCAAGGTGAACGGACAAAAATAGAACAGTAGCATTTTAAGGGTCAGTTTTTGTTTTTAGTTTTCTGTTAGCATGTGTGACCATTCAGGTCAAGTCAACACTTCACAGCAGAAGTGCTTGTGAGACGCAGTATCAAGTCTTACAACAGTAAGAGATGTACAATAAAATCATTAAATAATCCAATACGATCTTTTATTTCACCACTAACGGCAAGTGCCCCAACAATCAGAGATGTGTAGACAGCGTTTGGATGCATCTCAGGGAATGTCTCGTTTTGTGCAAGAAGCTGAGTCAATAGTAACACGCCAGCAAAACTCAACATTTTCATCGTCACAAGCAGCAGCCCTGAGAAAAAGGTTAGAACATTTTTAGGGCCAAATAAAAAAGAACTGGAAGCAGTCAGGGCGTAGCAGACAGAAAGTTCTAACTTCCGTCGCGGTGACAATTTGAGCATATTTGATGTCGTATATCTCCTAGCCGACTTGTTGCAACGAGTCAATTGTAGCAGTGGAAGACACTACAAGGGAGAAGAATTGTTTTGGTTGAATAGTACTCTGCGCCAACCCGCGCCCAAAGTGTCCAGGCTAGTCCAAATCTGACTCTTCTGATTAATAAAAATATAATGAAAATCGGTATTTAACCTCATCAGGTATTGAGATAAATGCTTAGATAATAAAAATGTCGAATCACCAGAGAAAAACCGAAAACACAGAAATTCGATTTTTTCGGTTTTTTTCGGTATTATTTAAACTTGTTTACATCTGAATCTGTTGAAACTTACCTTAGAATCACTCATTCTATCATCCAAGATCAAAAAATACTCATGACCGAAACTGTACCCATATTGGGCATAGAGCGAGGTTTAGGCCAAAATGAATAGTCGTTGCCCGGGTTATTATTAGAAAACGTTTAGTTAGAAATTCCAGATCTCAATACAAGACAATAAAACATCTTTGATGTTAATTTACTTACACCTCAACAACTCAATGGTGCTTTTAAGCTCAGCCATCGTTCTAACAGAATTTTGGAGGAATACCTAAAAAAAAATAAAATTTTGCATGTAATGTAATGCAAACCATGTTGACTGAAATTTTATTCTGGTATTGCTATATTATATATATTAATCACTAGAATGCAATTACGACGTGATTCAGAATTTGATGACGGAAAATACTTCATTATCTTTCATCTAATTCTGTATTTATTTTTACCATATCATTATCCTATGAATTAAAACAGTTATACGTACTATTTTAAATGTATAATGAATTAGATGGAATGCAAGTTAAATTTAACACTTAAGAACAATAGCATGTAAGTAAAGTTAATAAGAAAAAATAGAATGCTTTATGTTTGCAGAATTACGTAAGTAATGTTTATTTTTGTATTTGATGAAGCGGACTGGTACGATCGAATTATAAATTCGTGTTTACCAGGTAGTATATAACAAGAGAAGTTATGGTTGGCCAAGCACATGCATCCGTTTAACGTAAGTTCTCCAAATTATCTTGATTTTTCTGTAGTTTTAAAACATTAAAATTCTCATCTAACCTTGCTCATCTTCGAATGAGGCCGGGAATGTAATTTAATTAGAAAGGTTGATAGAATAGGAATTCATCTTCCTTTCCTTTCGTTGTATTTTATGTCGGCGGAATTACAGTAAATTTGAAAATTAATATGTGGTATTAAAATAGAAGCGTTAAACTTTTAACTTTTTTATTACCTTAGGTACAACAATCAAATGCAAATAACTATTGCAACATTTCTTTTGCAATTTAAATTAAAATTATAGCAGTGGAACATAAATTAATTCAAAAACCACTTACGAAGGAAGTACAGTGTACATACAATCTTGCACTTAGTGGTACGTAATGTCAGATACAGAAGTGCGATAAATAAGAACGACCAACGTTCCTAGTTTTACGCTAATTTAATTAATCTACAAAAGCTCTAATTAAATTTCTTTATCATAAATTTTAAATTTGAACCCGAGATGGCTTTGCTGACAAAAAGGGAAACAGCACCTGCCGCTGCTATTATAAAACAGCATGAACAGGATGCACCACCACCGATCAAAATCAAAATTTAATCTTAAAAAATTAAAACTATATCATAGTTTTTGTTTTTATTCGTGTGCAGTACAAATTCTGAGGTTATGACATTTAAAGGATTATAAGGTGGGTCGTAGGTTTATACAATTTACAAACAAAAAGATAACAATCACTTTGTAATTTAAGAATCTTTTTTAATTCTGCGTTCAGATATTTCGTGTCTTGCTCAAAAATAATTTTTCCATTGCAATTAGATTAACATCATGATATTCAGCTCTTCAAAAGTCTCAATTTCGGAATAGATAAAGTCAAGACAACAGAAATGACGTTTCAATAATTCATATCCAAAAGCATCCAACCTCTTGTAACCTAGAGGACTGTGTTTATTTTTTTTTTCACTTACCTTCTCGATACAATCAAATAAGGCCCCGTATCCTTTACAGTAGATCTTACCATATCCCAGTTTGTTGATATTTCAAGAACTAGTTATGGTGGAAAGGTCCTTGAATATTACACGAAAACAGCAAGGGAACAAGGTAAATCTGCTCCCTATTTCATAGAATCACAAACGAGGTAGGAAGGTCAAGTTCCCTGTTGCCCTTTTCATTTTGACGCCACTAGCGAAAAAAAATTAAATTTGCAAGGAACTCGAGTACACTTTTAATTTCTTCTACGCTATTGACAAGAAAAAGTCTTTTATGATAGACCAGGTGAGTATGTTGGTCTGTTTCTGTTTTTGCGAATGAATTGACCTGTCACCCTGACCAAATACTTCGATCCGCAGACCCGCTACACTATTGGTCTAGTTGCTATCCAACCTGAATTAGGACCAGCTGGATTATTATCACTAATACAGAGAATTTTGAAGGCTGGGTCAACAGGGTTGAAGAGGAAGGAGCAGCAGTTCCCTTCAGGAGCGTTAGAGAAACTGAGTCAATTATTCTGCTCTTTCAATCGCCCTATACAAAAGTTAATTATTATTACGACCTCAATCACCACAGATGCTTACGCGGGTCGGGTTTTTTAGTCGGACCTTTACGTGGCACGGACCGAAGCTCAGGTTCGGGTTGGACAGGACCTCAATCTAAAAATGTATCAAACTTCTCGGATCTACTTCCGGTCAATCGAGGCACTTGGGGCTGTTGGGCTTTTCGGCCAGCTTGGGTAATTCAGGCATCTCAAGCCTTTCCGGCCTGTCGAGTTTATTGGGTCGGTCAGGCTGTTCAGGCCTTTATTTTTGTACTGATCCGAAACGGACAATTTTCGTACTACACCGAACCGTGATCCTTTTCGTACTAAACAGCCCCGGAGGATTGTCGTACCGACTCGGACGTGCGGATAAATATTATTTTTATACGGATCCGAAGTGGAAGATTCTCGTACTGCACCGGACTGAGATTCTTTTTGTACTGACTCAGTCAGATGTGATTTTCGTACTGGCGCAGACAAACTTTATTTTCATACTGTACCGAAGAGCAGGAATTTCGTACTGCATCGTAGACGGGACAGGTTTCATGATCGGGTCTATGCGCGGCCAGTCCTAAAGCTCGGGTTTAAGTCAGGTCGGGCCTCAATTTAAAAATCTATTTGATTTTCGGGCCTACGTCGAATCGATCGTGTCTTTCGAGCGTGTCAAGCCTGTCGAGCCGTTGGAGCCTATCCGGCCGTTCGGATATATCAGTACTGTCCGGTCATTCGTGTCGTTTGGGGTGGTCAGGCCATTTGGTCCAGTGGGGCTTTTTGGGCTGTTCGGGTCGGTCGAGATTTTTGGGCCGATCAAGAAGTTATCGGTTTTTTCCGGTTGCGTCAAACCGGGCATGGAGATTTGTTTTTATCTTTTGTTAATTATACCAAAGTATTTGATTTGATAACGTTTTTCTTGTGTTGTTAATTCCAAGAATCGCTACCAATCACATCCGTTATCACATTTGCATCAGATAGATCTATTTTCGCGCAACCATTGCACAATAGTTTTATAAAAAGATCTTCCGATGCAGTAACAAAAACATGTCTGATCGTCATCTCCATCATCATCTTCACTAGAGCAGGTCCAAGGCACGAGTGATTGGTATTAAATGAAAACAGATTCAATGCTCGCTCTCAAACTACGATAACACATATAAGATGTTGTGGTACAAAGAAAATACGGTTTGCATTTCTTGACCATTCTAACTAAAAAGTTACAAGTTCGGCGCCTTTTGGCAAGTGAATGACTTCAAAATGTTGGATGTGACAGTAATAATCTATAGATATGGTACACCCAAAGATCGAAAACGCTGAGTGAGTGAGAAAAATAGTCACTAAGCGTTGTGGACGGTGTTGAACACCAAAACCAAATAGTGTTTTGCTTTGTGATTGTTATCATTGATCATGACGAGTTCTGCACGATTTAAAATGCTGCCAAATCAATCTTTTGACGTCTGTTGTATTTAATTTTATCGTAATCGTGAGACATATTAGTAGTATGAATAACAATGCGAAACAACGGTCAGAAGGTTAATTTATTCAAATCAAAGATAATTCCTTACTATATGAAGGCATAAAAATAGTCCTTACGAAGCTATGTTTGATTCAAGCAAAGAATCGGCTTGGTAGATTCTTCATTGGAAAATGAAATTATAAAAATTTTGGGAAACGGAAGATTCGGAAAAGATGGATGAGATGAAACTGAGACCGGACCATGAAGCAGAAGAAAATCTAACCAGAATAGTTCCAAGTGTCACACGTAAGATTATACGTTTTAAGGTACACGCGAAGCGTGGTATTGAATCTGAAGATCAAGTCGTGTAACAGAGCAGACGCAATCTCCTGCTGCGATGAGTGAAATAGTAAGAACGACCACAAAGCGAAAGAAATCTGAAATTCTGGTAAACACGTAAACACATACTGAGCGTTTTCGGTTTTTGGGCGGACTATTGACTTGGTAATTATTTAAAACTTTAGTTTATTTGAAATTGTAACCTTTAAATAAGATAATAAGAATAATAAATCACAATACGGAACACAGATCGAATAAATGTTACAATCGTGTTTTGGATTGCAGAAAAGTACTCTTAGTTATAGCTCATGATTGATCATCTTTCTGCATAAAAGGAAACAAATATATTTCGAATGTAGTGTTGTATTATAATTGTTACGTTAAGTTTTCATCATTGTACTGCTATTACGTATGTTGCCTCCTTGGAATAAAAACCTACTAGCCGTTACTGGCTAAGAAACTGATTCTAATGTCAAAGATTGTTTCTGAAGGACTCAATTACTCAATATATGTACTGATACGTAACACATCTATGGATCATTTGATACTGTCATTCGTCATAATTTTGCTAATCATGTTGGAATATTGTTATTACGCGAGCTTCAATATAAACTGTGACATTTTCATTTATCAACGCTTTCAATTTTGTTTTTTAATTATTTCAAGGTAAATTCTAATTTGTTCTTTTTACTATTTCAGTTGTGTGGTTCACATACCAGCTGTGACATACCTACTATAATTTAAATGCAAATCACAGTAGTCTTTTAAATAATTGAAATAGGAATAAAATTACCTAAATATTACCATTAAATAAAAAGAATTAACGGTTATCAATAAATCTTACAATAGCGACTACTAAATTGTTATTATTGCGAATTATGGTAAACATTGTTTGTCTTCCTCCTGTTTATAATAAATTATACGTACTTTGGAAGAACTTTCTGTAGGATAATTGAAGATAACCTGTTTACATCGTTTTTTCAAACTTCAGTATTGTAATAATTGTAATAACCTACTTTGTAATTTATAACTTACAAAATGTAGTACGTCTGAAAGTATCTCGCATAATTCCAATAAATAAATAATCAACATCTCTGGGACTCTGGACCCAAATTCAGTTTCATATATGTGTGAATTCCCTATATTAAATTGCAAAATTCAATCGTGCAAAAAATTTCGGCACACAGCATGTGTGTAGTATTTAATTACAGAGGTTATTAAATAAGACAATCCGCGTCAGTTGATCTCCAATGCTGAGAGACAGGAATTTTTCTCTTTGTCAGCCAAAATTTCACATATGTCGTCTAATTTGGAGCAGTAACCACCTGGCACACGCCGAACACGTGGTTACCGGAACCAGAAACGAAATGCGGGGGGGGGGGTCAAATGGGGGTAGCGCGGGAACCGATGCCGATCCGATTGACAAGCAGCGCGTGCCACGAACTTCTTGCTTCTAGTCCCGTCCGCCCTTCTACTCCTTCAGAGGCACGTGCCGTTATCCAATTCTAGTTAATCTCACAATTTACGGAAAACTCGTAGCCATGATGAACGATTTAAAGTCATATACACCGAAAAGAAGCTTAATGTTCATCATAAATTATATTTTATTATATCCAGAACCAATGCACTGTAACGCTATTTAAGTGTGGGTGCGTGATTGTTATCTTTGATATCTTCACTGTTATCATCCCGGTTCTTGGCAGTTATTATGTTTAATATTTGTTTGACAATACAAATAAATTATAACTTATAAAAGGAACCACTCATATTTTCATTTTTAGTTAGTATTTTAAAAATAAGGTCGCATAACTTTAAATACAAAAATAAACAAATGGTATTTATTAATTTTGACAATGACAGTCTTGTTTTATAAAATTCTAAGCACGACTGTTATGATTGTGAAATTACTGCAAGACAAGCTCTAAACAAATATAAATGAAATTGTTATTGATCTCTATTATTTTAAGGTGTACACTAACCTCTAAATTAATCTGGAAATTAATTTTCTCTTTCTTGCTTTATTTTGCTATTACCACAAATAACCATAATTTCCTAAAAGAATAAAATTCATAACAGTAAACTAATTGGAAGATAATTAATTCTTCTCAATCTCCCAGTATAAGAATTTTATAGTTTAACACACAGTTATTCATACCTTATTACAGTTTGAAACCTAACACATTTCTGTCTTTCATTAGATGAGACAGAAAAGTGATGTTAAAATGATAAAAAAAAAATTATTAAGTTAATACCCCTACTTAACAGAAATATATCTCGATATACTGTTAATGAGCTGAAGGAAACAACAGAAAACCAGAAGATAACACGCAAGACATACCAATATCTAAATGGTTTCGATCTGAAATAAGACAGTACAGATATAAAGTTTCCAAAAAGCGTCTGCCAAAATATTTTTACATCAGCGTTTTTCAACTTTTTCTAATGGCGACGCACTTAACCTATTTGGTTTCTTCTATAACCCTAAGAGACATAAAAAAATAACATTTGATTATGATTTTTAGTATCTATAATTGTATATATGAAGTTGAAATCAGAATTTGAGTAAGACCAATTCAATTAATTATAAAAAAAGTAGTCCAAATAATGAAAATTCTTCTTTGCAAAAGTTGTACAAACAGTTATCAGGTTGCCGAAGATGTTTTGCCACTCCTGGTCTTGGCACTGATACCCTACATGCTTTCTGAGTTCTAGCTTAGTGACCAACTTCTGAGTCGTTTGTCTTGTCTACCATTTTACTTAATACTACCCATTGTAAGTATAGTCTGAGCATCAGAATTTTACTGAAATATGAACTAATTGAATATTTGCCTAAATCCCAAGATCGAAAACAAGCTATGACTCAACCAGTTCTGAGAATTTTCCTGCTTTCAAACCTGAATCAGTTTCAAGCCATGCACTTTTTAAGTTCAAACATTTGCTAAAGACTGATCACTTCAATTTAGTGAAATTAGCACAATGAAAATTGAAGAAAGTCGTAAAATTATTGTCATATTATAGTTTCCCATTTGCACAATATTTGAGTTTCAAAACAGCTCAAATTGAAGGAAAGTTAAATTTGTGTTTAAGTATCCATTCATCTTGGGCACTAAAACAAGAATGGTGCTATTCGCAAAAGTTGCAAGCTCTTGATCAAATTGCGTCTGAGAGAAAAAAAAACAGAAGAAGAACCCAAAGTTCTGAATTTGCAACCTCTCAAGTGAGTTCAAATAGTCCTAACTACACTAAGAGCTTAAAGTATGATCTCTACAAAAAAACATAGTTGTAATTCTCCAACCAAACCTAGCAATACAGCTTCAAACCTGAAAGGCCACTGCAAGAATCGAAAACAAAGTTACAAGTTTGGTCCTAATATTTTCTTCAAAGAATAAAAATATTGACATTGATATTCAAAAGCAGTTTCTTATGTTACAGGTCTCCTCTCCTTTGAAGAACATATGTGTTACACTCAAATATCCAAAACGCCCAGTGTCCGAAAAAAACACCAGAATCGGATATTTTTTTGCTTTGTGGTAGTTGTTATTGACAATGACACGTAGTGTGCTAATAAGAAACTACCACGACTTATTCTGGACGATTTATGTAATTAGCAGGGTATGTAGGATAGGAGTAACTTGAAATAATGAAGCCTTACAGAAAATTTATATCTGATAAGAGAAACGAGAGCAGTTTCAATGCAACGTTTTGCAGTAATATCGAGAAGTGTAGACAAACCATCACCTGTATTGTCAGAAATATCAATGACTATGGGCAGACCACCATAGAAAGGAGTAACATTAAGCGTGCAATCAATGAGAAGTATACAGTGTCTCGCAGCGTAACAGCTAACAGTCAAGATGTTTTTGACAGCAACAATACCCATTTGTGCAGGGGCAGACTAACTGTAAGCATAAAGTTAAAGTATTGCTACTTTTCTGTAGTTAACCACACAAGAAATTTGATGTGCAATATACAGGGCCTAAAAAGCAAAAATCTGTTGAGCTTGTCTTCTAGATCTAGAATATAGAGAGATTGGTGAATTCCGCAAGATCGCATCAATTGGTGTTTGATACGGAAACTACAGCTTGCTGTGTAGAAAAATAGGCAGATGTTCTATAATAAAAAATGGTTTTGAAAAGACTAATCTAGATGTTTACGTGAATGCCAGTTAAGCGGGTGCAGTTCCAGTTCTAATGACCTCGCCATTTTAGAGAACTTTATAGTAACATTTAAAACTGCTAGTTTTAATGCCAGACTCTCCTTCCTTTAATTAAAATGATCTCTTGGTCGCAACAATGCAATGAAGAAACCGTGTAGAAGTATCAATGATGGAATAACGAGAATCTGTGAAAAATGATTTATTGGTAGGTTTGATGTATTTTTGCACTTCTGTTTTTAATCATAGTATTTGAATAAAATAAAAAATTTAGTGTGAAGGAATGCTTAAAAAGTTGTCGAAATTCTTTATATTTGCTAAAAGGAAATATTTAATGACAGTGACACCATTTTTAAATTTCACCTAATCCTGTATATTTATCAACCGTAAATGTTTTTGTTTACATATCGTTGATATATCACAATGACATTTTTAGCATAAATAGAACATCATAAACTATTGTTAATAATTTCTATGTTCGTTGCCTCATATACATTGGTAAGGTTTCAAGGATTTTCCTTATTTGTATTTGACAGACCTGTTAAATACAATATTTAATCCCACAATTGTTGAGTCTTAATGGAATCTATTAACTAAGTTCAAAATTTAGTCATATTTAAAGTCAATTCAAGGTTAGATTTCAACACTGCTTCTAAAATTGCATTTTAATGCACTGAAAAGAATTGCAAGAAAATAGGGTAAGAATGAAGTTCTTTGAGTGGCACGTGCCTCACACGTGTAAATGGACCAAAACCGGGTGAGAGGGTGGACATCTTGCACAGGTTCCAGCAGCTGCGATCCGGACCAATGTAGGTAACATGTTAAATATAGCATTTCCTCTAGAGGAAATCTACTTCCGGTAGAATCTTATCCCTCAAGTGGTGTTGAATCAACAGGCTGGCCGGAAGCTCTGAATTCTATACTTCTTTTACAGTGGTTTATTTGTTTCTCCACCGGTTGAGAGAGCTCCATTACATCGTGTACCATATTTTATTAAAGATTTGATCCACACATTAAATTTTATTGACGACATAAACAGCACATAAGAATGGTTAAAGCTTAACAAATGCCTTCTAGATTTGATATAATAAAAACAAGAGCATGCAGTTTTAAAAGTTTCGTTAGATTTTGTAACAAGATCGTTAGAATCTTAGTAGTGTCTTGGGCCCCATCCAAGGGCAGCTGCTGGCGCGCGCTTCCACACTTCAGTAAGACGGAACAATGGCTGTCTCCATGCTCTGTGCCCGTCTCGCCTCGTAGTTACATTTTTTTTTGTAAGAATATCATTCAACAATACTTGATCTTATTTTTACCACGGGCCAACTACCAAGCATTCATATTCTTGTCGTGTGCCCGCGATCTCTATATTCATTTCCTGCTGCTCTAAATGCCCACATATTCTGTTTTTGTTTGTTTATTTGTAATAGTGCGTTACAAAAAATTTTGTTTCTCCGAAATAGATATCAGATCATGAATCAATAGAAACAAACAAATTTCAGACAAAGCAAAATTTACAATTCATATTCTGTGTGATATAATGTTCAACACTAATTACATCACAGTTAAAACTACTTTATGAAGTTTATTTTAATTCCTAAAACTGATTATTTTAGATAATGGTCAAGAGCAACATTGAAAAGCATTTGAGAACGAACTGAATTAGTTCGGAAGTCAATTTTTTCAGCTTCATTAAGAACAATACGAAAACTTCATGTTAATTCGACTAACAATGAATGAACGAACATATAATTCCTTTTCGTAGAACTATCATTGAGAAGTTAACACAAACGATTTCGTAGAATCATGATAACTTTTGGAGAAAACCGAGCGTTTATTATAAAGTTAATTATAGTAAATCATACCGGCCATTTTATTTTGATGCAAAAAGTTTTACTATTTTGTATTACATTTTTAGATTTTTCTTACAACACTTCAGTAACGTATGTATGTATTGTTTAATTGTTTTTCCATTGTACCAAGTAAAATTAATTCTTTTGGTTATAATTTACGAGATATCGGAAAACTAAAACCACTTTTCCATTGCCACTTTTTGTTCTCTATTAAAATACGCTAACAAAATTCCTGTACAACGTTTTGGTTTCAAGTAACTATCATCAACCTCATTTTTTTTTAAATAGGCGGAAAAACAATTGAAAATTGTTTTGAATAGCTCTTGTTGTTACAATTCTAATGACATGACAGGGATATTTTGGTTTTGATTTTTTGTGTTGAACCCTGCTGTGGCCAACTGTAATAATTGCTGTTCATCTTCAAAATTTTGGTTGAGCACATGATTCTTGACATAACCCCAGAGGAAAGAAATCTAACGGTGTTAGATCAGGTGATCGTGCAGGCCAGGGTACTGCAGAATGCATCAATTTATAGCATAAGGAATCAAAATAACCCTATCATGTTTACATCATTAGAATCGTGACAACAAGAGCTAGGGGCCAGGGCCGATTCTGCCCAAAAAGTAAAGTTCTTTGCTACGACCAAAACACCAAATTTTGGAAACACTTAATGACAATATTTTTAAACTTTCTTCTAATTTAATGGACACAAAATGAAGATTTTCTAAAGTTTTGGTTTTTGGTTCAAGCAGTTTCGTTTTGATCATTAACGGACGATTTTCAAGATTTCTTTAAATCTTTCGTAATATATAGTTTTTCCCCAAAATTTGATCAAAGATGCAGCAGTTTAAAACTATGGGTGTTTTAAATTCTAAATCATGTCCAAAAATCTTCTGGAGATATTTACAGCGAGGTTATCATCAATTCGTACGTTCACTAGAGTTTATTATTGTGCTGTTATTACTCTACATCGTGGTAACCAAGCTTGTTTCCACGTTGACCAGGCCCAGTCCAAGACGTATGTATACTGTGGGTGCATTGTACACAAGACTTAAAGCATAAAAGAGGAGACGATTGATCTAAAAGTCTGTGGCAGATGCCAACTTTAGTGTTCTAAATTTCTATAAATTATTAATGTTGATGTTCTCCAATCTTTTCTGATAGTGGCACACTTAATACCACTTCAAGATATCAGTATTCTGCCACTATGAGGACTCTTGCCGAGGTTGCCTCCTCCTTCAACCAGAATAAATAGATAACAATTCTTTTGAAACACCTCCAAATGCAATAAGGTTATCTCCATTGCATTGATGATAAAAATGCAAATTCTCATATACTCCTATTTAGGAATTACAGAGAACCTTGAGACACATTCAAAGAGAGAAAAGAGAGAAGAGCTAGAGGAAGCTGTATCAATTTCAAATTCTTCTCTTTCTAGAAAAATGTAGATGCAATTAAGGTTTAGGTGTGAAATCGATTAGGCGTTTCCAAAAGAAGGTTTCTCGGAAAGGTATTACTATCAATATTGGTTTTCCATGACTTTCTCTTGCTTTCTGTCTCAGTAATAATTTTGAAGATACGTTCTAGATGAAAACAGCAACGCTAGATTTTGATTTGCTGTTTAATATCGAAATTTCGGTTTAGTGAAGTTAGAGCAGTACCATCATGAATATATGTCATCCATTCCAAAAACAAAATTGTAGATTTGACAAAAAGCTTTGTGCTTTAAAAGGCAAATTTTAAATAACTATTAATTCGGCCATGTCTCAGAATGGTACTGCACTATAGACACTTAGTCTTCTTCCTGTAACTTTAGATTTACTGCTTGATATTTAACCAAACGAAGTAAATCAACTGGAGCATATACTTAGTGACTGATGGAATCTGCTGACCCAGAATTGTCACCATGGTAGCTTGTAATCCTTGGAATTGAAACGATGTTGAATTTAAGGTTACAAGAACTTAAGTTGCCTTAATGAATATGAAGTTATTGTCTCCATTAACAAAAAAAGTCAGTTACTAAAATGATTCCTGAAAGGATATATCTGGCAAAATAAAAGTTGATTGAACAAGCCAAAAATTGTCTGAATTTTGTACAGACATTCTTATTAGGAAAATGCCTTCTTTGGAATGTTGATTATGTTTTTGTAAAAAAACAAATTTTTCTTAGATGCTTCAAAAAAGCGTAACTAGAGATGTTTGGATATTTGAGAATTAAAGCAACACTTGTGTAGAGATGCTACTCTGCATATGCAAATATTTATTAATTTTGTTATGTTTATATGAAGCCCACGAACGAAGAACTGTGGGTACCTTAGTACGTCTACTTTAGAATTCGCCTTATTATTCAGTATGTTTTATCAGTGGGCACGATTGTCGATGAACCACAGGCTTGTACCATAAGAACAAGCCTTGCGTCACGTGTACTACATAAATGAGTTGTAAAATTCAAAAAGAAAGGTTAGCGTTAATTATGTACGTGATTAATTAACACGATTTAATTACGATCAGAATCTTATTTCTGTTGTTTTAACAAAAATCTCTAAATTCACGAATTTTAAATCTTTTCAGCAGTTCGGATTAAATAACAATCACTTTTTATTAATAACCATATCATGCTGCTCGGATATTAAGAAAAATCAAATTTTTAAACACCTGTACCGCTAATGAATATAAAATAATCGACCACAATTAGTAATGGTGGGTGGTTAAAGTGCATATTATAATGCATTTTTCGACGCCGTTAATAAAGAAGGAGGGTAACACGAACACGGGCTTGTTTGTAAAATTTCTTACTGCAGCCGGCAGCAGGTATAACAGCATATGTTTCTTACGATTTTCCAATAGGAGTAAAATGAAGAAAACTGTTTACATCTTTTGGGATATAGTCAAAACGGACGGCAGATGTTAAGACTGGATTCGCTGCATTCGAGCTTTCATAATACTCGTATAAACGCTCTTATTATACGTACCTTTATTTTTTTGTAACTGAAGTGTATTTGTCCTTCAGTTTACTGCATTCTACCACCCGCATTGTCATTATTCCTACATGAGCCTTGAATATCTGCACGTTAAACAAAGTCTGTAACGATAATCACGCAACAAGCAGATGAGGATTTCTTCTAAAAAAAAGGTGGTTTTTAAGAAAGGGCCATTAAACATGTGTTTTACTTTCACGTTAGATAAAACAGTAATCGTGAAACTTTCTTTTAGGGTGAATTTTAAATTCTATTTTTACATAACCGCATGTACGGTTGGTTTTAGTTTAATAACGTGAAATTGTGGTAGAAAACATCTCGTTGTTGTTAATTCACGAACTCTTTAAGAAAATAACAACAATGTAGCGTCCATCCCATTTCAGTTTCTTTTAATATTTTACACCTACTTTACTTTCTAACGCTACTTTTTGTTAAAGTACGGCTGTGGGAAGGTGATCTCGGGATACAATTTCATAATTGCAACGAAAACAACACCACAAGTTGGCAAAATCATTTGTCATCCCACTATCTCTTTCGAAACGAACTCTTAAAAAGTTGTACATTACTCATTATGCGATTGTTGGTTCGTTCTTGAGCTTGGTACTTAAATATGGGGACAGGTGCTGGAATCGCGTCTACACCTGTCACTTCTTCGGCCGATGGCGCACACCGTGCGATCGTCAATTCTTCGCTACACTAAAATATAACTCGATTTTTGGCAGGTCGCTTAGGCAATTCGTATATTAATTAAGTTCCCTATGCAACTAGAACATCGTCTCCATTAAATACAGCTATGTCGAAATGAACACCGGTCTTCATACCGCTAATCTGCTTCTTAGACTTTCGAGTATTTTGCTGAATTCAAAACTGACGTACGTATAATTAATTTTATATGCTTTCAAACGGGCATCAAAATGCGGAATAGCACCTGTTCGATTTTTGTTTGTTATTTAAAATGGTCGAGTTATTAAATGCAATAATGATGCAAGCACTAATTCGAAACATTAAAATTCAATTTAGTTTCTGGAACTCCCTTTCTGTGTTAGGATTTTCATGTTTTTTGCACTTTGGAGAATTATATTAAAAATTTTAATTAAATAATTTAAAATGTTTTGTAGATCTAGAAATTCTTAAAATTGACCCAGTGAAGAATTTTATCAAGGAAATGGAATTTCAGTTCTTAAAACTTTAAGTTAGAAAAATAAGAGTAAATCATTAAAATTCTATTGTAACAAAACATATTGCAATTATCTAGATATGAATCTCCACATTTTATTTAGGAAATTCTCAAGTTTGTGATGCCAAGTATTCTTCTTAATTAAATTTCGTGGTTGTATCAAAACAGTAAGACGTTTGTTTCAATGTTACATATCACAGTGCCAATTCATGTCCTCTAATAACATGAGCAGGTGGAAATAAATGCTACGCAGCTTGCAGCTTCTCTTTTAGATTCTTTCAAGCCACTTGCTACATCTTTACAAATGATATTAATTTGTAAACTCCGGTTACAGAAATCTGTGCTCCTTTTGTAAAATAGCAATTCTAAAGGCTGTTTAAAATTCAACCTTCAGAAAGTATAACAGGACCGGATTTACTAATAAGTTAAACAATTTATAGCTTGAGGCCTCATTTTGCCTTAAACAATGCTATTTACCTAACAATATAAAATAACCACTTGATGGAAAATAAAAATTTGGAATTACCTTGGTTAAATAGAATAATTTCCAAATCAAAGTTTAATGACTTACATTTCTGAATTTTATGACAAACTTACTAAAATCGAAATATGCACCGTAGGTATCATAAAGCTTAGATGAGAATTTCGGGCAAGTTTAAAATTAATTTTCTAACCTTAGTTACTAAACTAGAAAACGTTTTTGGTCGCATCCAACTTTAGATAATTCTCCATCTTCTGCTTAGAATGACCAGACTAGGTCTTCCGTTTTGACAGAACGTTGCTTAGGCCGTCCATCCAATTCTTTTTGAACTCAATGCCGTACTACTAAAGTTATGTCAGCAGCATTAGACGCTATCGGGACCATCCAAGCTTCACAAGCTTTGTAGTACTAAATCAGCCATACACCTCCAAGTCTTTCTAGTCATTGAAATTTCAATTCAATAAGTATAGAGTAGCATACCTTAGATACTTGATACCTTGCTGACTTAAACAGCAAACGGTTACTCAGAAGTGGTAGATAGTTCTCTATTATTTGCATAGAGTGAAAAATGATTAGTCCAGATTTTCCTGAACTGAGAATTGCTTAGATTATGATTTAATAATTCATCTTATTCTTTTCAAACTCGATTTCTTACTAAGGTTTGCTAACAGTCAGGGCCGGCTGGAAGTTTTGCGATGCCCAGGGCAACAAAATTAGAAATTTCATTTGTTCTGAACATATCGATACAAAGAATGAATTATTTTTTTCTCAAGGCGCAAGGCCCCATCAAGTGCGGGGTCCTGGGCAGTTGCCCCGCAAAGCCGACCCTGTTAACAGTGTTAATCACCATCAAAGTCTCACAATTTGAACAAACGACCTTGTGGTAGTAAATGAATTCTAAGCCTTTCAAGTCATTTAAGTGTCGATTTAAAAAGTACAGAGTAGCATATTCAAAACCTTGCGGACTTACCAATTTTGTTAGATCTCTGTTGCTTACTCAGATTATGTCAATAGTAGTGGTAGGCATCAAAACCATTCAAGTTTCACAGTTTGGAACGGTTTTGTAATATTGGAAAAGTTATGAACTTCCGAATTTTTTAAACCATTTGAATCTCTACTCGATGCTGAAGACCTTGCTGAGTGGCCAAGATGGCCAATCTAAACTTTTGTATTTAGAGTTTCAACCAGATTTAACTTTTCTAGTTGTCTTATATATAGACAGCAACTTCATGTCAATCAACAATTTTGGCCGTTACGTTCTCAAATAGAACTGTGACAAAAGCCCATTCAAGAAAGAATGTTATTGAATTGGTTAAATACAGAATGAAAACTAGAAATTCTCCAATTTTGACAATTTGATTGTTTTAGGACTTCATGCAACACCTTAGTTTTTGCAGTGTTGGATTGTATTGGTTAGTTTCTGAGGTAGACTAAACTTGTTTGCCAGCAAGCCTACAAGAGTTTTGTAATGTAAAGATTTTTCTGGTTTTTGGTTTTCTAATTGTGGTGAAAAATAAAATCTCCCAGTCGTGGTGTGCAAATTCCATTAACAAGTTCCAAAACGGAAACTGCTAGTTCTACTTACTAGGATAGCGGACAGCTTCTTGGATAATTTTGTTTGTAAACAGAAATTATTGCATTTGGAAAATAAAGGATCTCAATGTCAAAATTGTAAAATCCAGAAAATACTTGTTTTTGATGACGTACCGTAATAATTTTCTAAGAAATAGAAAAGTGTTTCCCAAAGCCTTTGCTCGTAGAAAAAGTAACAATTATTAGAGTTCCGGACTAAAATTTCTAAGCTTGGCTAGATCTAGTCCAAGTGGGATAAGCTCAATGTGATTCAAAAAAAATCCGATAACATTTTTAATTAGTCTAAAAAGTCCAATTGATCCAAAAAGTCTGAACGACCCAAAAGGCTTCATAGACCCGACCCGAATCCGAGGTTCGACTTGAGCCGCACAGAGAACCGACCACAAGGTTTTAACTGTATATCTCATTTCTGACATGGTTCAGTTAAGCTTGTAGATTCACATTTGAAATCTGTACACACACACTTTTGAAACATCCTAATTGGGTTTGAAGTTAAAATTTAAAGACGTTCCTTTCAAGTAATAGTGGGCGCAGACCTGTTAATTTGATTTTGGGGCAGGAAATATTGCAAAGGTGCGCTCAAGTCATAGTGTCAAAAATAAACACCAAACACCAACTTTAGATGGTTTAATTCGATCTTAATTAAAGTTTTCTCTATCTTTACTGAGACTATAAACTTTACATCCTTTAAAGAGTTTTGTAGCTTTTTTTACAAAACCTACACCTGTATGATTTTCAAACAAGAAGCACAATAACGTCGGTTCTATCTCAATTGACATACCATGTAAAGCAAGTTGTTCCTGTAGAAACTACAGGGAAAAACTAAATGTATACAAAATTATTTGGTTCGTTTATCTTCAAATATTTAAAACTATAGCTTTTCATAAAAAGATAAGTACCTGAAACCTCTTAGAAAGTTAATTAAATAGGACAAATAATCGTTTGGTCCAGAGCAATACTATTGCCAACAGGTTTGTTGATGTGTATTTTGATTATTTTAGACAAAACAACAGTTAAAAATGAAAAATTTGCCATTATTTTAATTCAATAAAAAACCAAAGTCGCACGTTCTTATTTTAAAAATAGAACTCTCTTATTACTGAAGGCTGAAATATTCATTAAAAACAAAATAGCTCAAAATAAATAATTCAACTTGTCCTTGCGTATATTGTGCGTATACATATAAAAAGGACATGCCATAGATATACAGCTTGCATTTTTTGTAAAATGAATTGTGTTTGTTTAAGGTCACTAAATTTATTCGAATATATAAATAGGTTAGAAATCTCATATTTCCCACATTTTTAATTTTTGTTTTTTACGGATTTGTAACTTTTATTAAGAATTTTTACAAGTCGGTTTTTTAATTACTTTGTCCAGAAATTGCTAGAATGTTTTATTCTTTATTAATTCTGAAATAGTTTCTTACACAATTATGTGGACAAAATTTGAATTGTTAATAAATCTGAAATTCATGATTCTTTGAGAAATTTTATTTGATAACTATAATAAATTAGTTAAAAAACAAACATAACCTATAAGTAAATTCTATTGACTTACTGTCACACACTTGAAATTTCTGCTCAGAGATATTTAAATAAAAAGTTTAATTTTATAAGTACTAGACACAAATTGCAGGATGTAAGCAGTCATCTCATGTCAGTAACTTATGTAAAATATTGAACTAGTATGTATGACAAATTTTATTGGTAGTAAACAGAAACAAAAAATTAATCAAAAAAAACACATTGTACCGTTTGATGATTCTTATCGTATCAGTGTTTAGGTTTTATTCCTGTTATCTATAAAAAACTAAAGCAGCTGTTGACTCTTTTTTTAATAACATTTCAGCATTTTGATGAATAATATTAGTGTAGCTATAACTACCATTAGTTTTAGATGGTAGCAGATGAACCAGCTGTAGTTTTCTATTCGTGTATGTTAGGTTTTTTGTTTGTATTCAAAGTGAAAACGTAATCTGAACGTAGGCTCGAGATTGTGAAGGTAGGTAAGTGTTTCATTTGTTACTTATTTACCGTAAACAAGTATACATAACAATCGCAATCACCTTAGAATTTACTGTTTTTATCGATTAGAACTTGTTTTATTTAAATTAAAAACAAAAGTAGGAATACTGGTATCAATTGCAAATATGTATTGTAATATGAAGGTACATTAAAGTAAGTTATATAAATATGAAGAAATATTTAAAACAATATTTAATATAAAATCGTTTAATTGAAATTTTCATACATTTTGAAATTATCTTTCTCTTGTTGCTGCTGACTTACTGATTGTGCGACATTAGTTAGAAGAGTTTAATTGAATTATCTTTCTATTGGTTTTTTTATTTTACTATTTCTTTTAGGCAATTAGAGGGTGAGCAAAAGCTTTCTTGAAGTGGACAAACTTATCAGAATCTTCTTATGATACGTTGCATATCCTTAATCTAGTTTTTGAAGACTAATTGGATCATGCAATGGCTTACATACATTAGTAAACAATATTCTGAACCATTTCGCTTAACTGGTAGATAATCAAGGGAAAGAGATGTGATGCACCACATTGTACCACAATAATATCTTATCCAACTTTAACTAAAAATCTACTTTGTAGCATAAATTTTCCAATGTCAGAAAACTTGATGAACAACATGATCCTACAAGAAAAGGAAGAATAGAAAACCCAGAAGAAAATTAAAAAGAATGATACGTATAGACAATAAGCTTTTATAAGGATTAGTGTCTGTCTCTATGTGATATATCATTAAAGACATTTTTTCTTCATTTTGCTAAAACCATCATTCTAAAATCTAAAAAGGTGCCATACTGCACTATGAATCTTCCTGCAATGTCTGAATTTACAACGTTCTATCGAGAGATAAAACTAAGATGTTTTGACAAAAAAGTTTCCCTGTGGTACAAACCATTTAGTTTCTTAATGGTTATCGACCTTCAATACTTAAAGCAAAACTAAATTATGTTGTGGTTATTACTGACAAACAGAATCTCTCAAGACGTCTTCATGTGATTAATATGTTAATCCTGTAGGAAGAAAATTATATTTATAGAGTGGACTGGCTAGTGAAAGTTTTGCTAAAACCATCATTCTAAAATCTAAAAAGATGCCATACTGCACTATAAATTCTCCCGCAATGTCTGAATTTATAACGTTCTATCGAGAGATAAAACTAAGATGTTTTGACAAAAAAGTTTCCCTGTGGCACAAACCATTTAGTTTCTTAATAGTTATCGACCTTCAATACTTAAAGCAAAACTAAATTATGCTTGTGGTTATTACTGACAAACAGAATCTCTCAAGACGCCTTCATGTGATTAATATGTTAATCCTGTAGGAAGAAAATTATATTTAT